>OW679200.1:37192595-37342854 GCA_940337035.1 Agriotes lineatus | reverse complement strand
CTGCATATCCTTTTTTATCCATGTCCTTAATTGTGAATTGTGTGTATTGTTGTCTTTCTCGGTTTGATAGTGCGAATAGCTTTGAGTAATCCGTACTCGTCTATCTCTCTTCTGTTAAAATCTTAACCTATATATCTACTTTTATTGCTTTTCTTTCGGCTGTGTCAATCTGTACATCCTTCTTCTCCATGTCTTTAATTGCTTCTGGGCGATATGACATTCCTTCGTGTATTCTTGGCTTGGCTGTATAAATAACTTCTTGTAATACTCACTCACTTATATTTCTCTCTCGATCTACCTTTTCGTTCTTTCTCCTGCCATGCCAATTTTCATATCCTTCCTTTCGCAGTTTTTAATTTCATTTGGCGTTGTGCCATAGTGATTTCTTCGGTTTCACTGTGTAAAAAGTTTGTTATAATTCGTACTCAGTTATACCTCTTCCATTAAAATCTGTGTATTTACTTTTCTCGGTCTTCCAGTCATGTCAAGTTTTACATCCTTTCTTTCGCTGCCTTTAATTCCGTCCAGCGTTATGCCAACACGTCTTGGCGCTTTCTTCGATTTGACTGTATAGTTTTGTCTAATCACTACTGGGTTATATCCCTTCTTTTAAAATTTCAGTCTCTGCATATACTTCCTTCGTAACTCTTGCTTCCACGTCTATCTGTATATCCGTCTTCTTCCATGTCTTTTATTTCTTCCGACGTTATGTCATTGTGTACTGCCAGCGTTTTCAGTTTTCATCCCTGCTCAGTTGTATCACTTTTGTTAAAATTTCAGTTTCTATATCTACTTCTATCGTGATTCTTGTTGCCATGTCAACCTGTATATCTTACTTGCTAAATGTATTTTATTTCCCTTGCGTTATGGCATCGTATATTGACGGATTTTTTGGCTTATTGTGTAAATAGCTTCTTATAGTCTCTGCTGAGTTAGATCTCTTCTGTTAAAATGATAGTCTCGGTATCTACTTCTTTCGGCTGCTTGCCGCGATGTCAAGCTGTATAGCTTTCTCCTTTCACATTTTTCATTTCCTCTAGCGTTATGCCATCGTGTATTGCCGACTTCAACTTGGTTGTAAAAATAACTTCTTATAGTCCCTACTCAGTTACATCTCTGCTGTTAAAATGTCAGCCTGTGTATCTACCTTTTACGGTCTGCTTGTTTCCATCGCAATCTGCATATCCTTCGTCTTCCACGTCTTCATTTCCTCCAGCATTATGGCGTCGTTGTAGGTTGTAGAAAGAGCTTCTTATTATCTTTATTCAGTTATATCTGGTCTGCTACAATATTAGCTTGCGTATCGAATTTCTTCGCGCTTCTTCCTACATCGCCAATATGCACATCATGCTTTTTTCCATGTTTTTAATTGTTTCTGGCTTTATTCTATCGTGTATTGGCAGCTTTCTTCAATGTGATTGTACAAACAGTTTCCTGTAATTAATAGTCAGTTATGTCTCTTTGTTAAAATCTTATCCTCTATACCCACATTTATGTTCTTCTTCCTAATCAGCGTATCCTTTTTTCATGTCTTTCATTCCCTCTGCCGTTACTCCATCGTATATTGCAGGTTTTTTAGTTTTATTTTATACATAGTTCCTTGCTGTCCTTAGTCAGTTACGTCTCTCGGTCTCTGTATCTGATTGACTTTCTACCAGTCTTTTAATTCTTCCGCCTCTGTTTTTTATAATAATCACAAATGCTCTAGAAATTTATAGCAACCCATGTACTCATTTGCTATGAAAACTCGTGCACAATTGCTCCAATTGCAGTACTATTAGTATATCAGTCACATACACATAGATCTGATAATTTTTTCGTGTTAAAATCATCCATTCTCTCTCAGCGGTACTTGGAAAGAATAGTCATGAAGCACATTTACTTGGAACTCACCAATCATAAAATAGAGTTTCGTCGATTTTGCTGATGAAAGGTCTCTTAACAGAAATGTGGTTTGCTGGACTCTACTGTAAATTCTGTTTAAAGCAAACTATAGCTCGGGCAGCATATTATCTAGAATAACCGTGACACTAAGAAGCTTACCTGGGGCACGTGTGATATTATGATAGTTACTCCAAACGTTGTTAAAACGGTATTATATTAAATTACTAGTCTATTAATGAGTCATGTGGCAACAGCTTAATTAAGTGGCTGGAGAAACAGTCGTCAAAAAGTCCGAAAAGGTCCGGCCCATTCAAAAACTAATTAAAAAAGCTGGAATAAAGCAAACCAAGCTGGTGGGTTGTTCGGCAAAACATTTTGTACGCGTTCATAATCCAGTTTCCCGATCAATGTTTTAGCTCATACATAGTTACAGGGCCTAGTGTGGTGCAGGGACAATGCGATGCAGGCACGTTTTTGGTAGGGGATGAATATTAACCTAACACGCGTCGAGGGCTGTAACATATTTATCATAGCATCTGTTCTACCTAATACAGTTGAGATTGATTAAATTATCAAGGTGCTCCAATTATTGCGTCGCCGGATCCGCGCGAAACCAAAATTGCGAAAAATGGGGCCGAACCAACGGATGAGTTCATTTGTAAATAATGCAGGGTAATCGCGAGCTCCAACTACCTTGAGAAGTAATTAACAAGAGGAGGCATTATTCAGATCTTAGATGGCTTTGAATGATCGCCTGCTAATCTGCGTCTCGGGAGGCGCTCCCTCCGGATGAGAAATCCTAATCCTGATTGCTCCGTTTTTAGCGCCGTGGACATCGCTAAAAGCCTGAAGGGCGCAAGTTTACGGCCGCAGCCAAGAATCAGGGATTTCTTCGACCCTTGGATGTTTTAAATTGCTCCCAAATCGCCCGCGGGAATTCCTGGAATATCGGCGCGGAATATTCATCGGTTAATTAATGACGTTCCCTATCATAATTAAGAATGTTAGTAATTCGTTAGGGAAAATGTTGGATACTTATTTAGACGGAATGCCTAGAGGAAACCGCCGTTCGATGCCGACGTTAAGTGCTTCCGCCAAACCGGGGATATTTACAAATGCTAGAAATTTGTTGGAACTATCCTGCTTATACACTGCGAAACGTATACCATTTACTAAATACTCGAGTCACCCAATAGACGATTCTTGAAAGATAAAAAAATTTTTAGTACCTACTTTGCTATCATAAGTTTATACACGTGAGTGCTGGATTTAGAAATCTTAACTACCTTAATGTATTTTTAAGAATCTTAATAAACTGTTCCAATTTGATTTTGTCCTTCTGGAACTGTAGTTAGTCAACTTAACTAAATATATTTTCAGGGATGGTAGCACAATCCTACAATTTAATTTCGTTTAATTTTTATGTGAAGAAGCACAGATTTACAACAATAAATGCAAAATATATCTTTACTAAATACCGATATTGTATAAAGAGTTCTGCTAGGAAAGCAATTAGGTAGGTACTAAGATTAGTTAATAATTTTTTTTTCCAATATTAGTTCAATCTCTCAATTCAATTTGATGTAGTTCTTGTTCCACTAAGCAGAGATCTTTGAAAATGAATCAACAAACTGTTTTAAATGCTTTGTTAAATTCGGAGAATCTCAACCTACAAGTACTTTTAAGAATGTCATTTTCTACGAAGAACATGTTTTTGAAAGCTGTATAACAAATACTTTTAGACAATTAACTAAATTGAAACATCTCATAATAGACCACTGTCAAAAATGACATCATTCAGAGAACATATTGGAACATTCTAAATTTACAAATAGTCCTACTAAAACTGTATTTGGTAATCTTATCTAGCTATAATTTTAAGTGTAAATAAAACATTGCAATTAATGTTGGTGTAATTTTTGCTCCAGAGAGAACAGATTTTGAAAATGGTTTTAAAATTCACTATATTGGTAGATTTTTAGTTTAAAAATAGGCATACTTACTGAAACTATAATTAAAAATTTCAATTAAATATATTATTAAGATATCTAATAATCATACTGAAACTATAATTAGTAATCTTAACTAAATATCTTCTTCAGGATGCTAGTAACATTTTGCAACTAAATTTGTTGTAATTCTTCTCTTAAAGCGAATCTATTTTTAAAAATGGTTCAAAAATAATTTACTATATTGGTAGATCCTAAGTGTAAAAATAGTCATACCGAAACTACAATTATCTATCAATCTTAACTAAGTACATTATTAAGAAAACAAATACAAGATTGCAAATAAATTTTGTGGTAATTAATGTCTCAGAAAAAATAGACTCCTGAAAATGGTTTTAAAATGCTTCACTATATGTCTAGATCCTAAGCTTCGAAATAATCGTACTGAAACTACAATTGTAATCTTAACTAAATATATGCTTAAGAATGCTAGTAAAATCTTGAAATTAAATTTAGTGTAATTCTTCTAGAAAGAATATATTTTTGAAAATGGTCTTCACTATATTGGTAGATTCTAAGTGGAAAAATAGTCATACTCAAAACTATAATTAAAAATATCAATTAAATATATTATTAAGAAAGCTAATAATAATACTGAAACTGCAGTTAGTAATCTTAACTAAGTATACTCTTAAGATGGCTAGTGAAATCTTGCAATTAAATTTGGTGTAATTATTCTTCTAAAAAAATATATTTTTCAAAATGGTTCTAAAACGATTCACTAGAATGGTAGATTCTAATCTAAGAAATAGTTACACCGAATCTAGATCTAGAACTAGTAATATTAATGAAATATATTCTCAAGAGTACCAATAAGATCTTTCAACTAAATTTTGGCGTAATTCTTCTATAACGAATATATTTTTGAAAATGGTCTTCATTATATCGGTGGATTTTAAGTGTAAAAATATTCATACTGAAACTAGAATTACCAATATTAACTAATTAAGAAAGCACAGTCTTGCAGATAAATTAAATAGATTCCTGTTTTAAAATGCTTCATTGTATGTGTATATCCTAAGCATAGAACTAATCATAATGAAACTACAGTAAGTAATCTTAACTAACTACATTGTTAAGAATCTTAATAGAATCTTGAAATTAGATGTGGTGTAATTCTTGTTCTAGAAAACACAGATCTTTGATAGTGTTTTTAAAATGTTTCTCTATACATACAAATCCGAAGCTTGAATGTAGTCATACTGGAATCGCAATTAGAAATTTTAATTGAATATATTCTTAAGAATGCTGATAAAATCTTGCAATTCAATTTAATGCATATCCTGTTTTAGGTAGTAATTAAATCTTACAATTCTATTCAATGTAATTCTGGTTTTAGAAAGGACATATTTGTTAAAACAGATCTAAAGAGTGGTTTTAACGTTTTACTGACTTTCATTCTCCTAAGTTTAAATGTAATCGTACTGAAATTGCATTTGGTAATATTAATTTAACATATTTTTAAGAGTACAAATTCGAGCTTCTAATTAAATATGATGTAATTCTTGATTTATAAAGAATGGATATTTGAAAATGGTTTTAAAAAGCTTCACTATTTTCGTAGATCCTAAGCTTAGAGGTATTCATACTGAAACTACAATCAGTAATCTTAACTAAATATATATTTTAAAATGCTAATAAAATCTTGCAATTAAATTCGGTGTAATTCTTGTTCCAGGAAGATTGGATTTTTGAAAATGGCTCAAAAATAATTTACTATGTTGGTAGATCCCAAGCTTAGAATCAATCATATTGAAATTACAGCTGGTAACTTTAACTAAGTATACCCATAAAATGCTAATACAATCTTGCAATTCAATTTTAGAAGTAGTAGTGATGGTAGTTGCAGTTGGTAATTATAACTAAAAATATTTTTAAAAGTGCCGTAAAATCTTACAACTCAGTTTGGTGTAATTTTTGTTGTAGGAAGAATATTTTTTAAAATAGATCTAAAAGCTGTTTTAAATGTTCACTAAATTTGGAGAACTTAAGTTTAGACGTAGTCATACTAAAACTGTTACTGGTAATTTGAAGTAGATATATTTTTAAGAGTAGCAATAGTATCTTCCATATCAATTTGGTGTAATTGCTAATGAGAAAGAATATATTGTCGAAAATCGTAGGACACTAATTAAGAACCAATAGAAAAATTCATTTTAGTATGGTTTCCAAGCCAACAAAAAATATCTTGATAATCTTTTTTAAGTCGTCTAACCTAACTGAAATTATTAGGCAATCATTTTTTGACATTCGCTGTTGTTAATATTTTCGTGGCGCTGAAAGTCTATGTCAAATTCGAGGTTATCAGGTTAGGTTTTGCATCAGTGTTGACATAGACTGATGCAAAACCTAACCTGCTAACCTCGAATTTGACATTGATTTCACTTGATATTTTATTTTCAAGTAAAATTCAAATTTTACTTTTTATGGTCGTGTCGCTAAGATCTTCTTGCCGAATCTGCATTCTAGCATTAATTCATGTCCGGCAATTTTCTTATCGTGCACGCATACCGCTCGTGCCGAATAATACGTTGTTTCTGTGCACTCTAAAAAATGAGCGGAAAGAATTAATGCTCTTATGAGATTATGAGTGAAAATCGTACGACACCCATTAATGACCAATGGAAAAATTAGTTCACGAGCCGTAACCCAGACAACAACAAAATTTCTTGGAAATTTTTTGTAAGTAGACTAACCTAACTGTGATTAATAAGTGGAACTTTTTTGACATTCACTACTGTTAATATGTTGGTGACCTAACCTGCTAACCTCAAATTTGATATATACTTGCAGTGTCACCAATATATTAACAACTTGCTATGGATACATTTTTGATATCGATATTTTATTTTCGAGTAAAATTTAAATTTTACTTTTTATGGCCGTGTCGCTACGATTTTCTTGCCGAATCTGCATTCTAGCATTAATTCATGTCCGGTAATTTTCTTATCATGCACAGAACAACACAATCAGCCCTCGTGTACCGTTCGTGCCAATTAATACGTTGTTACTGTGCACTCCAAAAAAATACCGGAAAGATTCAATGCTCTTATGAGATTATAAGTGAAAATTAATTTAAGATTGTAAATGCTTCACTAAATTTAGAGATCCTAAGCTTACAGGTAGCCTTTCTGAAACTAAAATTAGTAAATAGTAAGCTTAGCGTTTCAATAACATATTCTTAATATTAAGTCAAAGGACTGCTTCAAATGTTCCGTTGAAAATGTGGAGATCCTAAGATTAGAACTAGTTCTGCAATTAAAGCATTTTAAATACCTTACTACATTGGTAGAGCCTCACCTTAGATATAGTTCTACTGATACAGCCATTAATAACCTAAAAGATATTGTGTTTTTGAGGGTGTCAACAAAAACTAGCGATTACGTTTGGTGCAATCCTTGTTACAGAAATGATAGATTTTAAAAAACAGGTGTGAAAAAGTGCCAGTAAAATCTTGAAGTAAAGATTAGTTGTAATTTTTGTTCTAAGAAGGATAAATTTAGAAAAAAACGTCGTACTAAATGCTTTGTTAAATTTCGAGATCTTAAATAATCCTACCAAAGCGACAGTTAATTATCTTTGATAAATTTTATTCTAAAAATTACATATTTAAAAAAGTCGAACAACTGTCTCTAATGCTTTATTAAATTTGAAGATCGTAAATATTCTAGTAAAACTGCAATTAATGATCTTAAGTAAATATATTCTTAAGAGTGCAAATAAAACATTAATATTCAACCAGATGTAATTCTTTTTAGAAGCAAGCTTGATTTTTTAAAATAGATTCAAAAGTTATTTTGAATGCTTCACTATATGTATTTAGAGATTTGAAACTTACAAATAGTCCTACTGCAACTACGACTAGTAATCTGGACTGAATATATTTTTGAGAGTTGGAATAACATCTTGCAATTCAATTTGTTGTAATTTTTTTTATTAAGAATGTATTTTTAGAAAACATTTAAAGATAATTTTAAATATTTATATAAATTTGTAGATCTGCAGTTCAGAAGTGCTCTAACTAAAGCTACAATTGATAATCTTAATTAAATATAATTTAAGAATCTTTAGTTTGGTGTAGTTCTTTTTCCAGAAGAAATTAGTTTTTGAAAAGGTTCTAAAATGCTTCACTATATTTATAAATCCTAAGCTTCGAAGTAGTCTTATTGAAACTGCAAGTATTAATCTTAACTAAGTATATTTTTAAAAGTACAAAATAAAATATTGCAGTTCAATTTGGTGCAATTTTGGTTTTAAAAGAGATATATTTTTGAAAATAGATCTAAAAGCTGTTTTAAATGCTTCACTAAGTTTGGAGATCATAAGCTTACAAGTAACGCTACTGAAACTGCATCTGGTAACCTTAACTAAATATATCTTTAAGAGTGCCAATAGAATCATGCTATTGAATTTGGTGTAATTCTTGTTCTAGAAAGGATATTTCTCAAAAAGGTCTTAAAAGATGGTTTCAATGCTTCACTTAATTTTGAGATTCTCAGCTTAAAAGTGGTCGTACTGAAAACAGAGCAGGTAACCTAATATAAATATATTTTGAGAAGTGCCAAAGAATCTTGCATTTTAATTTTGTGTAACTTCTATTCTAGGAAGGATATACTTTTGAAAATAGTTTTCAAATTGTAAATGTTTGGCTAAATTTAGAAATCCCTAGCTCACAGGTAGCGTTACTGAAACTAACAATATTTTCAAAAAATAAGTAAAATATTACAATTCGAATTGGTGTAATTCTTGTTTCAGGAACATATTTTTGAAAATCTAAAAACTGTTTCAAATTCTCTGTAAAAAATTTAGATATCCTAAGCTTAGAAGTACTATTACTGAAGCTGTAATTACTTAAACGTTGTTGAATATGTTGATGAGATTGTGGACCAAATCTTCAAGTTTGTGTCATCTATTATTCTAAGGATAACACATTTTTCAAAAACTATCGAAAAACTGATTTGTTCTATTTGAAGAGTCTAAGCTTGCAAATACTCCTATTGCAACTGATATTACTATTCTTAACGAAGCGTATTTATAAAAAGGTCAGTAAGCGCATTCAAACTTAAATTGGTGCAGTTCTTGTACTAGAAACGAAAAATGGAAATAGAGCGAAAAATTGCTTTAAATGCTTCCATAAGTATAGAGATGCTGAGCCTACAAGTAGTTCTACTAAAACTACAATTAGTTATTTTAACTAAATTAATTTTTAAGAATGTCAGAAAAACCTTACTATTTGATTTTGTATGGTTCCAATTCTAAGATCAAATTTTTGAAAATGAAAGGAAATACCATTTCAAATGATTTATAATATTTGGAGATTCTAAGCTTACAGGTGGTTTTACCAAAACTTCAAGTAATGATCTTCTTCCTATTCCAACAAAAACAGATTTTGGAGAATATATGAAAAACCTATTTTTAAATTATTCGTTTTCCTTGGACATCCGAAGCTTACAGTTACTCTTACTGAAACTACAATTACTAATATTACCTATAAGTATTTCTGAAAATGTCAGTAAATGATTGCAATTCAACTTGGTGCAGCTCTTAAACTAGAAAGAAACAAATCTTCCGTAAATATAAAGATTCTGATCCAACATGTAATTCTACCGAAACTACAATTAGTAAATTTGACTAAATTTATTTTTAAAAATACCAGAAAAATCTTACAATTCGATTTTGTCTGGTTCCGATTATAAAAACAGATTTTTGAAAATATATGAAAATAGGGTTTCAAATGATTTGATATATTTGGAGATCTTAAGCTTACAGGTGGTTTTGTTCAGACTGCAACTCATAATCTTAAATAAATATATAAGTGCGAACAAAATATTGCGATTCTATTTGATGTAATTCTTGTTATAGAAAAGATAACGTTTTGAAAATAGGTCTGAAAAAGTATCCAATAAAATTTTGAAAGAATAGATTTAAAAAAAATTAAAATGCGCCTCAAATGATGCCAGGAGAATAAATAGGCCTACTAAAACTGCAATTAATAATATTGACTAAATATATGCATAAGAGTGATCTTAAGGTTAAAATTAATACTACTGAATCTGCATTTGATGATCCTAACTAGATATATTTTTAAGAGTGGCAATTAAATTTGGTGCACTTTTTGTTCTAAGAAGAGATTTTTGAAAATAGATCTAATACATGTTTTAAATGCTTTACTACCTTTGGAAATAATTAGCTTAGAAGTAGTGCTACTGAAACGGCATTTGGTAATTTTAAGTACATATATTTTTAAGAGTACGAAACAATCTTGCAATTCAATTGAGAGTAGTTATTTTTCAAGAGACAATATATTTTTGAAGACAGCTATGAAAAAATGCTTTAGATGCTTTACTAAAGTCGGAAATCCTAACCTTAAGAGTAGTCCTATTGAGATACCGGCTGGTAATCTTAGATAAATATATTTTACGAGTGCCAAACAATCTTGCCATTCAATTTAGTGTAGTTCTTTTTCTATAGAGAATCGATTTCTGAAGACAGTTCCAAAAATTGCTTTAAAGGCTTTATTAAAATCGAAAATTCTAACCATAGGAGTAGTCCTACTGAGACTACGGCTGGTTGTCTTAGAGAAATATATTCTATATAGTGCCAATAAAATTTTCCAATTCAATTGCGAGTAGTTATTTTTCAAGAGACAATCTATTTTTGAAGACAGTTATAAAAAAAAATGCTTTAGATGCTTTACTAAAATCGAAAATCCTAACCTTAGGAGTAGTCCTACTGACACTACGGCTGGTAATCTTAGATAAATATATTTTTAAAAGTGTCAATAAAATTTTCGAATTAAATTTGGTGCACCCCTTGTTCTAAGAAGAAATTTTTGAAAATGCATCTAAAATCTGTTTTAAATGCTTCGCTACCTTTGGAAATAATTAGCTTAAAAGAAGTGCTACTGATACTGCATTGATAACCTTAAGTACATATATTTTTAATGGTATAAAACAATCTTGCAATTCAATTTATTAATAGCAGTTCTTTTTCAAGAGACAATATATTTTTGAAGACAGTTATAAAACAATGCTTTAAATGCTTTACTAAAATCGGAAATCCTAATCTTAAGAGTAGTTCTACTGACACTACGGCTGGAAATCTTAGATAAATATATTTTTAAGAGTCCCAAACAATCTTGCCATTCAATTTAGTGCAGTTCTTTTTCTAGAGAGAATCGATTTTTGAAGACAGTTCTAAAAATTGCTTTAAATGCTTTTCTAAAATCGGAAATCCTAACCCTAAGAGTAGTCCTACTGAGACTACGGCTGGTAATCTTAGATGAATATATTTTTAAGTCTCAGTAAAATTTTCCAATTAAATTTGTTGCACTCCTTGTTCTAAGAAGAGATTTTTGAAAATAGATCTAAAATCTGTTTTAAATGCTTTACTACCTTTGGAAATAATTAGCTTAGAAGTAGTGCTACTGAAACGGCATTTGGTAATTTTAAGTACATATATTTTTAAGAGTACGAAACAATCTTGCAATTCAATTGAGAGTAGTTCTTTTTTAAGAGACAATATATTTTTGAAGACAGTTATGAAAAAATGCTTTACATGCTTTACTAAAGTCGAAAATCCTAACCTTAAGAGTAGTCCTACTGAGATACCGGCTGGTAATCTTAGATAAATATATTTTTACGAGTGCCAAACAATCTTGCCATTCAATTTAGTGTAGTTCTTTTTCTATAGGGAATCGATTTTTGAAGACAGTTCCAAGAATTGCTTTAAATGCTTTATTAAAATCGAAAATTCTAACCTTAGGAGTAGTCCTACTGAGACTACGGCTGGTAATCTTAGAGAAATATATTCTATATAGTGTCAATAAAATTTTCCAATTCAATTGAGAGTAGTTATTTTTCAAGGGACAATCTATTTTTGAAGACAGTTATAAAAAAATGCTTTAGATGCTTTATATGCTTTACTAAAATCGAAAATCCTAACCTTAGGAGTAGTCCTACTGAGACTACGGCTGGTAATCTTAGATAAATATATTTTTAAAAGTGTCAATAAAATTTTCGAATAAAATTTGGTGCACCCCTTGTTATAAGAAAAGATTTTTGAAAATACATTTAAAATCTGTTTTAAATGCTTCGCTACCTTTGGAAATAGTTAGCTTAAAAGAAGTGCTACTGATACTGCATTTGATAACCTTAAGTACATATATTTTTAATGGTATAAAACAATCTTGCAATTCAATTTATTAATAGTAGTTCTTTTTCAAGAGACAATATATTTTTTAAGACAGTTATAAAACAATGCTTTAAATGCTTTATTAAAATCGGAACTCCTAATCTTAAGAGCAGTTCTACTGAGATTACGGCTGGAAATCTTAGATAAATATATTTTTAAGAGTCCCAAACAATCTTGCCATTCAATTTAGTGCAGTTCTTTTTCTAGAGAGAATCGATATTTGAAGACAGTTCTAAAAACTGCTTTAAATGCTTTCCTAAAATCGGAAATCCTAACCCTAAAAGTAGTACTGAGACTAAGGCTAGTAAATATATTTTTAAGAGTCTCAATAAAATTTTCTTTCCAATTAAATTTGGTGCTCTCCTTGTTCTAAGAAGGGATTTTTGAAAATAGATCTAATATCTGTTTTAAATGCTTTACTACGTTTGGAAATAATTAGCTTGAAAGTAGTGCTACTGAAACTGCATTTGGTAATCTTAAGTACTTATATTTTTAAGAGTGCCAAACAATCTTGCAATTCAATTTGGAGTAGTTTTTTATCAAGAGAGAATCGATTTTTGAAGGCAGTTCTGAATAATTGCTTTAAATGCTTCACTGAAATAGGAAACTCTAAAAATATTAAAAGTAGTCCAACTGGGACTACGGCTGGTAATCTTAGCTAAATATATTTTTAGGATTTCCAATAAATTTTGTGTAATTATTGCTCTAGGAAGGATATACAATTTTTTTCAAATAGGTGTAAAATGTTAAATGCTTTAATAAATTGGAGATCCTAAGCTTACAAGCAGCCTTATTAAAACTAAAATTCATAAATAATAAATTTAGCTAAATATCTTTTTAATAACAGCATTAAAATATTACAATTCGAATGAGTGTAATTCCTATTGAAGGGAGAACATATTCTTTAAATAGATCGAAAAATGGGTTTTAAATACTTTGTTAAATATTTTGGAGTTTATAAATTTAGCAGTAGTTTTACTGAAGCTGCAGGTACTTATACTTCGTTACATATATTGTTGCGAATGTCAATAAAAACTTACAATTTATTTTAATATTTGGTTAAATTCAAATAACTTACGCTCTATTTAAAGTTCTAATGCGCTAGCAGATTTTGCAATTAATAAGTTAAATTAAATATATTTTTTCCACTCACTGTATAGAAAGTCGGCTTTTGGGCACTAGTAGGAAACAAAACTGTCAATTTCCAACCAGCTGGAGCCATTTTTATTAACTCCCAGCGGGAGCCAATATTTTTTACCTCCAGCATTTGTGTTTATGTCACCGTGGATACCACACCAAAGCTTTACAACGTTATGTTGATTTGAAAATGAAAAAAAATGTGACTACTGTCTAAAGCGAAATTTTCGAAAACATGCGTTCGAAGAAAAAGTCATATCTCACTGGAGGAAATTAATACCTTTGCCCACTAGATATATAAAAAGCTATTTAAGCATATCAGAGATATTTAATCTAAATGTATTCTTCAAAATTTCAGTGAGACTCTGTTACTCTTGTGCTAAGAACACGCCATTGAAAGCATGTGCTAGAATTTTTAAAAAGGTTCATTAAGTACAGAGATCCTAAGCTTACAATTAGTTCTGTTGAACCAATAGTGAGTAACCTTAAATAAATATATTTTTAAATCTTTCCAAAGGAACTTTGTGCAATTCTTAGACTACGAAATACAGTTCTCAAACTGCAATATCTTTGATATTTGTTTAATTTTTAAAAATAAAGACAAACAAGCTGTTTTAATCTGTTCGGAAATCTTAGGTTGGAAGTATTTCTACTAGAATCGTTAATAGATAGTATACCTAATTAAATTGTATTTTTGTATACCACAGCTATTACGAGTAGTTAAACATGTACGAAACATAAAATTTCTAAAAGCAAATCCGAAAATTATTTGAAGGTCTAAAGAATTGCAACAAAATCCTGTAATTTAATTTTGTGCAATTCTCAGATAAGAAAGTGGAAATTTAATGTTGGGTAAATAATTACTGATTTCAGCATCGTGATTTTATAAAGAATGAAATAGCCAGCACAAATATAAACATAAAGAAACAAACCCATCCATGCGCAAACAAGGAACTTTCTATAGAGCCCCATTAAAGATTATGTGTTTCAGTGCAAAATGTTTACCTTTAAAGTAAATATAAAATCAAAAGCAAAATATTTTTAAAATAAGTGTAACCTACAGCAATTTAAATCCAAAGCAGTTAACAGCAATTAGACTAGAAAAACTAAGACTCTAGTGATTACCAAGAGCTATTTTTCTTTGAAACACGCTTAAAGACAGTTGATAACACTGTTAACCAGATACCAGGACCGCATTTCACGAATTTCACAAAAAATGCACCCATGAAATAGCTTTCAGTTCGCGTGTTGTTCTAACCATGCGGAAGCGTGCGACGGTTGGTAAAATAAGAGCATATTAAAAATATTCAGAACTGAAAGATTTTCCACGTTCTGCACCGTTGTAAATAACAAAAATTCACTTTGTACCTGTGATTTGGGGCAATTAATTACTCTCTTCCGATGACGCGAACGAACCCTCGCAAAGAAGCAGAGCGGCCGTTTAATGCGCTGTCGGCCTAAGTGGCCGATTAGAAAAAGCGGATATCCCGTCATTGCGAGGGCTTAATTCGCAAAATGATGACAAAAGCGGAGAAATGAAAAGGGTTACGGCAGACAAACAGCTTATTTCACGGCGGATTAACTCGCATAATCTGTTGACACTTGAGTATTTTCCGCGACAAGTCGGTTTTCCGCGGGAAAAAAGTTCCGGCGGTGACAAATTTTTGCCATGCGCACCCGCACCCTCTTATAACTTTTAAAACTTCGCCGCCCTCGCTTTCTTGGACCGCTCGTTCAAATCTCCACGACGCGCGGGCCCCGTCTTAAATTCTCACCCAAGACGTGGGAAACTAATTTTTAAGGGATGCTTCTTTAACGTGTCCAGTCGTTGCAACTGTTAGACCGAGCATTAAAAACAATCCCTTTTCGAATTAGAACTTTGTTTCAGATATGGTGAGCCTATCTAAACTGACACTTTGCTTAAGGGACAGTTCAAATGGGTCTGGTCTCATACAGATTTGGCGTGATTTAACATATCAGGCCGCTTGTATGCGGTCAGTCTTAATGTTGACGGGGCGTTTATTAGACCGAATGGCATTAAAATAATTCGCAAATTTGGTTGTGTCTGATATTTTGTCTTGCCGCAATCAAGTCACTGATAAGCGACCAGTTTTGAAGCTTGGAATGATGTTAATCAGATTTAAAACTTCACTGAAGATATTTTAAAATGTACTGCTGAAGACCATACACTGCATTAGCAGGAGAGACCTTAACAAATAAGCTAAGATAATTAAGATTATGATGTTCAAAGTTTCTATTCAGTATGCTTAATGACTAAACTAGAACACGACATTAGTATTATAAATCTTGCAAAATATTTTGTAACTGTCGCGAAGTTACCATGTATGAAAGTAAGAGAAAGTTGGCCGGTCTTTCTCTACAACTGTTAGCTCGTCTTCAGTTAAAATATATTTGATTTGGTGTGCGCGTATCTACCGCTGAACTAAATTACTATAAAAACATCATGTTGAAAGAAATAGATAAAATAGATTAAATGTAGTAGGTCTTTACAACTGACATGAAGTTACCATTGCTTAGGCTGAAATAAAGTTTTGTCAGTCTTTCTGTTCAGCAAGAACAAGGCCTTACCGCTAAACTGCACCCGCTACACAAGTATAATAGATAACAGAGGTTAAGGATACCCACATCATTACCGGTAAACTGCACCACTACACTAGTGTGATAGACTTTACCAAATAGGTTAAATTTGCTGGCTGATTATAAATGAAGAGAAGTTACCACGTTTTGGGTTAGGGTAAGAGTGGTTGGTGGTTACCTCGGCCGCTGCGGCCCACGAATCGCAAGTCGTTGAACTTGGCGACCTGGTTCTTCATGACCGCCGTCGAGTTCCTGAGTTCGGCGCAGTAGTTCTCGTCGTTGCCGGCGCGGATGGTGACGACGGTGCCGTCGCCGATATCCCCGAGGGCGACCACCTTGAAGGCAACGGGCAGCGTCTTGTTGGACCTCCAGTGCGGCGGCAAGACGGTGCAAACGAAGAGCGGGCTCCCGGTGCGAATAAGCTCCCCAGGATGCTCCGCCAGGAAGTCGCTAAGCGTGCGCTCTGCCAGGATGTCGGAGGTCATCTTCGTGTAGGTGTCGTTGATGATGCTAGTGCCCTCGGGCGAGGCTGCTGTGCCCGTCGCGGTCTGGGTGGTGGCGGTCAGGTGCATTCCGGTAGATCCCCAGTCACCGAACATCAAGTACCGCTCGCATGGGCCTGGCGCAAAGGAGTCCGACGCGCTCAACGCTTCCTGGAGGCCGGGGGCGCTTCTTCGCCGAGCATGCCGCCGTCAAAAATCATAAGCCGAGGGGGTGCATGTCACGCCGACGGTTGCCGGGCAACGGATGACGTAATGTCAACACTTTTTCTGAATGAAAACTTTCACGGGGAGGGGTGAAAAAATGGGACCACACCGCAACGCATTATCGCATTAAAATGCGCACGTAACGTAGTACGGGACCAGTCGCACGTTGCGCCCGCCGCGCGCGATTCGGGACTTCTTCTCCGGCGCGACGTCCCGTCGAGGCACAACTGCAGGCCACACACGCACTGTGGACGCGGGAAGCACGCACTAGGTAAACAAGACTTCCCGATTTGGCGGCGGGCCGCCGCTCCGAGGATTGGGTTCTTGGAGTCGCTCGGGTTTTCCTAAATCAGGATTGGCGAGCGGAGTTTTGGCTACTAAACGTTTGTAGGGACATAGCGTTTCCACGCAGTAAACATAGCCGTGTATATATGGCGTGCGCCGCAAAAGAAGTCGCCGGCACCGCCGCTTTCGTCCTCTTCTAGCACTAACGTCCTCCTGCTGGGCGCCGCCGACGTCGCTCCGATATTAACCGCCGCTCACACGTACGTGGCACCCCGAGCATCACCATCGTCCCGGGTGGAACGAGGACGTGCGGCCGAGGGTCGGTCGTAGCTTCGCCCCAAATGCAGTAGTACACTCTTGCGCCCTGATAACCCTTTGGTTATCAGGGAGAGTTGGACGGAGACACCCCAATTTGGCCGTGCGGCGGGGAGCGAGACGCCGCGCCGTAGATTAAAACAGAAGCTAACATAAAGGGTACATGCCCGACGAGGACCGCCGATACCATCGCCGGGGCGAGAAGAGGAGCGCCGCGCTTGTGGTCAGAGTGGGTCGGGCCGCTGGGTAATAAAGGAGAGAAGTATATAAATTGGCGCGGGTTGGAGGAAGAACGGGCAAAAAGCGGCTGCGGCCGCCGTGTTGGTGCAAGCGGGACGGAGATCCGGTGAACACGCAGGCGTCACATACGGTGAAATGAGATAGGTGTTAAGTAGTACGTTGTCGGATGGCACGGTCATATGTTTGGTTGCTTCCCATCGGCGGTCTCTGGTCTACCCATGGTGTTAGCCTCATCCTTTAAACTCGCCTGAATCGCGGTCGCTTCTTTACACACCTTTATCAAACACTCTTTGCAAACACATTTTTTAAAATCGCAGCGCTCGCTGTGAAGCGCGCGACAATTGTTGATCCTGTTTGTTCACTTGATTTTCTTTTGACAACCTATAGGGCACTTGAATTACTTTTGATCTTGTTTTGTCTCCACAAATTTATAAAATTAAGTAATTAACAGGCACAAAAGAAAATTGTAATTACATTGCGTCATTTACATCTCAAAAACAAACAATTGGCGTAAACATCAACGAGAGAACGAGATCTCAGTTAATATTAGAGGTCGTGGCAGTGTTCAAAAATGATTAGTTTGTGTAGTTCAGCGTTGGTTAAGGTAATTTTTATCTTCCTGCATTATCGATATTTTATAAAAATGTACAAAAAGTTTGAGTGCAGCTTACACTTGCAAGTACAGACACGAAAAACTTTTACAGAATAGTACTCGAATAATAACTTATTCCAATACTTTTCCGTATATTGGATACCCAGTACTTGAAGTACAATTTTACTTAAAAGTAAATATTTAATACATACAACATCTTTAAGTATTTCTGACACCGGAATACTGTCGCCATTTGAACGGCAATTTTTAAAAATGTACAAAAAGTTTGAGTGCAGCTTACACTTGCAAGTACAGACACGAAAAACTTTTACAGAATAGTACTCGAATAATAACGTATTCTAATACTTTTCCGTATATTGGATACCGAGTACTTGAAGTACAATTTTACTTAAAAGTAAATATTTAATACATACAACATCTTTAAGTATTTCTGACACCGGAATACTGTCGCCATTTGAACGGTAATGGATACTTATTTGCTTTGATTGGTTCAGTTTTGGTGACAGAATTGGTGACCGTCATTAAAACTCTAACTTTGTTTGGCAAATAAAGTCTGTTGGTGGACCTGGTAGAGTGTTCAAATAAATTATGAAATCAGATCAAGTAGCTCGTTTACTGAATTGATAAAAGAATTCCACCAAATATATAATGTAAAAGTTGATTAGATCAATCTAAATTTGTTAGGTAACCATGTGATCAACTTTGGCTTATCCTATGTTTTGTTGTTTATGTGTACCTATGACAATTTTGCCGTTTGCCGCTTATAAAGTAAAACAAGGCAAATAATTACCTATTAAGTTGAAATATATAGATGATACTTGTCATAACTACAAAAATATCGATATCAGATAATTTCATAAATATAAAAAACTATTTTTTAAATATCTAATAAGTCACCAAGTCGCAAAACACATACCTATATAGCAATTTAACGGTTACCTACCTTTTTATTGTCTAATTTGAGGTAAATTTTGATAATATTGTTGCATTAGTTTGCCAGTTATCTTGAATTTTCGAGTAAAATGCAAAACAACCAATATGTCAGAATTGCACAAAAATTTTGCAAGTACCAGAATCTGCCTTTGTCTTTATTAAAAGTAAAGCGTTAAACCAAATATCTTAGATTTTCACTATGGCATTGACTGCTACTTTAAAAAATAAGGCGAAAATTCCTTATAACTAAGATAACGGCTCTGAATTACTGAGAAAATGTTCAAAATGTTATTGTATTGTATTTATCGACACTTGTTGATTATCAATACAGAAACATATTGCACTAATAAATGTGTGTTCATTGTATTTTCGATAATGAGCAGCACCAATTATAGTTTATTGATCGAATATGGATAAAGGATACTTACTTCTTCTTCTTCGCGGATTTCCTTATGCCCTTACAGGCGCCGAATTTTAATCTCGCCCTCCTTTAATCTTTACAATTTTTTCGAGCTCTCGCTAGTTTTGTCATTTTTTTATATTTTTCCTACACTGACTGTATATTTCTTCTTTTTTTTTATCGATGTTTTTTCCGTTTTTCTTTTTCCTACATCTATTATGTTCTTTGCAGCTACTCTTAGTATATGTTGATGTTACGGTTAAAGCATGAAATGCATTTTTTAAGTACAAAATCAAAATAATATTTCTATGCTTTACTTAGCTAATCTGTGGATAACTAGTTATTTCCTACTATAACCATTTGAAGTCAGCTAATGTGTAAAACACTATATAAAAAATTATTAACATCATTTTGAAAAGTCAAATCTATTACTTTAAAAAAATAAATAAATAAAAGCTAAAGGTATCCCCCAAATATGTGGGCGTACCTTTAAACTGAGCGGTGGTTTGCTTCCAATTTATTTTAAAAAAAATTTGCTAATAACAATAAGTTTCTTTATATAACTATTAGCGATCATTTGCAATGACACTGGTTATAAGGGATAACTAGGCGATGAAAAGTAGGTGTCACGGCACATATCAGATGGTAACATTTCAATGGCAAAGCCGATACCCTTTTTCTAGGAAATTTATTAGCATTTTTATAGTTTTATATGCTTTAATGTAGACAGCAAAATATAACATCTATGAAATATTTTGAAAACCGAGCAACCTATTACTAAAAATTAAGTTTTAAGTGCAATAACAATTGACACAATCATCAATTAGGAATAAATCAGAAATCATCTAGAAAGTGTAGTTAAATCTATTGCCTAGAATTAAATTTTGCATAAAAAAAACGATGGTAAAATTGAGTATTTACTACAAATTTCATTTTTTCTTCTTTGTCAACTTCTTCTTTATAGAGCTGGTGTTATTCTAGTTGTTTGTAGCTCTTTGTATAATGTGTATCCGTCGTTCTCTATTCCTAGCTTCTTTCGTTGACCTGGTCTGTTCACCGAAACGGTAATCTCGCTCTGGCTGTAGTACCCTCGACCTGTGCTGCTACCAATATTTCTAATGACGAGGCATCATTGAATTCTATATGGCCAAAATATATGAGAATTTGCTCTTGTACAGTTTGTGATAGTCTCGTTAACTCATTTATGTTCCGCCAATCGTACTAGAATTGACACATTTTGATAAAATTTTGTTGAGCAAAGTCAAACATTCCATTAGATCAGCCATTGCTCGGTTATTTACAATAAAACTGTACAGGAATAATATTCGTGTCCTAGCCCAGGAATATTTTTCGAAAGAAGACACGTTTTCCTAATTTTTTTAACTACTCGTGTCGATCAGTGGAAAATAGTATGTGTATCTTGGACAAAAAGCAACATTCCCAGACTCCTGTGTTGTTGAGCTCGGCATTCGCCTCGCCCAACAATATTCACAATTGTCCGGGAATGTTACACCTTTCGTCCTAGATACACAATGTAATATTCCTTGAATACGGATATATTTGTTCTATAAGCTGTCCGCGGACCAAGAAGAACTCTTCTGTAACACCAAACTGAAATAGAATTAATAATATATAATAATACATATCAGGAGAGACTATAACTTTTATTAGTACTTTCTTCTTTTTGTGTGGTACGCCGTGGTCTTTACAGATTTTATATAGGTTCTACGTGACCCTTCTAGAGATTTCACACCGTGTTCTGATTTTTTATGTGCTTCCACCTACATTGGATATGAATGCTCCAAGAACTGACTGACCACTTTAAATTGGCACATTTGTTTCATGCCCTGGCAGTTTTTTTGCGATCGACAATGAAAATCTTGCTTTTCTCTTGGTTTATCTCCAGACCATACAGAAAACTCTCTTCTTTCAGTCGTCTAAGTTGTCCCAGTTCTTCGCCTGTATTTGCTAGGAGTGTCATGTCGTCAGCATAGCTTAAGCTGGTTTCCGCTACTGCTGATTCGACCCGTACAATTCTCTAGAGTTTCTCAAATTTATTAACATACATAATAATAGTCGTATGCAATTGCCTTGTCCTCATTTTTTTCATAGAGCACAAGTAACTGGATTTCATCTATTTTTAACACTCACTCGTTCAAGTTTTTTCAGTATACAGATATCACAAATTATTCAGACGCAAAAGCATTTATCGGTGTTTGTTATGTAAGAGTTACTCTTCGATCCATGATACCCGCGTTTCATCCACTAGTAGTCCCTTGACAATGATCAATGCATAGGATTGGCAATCTAAAGAGAAAGAAATAGAGAGAGAATGAGTGTCATACCGAATCTCATTCTAGTTGGTCCATCCCTGCTATGGCTGCCAGCAAAATTGTTTCTTTAGAAACATTAAAGTAGAATACTGGTTTAACAAAAGAAACTTAGATATAGATTTTAAGCCCATGAGTCTGTGGTTAAGTCATGTCCACATATTTTGGGGACAAAATATATCGTTAAAATGAGATGCAACATTCTCAAGCTGACCAATACATTTGTTACAGCACGTATTGTTACAATGGCACACATTTTGCCTTACACAAAACATTGACCGCTAAATAATGATGTTCTATAAATTACCTACATATAGCATAGAATTTTAAAAATGCTTGCAGACTTTACTTGTCCTTCATCGCTTATTCTATACAATATCTAGTTAGAGTGTAAAATAATTTCTTATTTTGCATTTTAACTAAACTCTATTCTATTCATATTATTCTAACTGTTGCTTTTATAATTTCTGTATTAGTGGTTCTTGTGGTACCATTGCTTTTATTTATTAGTTTACAACCCTTTGCCAACTTGCCTTCCCTGTTGTTTTCTCAACATATTTTATTTCGGCTGTATTACCCAGGCTTCATTTGTGTATAGTACCGTTGATATGGAGATTCCATCATACACTTTTAGCTTAGTTTCTTCCTCCAGTTCTAGTTACATTTGTAGATAACCGTAGAATACATTCAGTTTTGCTATTCACTTCTACTAACAAGGAAAACAGATGGAAACATAATTTTAGATCATTTCTGAGATTGGACCATACATACATGACTACAAGAAAAAGGTTCGTGAAACAAACTGTACAGTGTACATCACGCATCTAGCTTTCTATTGTATTAAATTGTAGTATTCAATTAATGCTTATAGTCTTCCCGCTCTTTCCTTGATATTTTTGATGATGTGATCCATGGTGATTATGAATAAAAGTGAACAAACTATATCTTCTTCTGTAGTACATTCTGTATTACGAAAATGTTACTATCGTTTGTCTATTCGCCGTAAAGGCCGCTTGTTCATCCACCAGTTTATGTTCGACGTAATACTTTCTTAATTTTCTTTTTATTATTCTCCTAGGTACGTTATGTGCTATTTATTACAAACATTGAATTATAATTTTTACAAGAGTTTTGCGTAAAGAAATTATTAAATTATTTTATCAGTTTTTTGGTATTTTTCCATTATTCAGGTTTCTTTTTTCTTATATTCTCCACAGCCATTATCTCTAGCTCCCATTTTTTTTTACAACCTCATCCACTTCTTCTTTTTCTATTTGTTCTAGGCGCACATTTTTCCGCAGTACCCTTATGTTTACTTCTCTTCGTTCAAATCGTTTTTCCTCTTTCAACTCAAACTTGTTTGTATAGTACTCTCTCCATTGGTCCAATATTTCTGTTGTTTTTAGTTGCAATTTGCTATTTGTATCTTTAGTCCTTTCAAATCTTTTCTTCCATAAATTTTACAATATTCCAAAATTTTCCATTAGTTTTGCTATAGGCTAGCTCCTTGCCAGATTCTTCCCAGTTCTTCTGTCTTGCATTTCTAGCTTACTTGATTTTTTCTCTCCTGTATTCTTTTTCTTTATTTTTCACTTTTTCTTTTACGGTCGAATTCCTTTATTTTTTATCCTTTTACTTTGGTTAATCGATACAAATTTCTAAATATATTCGAAGACGACTTTCATCTAACCAAAATTATTATTCGAAATGTGAAATTAAACACATAAAAAGATCTGCTGCATAAATTAATGACAGCATTATAATAGCCCTAGTTGACCTTCAGCAACCATTTCACCAAAGCTTTGGTGGTTAAACACGTTTGATTAGACACTTTTCCCTTACTTAAAAAAATGTTTAATGTTCGAAAAACATATCTTGCTGATTGTACTAGTGGAGCAGAAATTCGTGATGGTCGCTCATAAGCGAAACAAATAAAACACGAGTTGAGAACCAGTTGTAAGGTCTCATACGGTTTCTCGGCGTTCAGAATTCTCCAATTTTTACAACAACTTACGACCGTAGATTTTTTATGAAGAAGAAAGCAATTACATACTCTATAAGAATTTTTGCTATATTAAATACAATTTTTGCTTCACAAGATCAAATATCTTAATTTGCTGAAAAAGGTCAGTCAGTGTTTTTATCAGTAGCAGTATCACTCCTTTTAAAGATAGAAAAATACAACATAGACATAATCGCAGTACAGGAGGTAAGGTGGAATGGAAAAGGTGAAGTAGGTAGAGAAAATGCAGTGTCCTATATAGCAGTGAAGAAAAACAAGTCCGCGATGGAGTAGCCTTCTTTATAACGAAAAGAAGACAGAGAATAATTGATTTCATACCAATAAGTAGACGACTAGCAAAATTAAGAGTAAAAACAAAGAAAACGTGTTTAACATTTGTGAATGTATATGCCCCAACAGAGACAAGTGATGAATATGAAAGAGAGAGCTTCTATTAATACTTGCAAAGAATTCGTGAAGAAACTACCGATTAAGGTAAGATAATATTGATGGCGGACCCAAGTAGGGAAAGAAGACCAGATGAAAGAAGTATGTGAAAAAAATACAGCCAACAAAATCACAAACGATAACGAATATAGAATGTGAAATCTAGCTACAGCATTACCTCTTTGTTATTACAACTATATTTGAACACCCTAGACACCACAAAGTAATATAAAGACTTCATGAAGGGAGAGTGGAGAACACATAGACATCTTGGTACCAAGGAATAAATTGCAGTTAATAGAGGACGCAAGAACCTACCGAAGGGCAAATATCGATACCGACCATTATTTAGTCATAGCAGAGATGAATGTCGGAAGCTTAGTAAGAGAACCCGAAAAAAAGTGGCGAAAAAGAAAACGGAAAACAGCAAAGCTACAAAAAGATAAAACAAGAGGGAAATATTCAGAGCAATTTTTACAAAGGACAGAACCAAGAGAAGCAATAGAAATAGATTTACAATGGTAGCTAAAACTCTATTGGGTGGAAAAGAAGAATATAGCAAGAATGAAGTAGTTGAATACAAGAGGAAAATGGACCAAGACCGGTATAAAAATGAGAGAAACATAAACCAAAATATGTAAGCAAACGAAGAAGGAATAAATAAACAGAAAATAGATAGAAAGATAAGAACAAAAACACAACGGCAGACTTTACTACAGCAGAATAAAAAGAAGAAAATACAATCCAACTATGAAATCAAGAGAGATCAAAAATACAGAAGGGAAAATGATGAATGAAGAAAGCGAAGTGAAAAGCATAATATGGAAAGAGTACCACCACACTCTACTAAGTACATATAAACAAAAAAAAAAAAAACGGGAGTGTGCTCCCCTAGACTTTCTCGCATTCGCCTTGTTTTCCAGCAAATTTGAAAAGTTTATTGCGATAAAATTACATTTTCAGGTAACCACTACCTGTTTAGGTAAAGTGTCGTTTTAGGTTAACCTATCATACTGAAATTTTATATCTGGGAGTTTTTCTCAATAATAAAAATGTATGTGCAAAATTTCGTGCAAATACCTTGAAGCAAACTGGTACTTTACTTGAATGGATACCGCTACCTGTTTAGGTAAAATGTCACTTCCGGTTAACCGATCATGCTGAAATGTAATATCTGGTAGTTTTTCTACATAAGAAATGTATGTACAAAATTTTGTTCAAATATCTCGAAGCAAACTGGTACTTTACTTGAATAGGTACCGCTACCTGTTTAGGTAAAGTGCCACTTTCGGTTAACCGATTTCGCTCAAAATTTGACAGGAATCTACAAATTTTGAATAATGACTATGTACATAATTTCAAGGGTCTAGCTTATTTCGTTTTTAAGTTATCGTGTTCACACACACACACACACACACGCACACACACACACACACAGACATAATTCGAAAAATGGTTTTTTCGGGCTCTAAGAGGTCTAAAACGTCAAGATTCGTCAAAATCTCGAAGTCGATTTTTTTGACGATTACAATACTTTCTCTATACTACCGTATGCGAGAAAGTAAAAAGCAAAAAAGCGGAGCACAGGTAATAACATATGCAGATGATTTAACGATAATTGCCCGCTCAAAAAAATGAACTAAGAGAAAAAAATCGACAGTATAGATAAGGTATAAAAAATTTAGCCTAAACGTTAACGAAAACATAAGTACATGCAGCTCCAAAGAAATAAAAGACACATAGGAAATGCGCTACAAAAGTAGGAAGTTACAGCTTGAAGCCACAGACATATTTCACTATCTAGGCATACGTGGAGAAGGAAAAGTGAAAGATCGCATTCAAAAGGAAAACAAAGCTGACTTCTTAAAAGTAAAAACTTCAGTAAGGCCGTTAAAATTAAAATTTACAAGACACTGATAATAGCACATGTAGCCTATGCAGCAGAAACAATTGCAATAACAAATAAAAAAGAAGAATTTTGAAAGGAAAATCTTGAGAATAAAGAAAATGAAAATGCAAGTTAAGGAATCAAGGCAAACGATGAACCACGAAATAGATAAAGAAATTAAAGACGAAGACATAGTACGGTTATTCGTGAAAGTGCAACGAGGCAGACCTCGAATTAGATGGTGGGATGCGGTAATGGCAGACATAGCAGACAATAGGGATCAGAAACTGGAGGGATGCATGTGAAGATAGGAAAGCATGGAATAAAATCGCAGAGAATGCCAAATCCAGCAACTAGCTTTGAAAACAAGAAAATAGAGAAGTGATTAACCTCTGACCAGGATGGTGTATTCTTCATCAGAAGGGGCTTATAATCTCTCGGGATTTAGAAACCAAAATAAAAAGAAGAACGTATATTATCAGATCCACTTTCTTTGTTTATGTCAAGATCTTGAATTACTGATATTATTCTATCTTTTTTTAAATTACACGTAGCCAAACAGAAACTATTTGCAATTATAAACACATTGTTTCAAACAATCTTTCGCTTGCTTTCGTATTTCTCTCTTTTGTGACAACATTTCCTTAATCACCATGGCGCAGTTTTTTCTGTTCGCTATTCAGCAAAGTATTATCGTAAAAGAACAGATTTATTTTTGAAGAAATAAAAAAGAAATTAGCAATTTAAGCGTTAACACAAACTTTGTCTTCTGGTTAGTTATCTAAATCGTAACCAGTAATCCAGTCCAGAAGAGGTAGAAATATTTAGTAGTCTTTGATCATTGCAATACATTATTTAATATAAATGTGGAATTAGCTGTGCAATTGAGAATACTAACCGTTGTTGCTCTAATTACACAAACAGTGTCAAATTATTACCACCCTCACTCTTCATTTTAATTCCAAGGTCTAATAAATACTGTAACCTATGTACACATATAATAAGATGGTTTAAAGCTCACAATTTAATTCTGTATGCACAGAGATATATTGAACAAGGTCAATTAAAGCACAGAGTTGAAATATTTTATTTAACTGCAATCTAGACTGTAGTTGAAGCTATTAAATGCATTGGTAATGATATGCAAGAAGTACAATTAGAGGGATAAAGGCAGGCATAAGAAAAGCAGATTTCGCAAGGATTGAATTTGGAGTTTGAGTAAAAGAAATATTTAAGATGGCTAATATAAGTAATATGATAGGTTTGTAGCATATTTAAAGCCGGATCAAATGAAAGTAAATAATACAAAAGGTTGGTTACACGAATAATGAATATGAGCGTAGAGTTAGTAATAAAAGTAACAGGCCAGTGAAAAGCAAGCAAGCTGAAAGGTAGATGGAAATCAAAGCAAGATAAGACAGAATTTGCAAAGAGCAATACAGAACGAGGGCGACTGAAATGAAGAATAATCAGTGACATGTTTAAAATTGAACTCGAGTGCCAGTGCATTTTAAAACTAAGTGTTCATAGCAGAGCAGTGATAAATAACGTTTTATGTGACGGAAAAAAATATGTATAAGAAATAAAGACAATTTCTAGTTTTAAGCAACAAACATGTTAATCAAATTTTAGTCCTGAATGTGAAATTGTAACTAATACTTGTTTCCTTTAAACAATATCAGATCGCAGTTACTAGGTAACGCAATGCTCTTTTGTTAAATAATAAGAAGTTAATTCCTGTAATGGTCAACTTGTGGGCAAATGGTGCTCCTGAATTTTAATGTTTTAATACAATAAAAGTTATTTGCCAAGTAAAAAAGTATACAGTCTACACCTCACCGGGCACATCTGGAAGTGTTAGCAAAGTTTCGCCGATACAAAAGTTATAAAATTAATCAAACTAAGATCGGCTGGGTTTCGGCCCCGAGCATCTGAATATTTCGAACTGCGACACCGGTCCATTTGAACTTCAGAAGCTAGGGATCGCAAGTCCTACAGGCCAGGAAGAGGTGTAAGAGCATCCCAGAACAAGATTTGGGTCCAGGGAAGCGATTTCCAGCGAGTAAGCACACGGCGTCACCTGCACCAGCTCCGAGGCGAGATCATCGTTTTACGTCACAATCTGAAAAACAAATCACTTTAGTTGTTGCTAGGCGGGAGATTTGCTTCAGTTTACTTGTGGTTTCTTGCAAATTTCGCTTTTGAATATCAAATAAAGCGCTGTATCCACCCGCGACCCTTTTGTGGTTAAGTCAAGTTTGTGAGGTTATGAGTAATTGAAGCGAGTAGCGCGGTTGTACTAAAATGTGGCGTATTTGAGCTACTCTGAGTTAAATATTCTAAACAATCACTTTAAAATAAAACTCAAATTTGAACCTAACCTGGGTTATTAGTTTTGTGTTTTGCCGGAGCAAGCCCAAATAAAATATAAAAAAGGCAATTAACCGTTTTATTGAAGAGTAATAAATACATTTCATTTTGATTAGCCTAAGATACTGACAGGCAAAGCTTTACGTTTTTAAAATTTAATATAGCTACCCAGAGCACTATGTATTGACTTACCCTATTTAATTATTTATATTTTAACTAAAGTCTTTATTAGTTGAGGGCATCATTACAATATATAGCGAATATTTGTAGCATGAAGTTTTATCATCACGGACACCGGCTTGTAGTCCTCTTCTTACCATTATCTGTCCTATAGTGTGTTTCCACTTTTTCTTTGTTTTATCTTAGGTTTTGTTATCCATTGAAAAACCAATTTCAAGCTTTCCTGTCCTTGTTCATTCGAAGGGAGCGATCACGTCACTAGCTATTTTTCATGATTACATCTGTGATCGTTGTAAGGTGGCTTTTCTATGTACCATATACTCTACTGTGAATTTTGATTGCCCTTTGTTAGCTAGTTAACTCAGTCGTAGAAGCTCAAGATCCGCTCTTACCTCAGTACAGTTAAGATAATTGTCAATATAGGTAGTTCCGGTCTGCTCGCTGACACCTACAGTGCTACAGAAACCAAATAGTTGAATGAAAATGCATATACTCTGTAAAAAAAAATACATGCGTACAGGTACACAAAAAGAATACACGATGGTAGCATGTAAATGCTATATGCGCTATTAATAGTAGCACGGAACAGTCTACGAGCTTAAGCTAGATCTACATGCTTGAATACATTTTTTAAGTCGGGCATGACTTATTAATTATCAACACCAAGTCAAACCACAGTGTTAATAATGTTTCAATTTTGCACACAAGCTCGCTTAATGCGGTCCTGGCTTCAGCAGCTTGAAATCAGCTGACGCGATATGTCTACGGAATGATGCAAGCGCCATATTCTGACCTGCTAATATAGCGATTACGCTCACGTGGCCTTTGGGAAAGTAATGCTGGTTAAAACTATTGCACAATATGTTGCAATGGCAGTTCATTCTTTATTACCGATTTGTTTTTACCCAATCTGCCTGGGGTGTACGCTCACTCGTAAAATCTAATTATAGTAACTAAACTTGCATCTATTTCGTAGCAAGATGACCAAGAGATCGGCTCCCTGGCTTCGGTAGCTGCTTCCACAAAGACTTCGTGTGTTGAAAAAGTCGACTCGCTTCCTTGAAGCTCGACTGGCAGCCGGAACAGCAACTTTTTGCTATGAAGTGCTGTATCTTGGGGATGCTTCCCTAAACTGGCACTTTATAATCCTTCGCATGGCGTCCCTTTTTACTTGGAGGTACGCACATGTCGCTTATTACTGAGCGACTGCCTCTTGCTGCTTTAAAGGCGTAAAATTGTACTAAACCGCCGTAGCGTCACTCTGTTGTAGTTCTAATAATAGCACACTGGATCAGTATTCAGCTGGCCTGCACTTCCCTATTTGAGCGCAAGTTTTAAATACACAATGCGTTTTAATCTAATTATTACAATACAAGAAATACAGTTTAGCTCTATACCTAACAGAATAGTGGTTAACTACCAATGTGATTATTAAATACCAAGTTGACACGAACGGTTACATCGTGTGTTGTATTGCACCACTTGTCATATTTCTTTATTTCTAATAAGATCTAGTATAAAGTTAGCCCACAGCATATTTACCAATAAGTCATATCTGCTGACAATAGTTTTTGAGAAATGTGGTCGTTTTGACCCACAATTCAGACCGATTCGTCATTGTTGCGTCATTATTGCTTTAGTATTTTTTCTTTGTTTTCTGTGTCTCAGTTCCAAAGAATTGGAGAGGCTACTACGTTTCAATCATACCTTTCTTCCGCCTAGTTTATTCATCAAATCTTTATTCTTTACCATCTTCAGTAATATCGCCAAGATATTCGTATAAGTTCACATTTTAACTGTTCCGTTTCCTGTTTCAATATTCCCTCTTCTCCCACCTGTCACCATGTTTTGTCTGTGTTTACTGCAAAATCTCCACTTATTATGAATATGTCATGTTCTGTTTGTCTTCGGTAAGAACTATCTAATCCTTCGCAACGATAATGGTATAAATGACACCTTTTTCTTAAATCCACTGTTCCAGATCAACATTCAGGTAGCTTTTTTTAATAAGGTGGAAGAGAGGCAACGTATCCATTTTAATCCTTCTCTTGGGTGCCAAGATTGAATTACCACACTTAAGAGCAGCGTCGTTTTATTTGTACAGAGCTGCTGTGGCCTTTATGTAGTATATTGTGCCAAAATGTCTTCTAGCTCCATAGCAACCCATACTTTCTGCAGTCGAAAGTGTTCTGTAGATTTATAAATATCACATGGAATTCCAGTTTCTTCTCTACAATATGTTTCAGTGTAAATACGTTTTGTTCAAAAACCACTTTATTCTTCTATCTCTTTAGCTACCTATTCTGACTTTTATGGCCCTTTCTATAGTTCTCCTAGATGATGTTACACCTATCCCTCTATAATTTTCTCATGCGTTTCTATCTGATTTTTTTAAATAACGTAATTTACAGATGAAGTTTCCAATCAGTTGAAATCTTTAGTTAAACATTATTAAATATTTTCTGTGTTCTTCGTCCTTAAAATATGTGTCTATGTAGTCAATATAGGCGATGTTCTGTTATTAAATTAGTAGACCAGTAGTTAAATATGCACTATTTTTATAAACAATTCACTGGAAATTTATTTCACTCGTCATTAACAAACAAAAAAAAAACGTTCGGCAATATTTTCCTCTCAAATGAAACAGTTTTGCACTCTCTACCCTTTGTGCCATCTAAATCGTCCAAACATGCGCTACGTACCCTTTTATAATACTTGTTGCAACCACTCTGTTTTCAATGGTTTTCTAACACAATATCTCATAATTGTAAGAAATTGTACTTACAATAGTGTTACTCCGACCAATTAAATTGCTAATCTGGTTAGTCCACTTGAATTTCTTTCGAGAACCCCTGCAAAATTTGGTGTAATTGGGGTCGGACAGAAACGCAATCCGAATGTCCTTACCAACGAAATTTACTTCTATTGTTCCGCAGAACGTGCATCAGGACGTCGCTATAAATTATCCCGATTCGAACGGAGTTAAAAAGTGCAACTCTAATCGGGAAGAACACGCGAAGTGCTCCAATCGAGACGAGCCCTACATGCGCGGTTTAAAAGGCTGCGACTAAAATCCATTACTCTTTTTTTTATAAATGCATAAGTCAAGCATGGATGCAACGTAAGATTTACCACTTTCAACAGCACATCTTTCTTTAATTATAAGCGGTAAAATCGTTAAACTATGTACAAAGTACCCACATTTTTAATTTGCACAATTAAATTTAAAACTATAGAAATTGTCCAAGCTGCAGAGTGTAACAAGTAGATCAGACTACAATAAATATAAAAACAAATGAGAAAGAATAGGAAAGGACAGAACATTTCCGGACATAATACATAGCAAACAACAGAAGAGGAAAGATGCATTTTAGATGAAAGAAGAAGTAGAAGCGGAAGAAGATAAGAAAAATTATAGTTATGCTATATATGGGAAGCCATACAAAAAAAATAAGCTTAAAAAATTAATGTTGAGAAGGTACTTGACGTTCTGTGCTCCTGTGTAAATCCAACTTTTTAATAAGATTATGATAATTTGATTGTGTGGTTATGAATAATGGGGAAGCCATGGTTGTCAGTGTTAAAGCCCATAACTTTTTGAAAATTATAAATAAATTACACTTAGATTACAAGGCCTTATTTAATTAATGTGACATTAACAAGTATTTTTAAATGGAGAAAACTAACAGCTTATAAACATTTAATACATGTTATCTTCATCGGTGTTGTTATAGCCTCTTAACCAAATTAATTTTAGTATCGTTAAGACCTTCATTACCCCACTCTTTTTATATAAAAAAAATACATCGAACCAGAGTTTATTGATGAAGATAAGATATTGAACAATACACGTTTGCTTATGGCACTTAACGAGACTCGTTTGATTAAGATGCTCAAAATCAAACTTGTATCGTTAATATCTGTAACAAGTCGACCCACCTTAAAGTAATAAATCGTAGTCAACGTATATCCTAAATAATGTTAAAATGCTTATACTTACTGCATTTCTAAGCTACCAACTTTTATATAATATAGCAGAAGAAATAATGCAGAAATTCGCCATACTAACGACCCCCTCATGACATCATTCAAAAAAGAAAATGTTTTGAGTTACCCGTTTAGTAAAATACATGAAAGAGTTAGAAGTAAAAGTGCTACTGAATTTATGCTAGTAATTCTAACATTTACTTAAATACACAGTTTTATCACAATATCTTTCATTGAAACTCTGGAACCCATTGTTGTTGTTAACCTTAACCTAAAGTGAGATATAATTAATAAAGATTCACATATTAGGTGTGCTGCTAAACTTTCCTTTCTTTCCCTGCAAATTTCCAAAACTTGGAATTTATAATTCCGGTGAACTTTAGTTCATACAATGTCATGTGTTTGAAGTATTCAACTATAAGAATTCAATACTCTGATGTTGTGCTATACAGGTGATCAACTTTTACTATCTCGTTTAAAATTTTATGTTATACATACTAGTTTTAGTGAAGTGTTAGCTTTCAATGCAAATTTAAATATATAATTCGCAAAAAAATCCATATTTTAAAAACATCATGTCAGATTAGGACTTTCTTTCATTTCAAAATTTATAAAAAGTAGGTAACCATAAAAGCAGTAAACCCATTGTAAGAGCTTTGAAACTTTGTTACGGCATTTTAAAATAACTTAGTTTAATTTGTTTTAAAAGCGTGGCTTCTTATGAACATATGAAGAAAATGCAGATAGAATTAGTATATTTCTTTAGATCAAAGTGGTATTTAGTATTATTCGAAACGACTACATCAGTTAACTTAAAAGCATCGGTGTAATTGTATTTAATTCGACATTTAATTGTACTAAATTTAAGTCTAATATCTGTTCTTGTTTTTGACAACTATTAAAAAGCTATATATAAACGTTATAATAAGTTAATATACTCGTATAAATCTGAATTTAATGTGAACTAAACGAATTTTTGGTTTGAGCTTAAATATGAATAAGATTTCATATATAAAAGCGACAATGATCGTGAATACACATAGAATCGAATATAAAAGGTGAAGTTGAAAGTTGATTGGAAATTCAGATTGTGATTTGATACAGATACAGAATAAAGTAAATGTGAATGGAATGTAGTTAAATATGAATATCCATATGAACGAAAAATACATATAGGGATGCAAAAGTCATTTTTTTATCAAAAAGTTATTATGTATCAATTCTAAGAGGAGTATTCTCCTAAACGACAGTGAGTTGTTTAGATTGATAATTATTTAATGTAAAACTAGCTGAATAAACTTTGATAATCGATTTGTCGAATTGAATGAATATAAATGTAAAAGTGGATAGGAAAACAATACATAACGGTGAATGTATATCCGAATTTAAAAACTGTTCTGAATACAAATATGAATGAAAATGCTTCAATGAATCAGACCATTAATATGCATATGGATATGAAACCAATGTAACTGTTAATGTACATGCAAAAATGAATGTTCAATGTTTAGATGCTATATTAAGCACGAATATGTATAAGAATACGACAGTTAATGTAAATATGTAAACGAATATAAACACAATGTAACTGTCAATGTAAATTCATACGTAAATGATCAATGTTTAGATGCTGCTTTGAACAATATGAATAAGAATAAAATGATTAATATGAATATGGCAACGAGTATAAACACAATGTAACTGCTAATGTAAATACAAATGGGAATGTTCTATGTTCAGATGCTACTATGAACATGGCTATCAAGAAAACTACAATGATTATTATGAATATAGAAACAATATAACGTTTAATTTCAAGTGTAAAAGTTCAATGTATAGATGTTGATTTGAACATGAGTATGCATAAGAATACGATAAATAATATAAATATAGAGAAGAATATCAAGATACTGCAACTGTTAATGTAAATGTAAATGCCAATGTTTAATGTCCAAATGCTGCTTTGAACATAACTATGAATAAAAATACGATCATTAATACGAATATGGAAACAATGTAACTTTTAATCCAAATTCAAATGTGAATGTTCAATGTTTAGATGCTGATTTACACATGAATATGCATAAGAATACGGTAATCCATGTAAATATAGAAACGAATATGAACACAATGTAACTCCTAATAGTAATTCATATGTGAATGGTCAGTGTTTAGATGCTGTTTTAAACATGAATATGGATAAGAATACCATAAATAATATCAATGTATAGACGAATATGAAGACGCTGTAACTGTTACTGTTACTGTTTCTTAAATGCAAATGTCAATGTTCAATATTTAGATGCTGCGTTGAGCACCGATGTGGATAAGGATACGATGATTAATGTAAATATGGAAACGAATATGAACACAATGTAAATTTATATGTAAATGTTCAACGTTTAGATATTGTTGAGAATATGAATATTGATAAAGATACGATAAATAATATAAATATGGGAAGAATATGAAGACGCGTTAACTGTTCATGTAAATACATGTATCAATGTTCAATGTTGAGATGCTGCTATGAATGCGAATATGGATAAGAATCTGATAATTAATGTAAACATGGAAACGAATATGAACACAATGTAACTGTTAATGTAAATTCGTATATACAGTGTTTAGATGCTGCTTTTAACATGAATATCGATAAGAACACGGTAATTAATATTAAAATATAGACGAATATGTAGACACTGTAATTGTTAATGTAAATATCAATGTTTAATGTTTAGATGCTGCTTTGAGTATGAATATGGATAAGGATATGATGATGCATATAAATATGGAGACGAATATGAAAACAATGTAACTGTAACTGCAAATGAAAATTTCACTGTTCAATATTTAGAACATGAATATGGCTAAGAATACGATAGTTGATGTAAATATGGAAAAGAAAATGAAAACAATGTAACTGTTAATGTAAAATCATATGTGAAGGTTTAATGTTTAAAAGTTGCTTTAAATAGGAATATGGATAAGAATAAGATGATTAATATAACTATGGCTATGAATATAAAAACAATGTAGCTCTTAATGTAAATAAAAATGTCAATGTTCAATATTCATACGTTGCTTTTAACATGCCTGTGAATAAGAATACAATGGTGAAGGTGAAAAGAATACGATAATAAACAGTATTTTACATGTGCATGTGAGCAAAATTACTTTTATGAATGCGGCTATTGCTATAATACAGTGATAAATATGAAAGAAACGTAAAAGTTAATGTGCAAATTTAAAGAATATTTTCATTATGAATGAGAATAAAAATTCATCCACCAATGTGACGATGGGTATGAATGTCTAAGCAAACATCAGAAGAAATGTGTATACGCCTTCAAGGCAAGTTAGTTGAAAAAGGGCACCATTAAAGTATTGTTCGTTAAATTGTTGTTAAATTTTATTGTTCTTTAATGTTGAATAAAATTTGCCAATTGTTTACTTGTTTCATGGCACTCTTATTATTGCAATAACCAATTATTATCTACTGACGGCATCAACATGTTGAAACATTTAAAAATGAAACATTTTCAACGAAATTTGTTATTTGGAGTTTTTGAGAGATTTCTAACAACTTTTATTCATTTTTTTTGCTCTATCTTAATTGCTACTATGACTTTACTTGAAACGCTATTTCTTATTTTAATGATAGTTGGTTAGGTTTTGCCTTTAGAAAAACAATTCGTAGAAGCAGTTGCATTTTCGTAGCCTACACAACTGATAAAAAATTATATTGATTGATTTCAATATAAAAAAGTTACTTAGGCGTCCTCATGAAAAGTAAAACACACTGTACACAGTACACAGTGTGTCCACAGACTCATTCTCAACATGGGGATCTCCATTATTACGAGAGATAGAAATTTGGTTAAATATTACGAAATACTCTTCATGTACCGAACCCCACAAATAAACTCTTGATATTTAACATAGTAGATACCCTGTAGCAAAAAAAGGGAATTTTTGGCTTTTAGATTTTAAAATAACTCGTCTATTTTAAGAGAAAGTCGAATTTGGTTGGTACATTTTTGAAGCACTTTGAATCTAGCGGTGTGTTCAAATTTTTGAAACTGCTATTATCGTTGAGGTACAACAGCCAATTTAATTTTCTCTAATGGGACTTATGACTTTGAAAATAGAATTCTTTTTGTTTTTCAAAAATGTATAATTGTTAGACTTAATACCAAGACCGATAGCAAAAAGCTTTAATAACCTATGTTTACTTTGACAAGTGAAAGCATTAGTCGTGAAGTTTGCCATTTGAAGGTTTTGAAGATGAAGAAATTTATACCTATATATGCGGAAGCTTACAGCTTTTCGCACCCAGTTTCTATGTCTTCCTATCATAACAAGCGTCTTCATCTAAGTTTCTCTTCTACATAGCCTCATTTACATCATAGGTCATCATAGGTACCTAATTAAGATTATTTCATTTACTTTTCAATAATTTTATTTTCCTAAACCTGACGTGCTGGAATAAATTTGTATTTATTACTATTATTAAAATTATAAAAGAAACGAAAATTGTACATAGTTTCTAATGGAAAATATAAAAAAAATTTACATTTATTGGCTAGTGTAATGTTGCAAACCACATCGACGTTAGTATACCAAGACGTCAATATAATACAAGAATTAGCTTTGACTATAACAAATGACTATTTACATCGGCGATCACTACTCAAAAGTTTTCCACCGGAAATCCGTCTAAAAATACAAGAAGTAGCTGGAACTTCTTCAGACCATCCAGTACCACCCTAATAACCCCATAATTAAAAAACGTTAATTTTTTGCAAAAAAATTGCAAAACAGAATGTTTTTGTAAAAAACGTTGTGTTTATCGCAAGCAGGGTTTTTGTGCACTAGTTGTGCATCGTTGAACCAAAGTTACGAAAATTAATTGGTTTGTTCTACCTCTTAGTATTACAAACATTGTTCCGTTCACAAATGTATAAGAAAAATAAAAATCTTGAAATCCATCAGAGGCTGTGTGTACATTATAAAATTAGCGTGATCTACAATAGTAGGTATATTATTATACAAGTTTCATAGGAGGGTCCATTGTAGCACGCGTGGGTTTGGGGCACGACGAGCGCAGCGAGGAGCTCCAATGGAACAAGTGCTACAATGCCTCTTATTAAACGAGTATAATATACTATTTTATCTAGTTTGAGTTGCTGACCTTATAGAAATTCTAAATTTCGGATACTAAAAGCATTGCATTGCAATCTAGGGATTTTTAAGCATAATGATGGCGACATTATCAAGTGACATTTGACAATCGCCATCTATTGGACAAAATATCAATTTCACTGCTCTGATATTTGAATTAGTTTAAATTTGGTGCAAGCTCTTTGGTTCGTGTGCTATTCAAATATAATAATAATAATTTCGTTTAATTAATTTATTAAAAAGTACCTTCAGTTAAAGTTATATTAGATTGGAAAAAATACAGTACAGAGATTGTGGTTATGTATTCGACATATGACGTTTGTCGTGTTATGAGCATGTGAAGGCAAATGTCATCAATTTTATAAAACAAGTAGTTACCAAAAACAGTGTTATAATGGACTCCATTGTAGCACTGTTTTCGGTGTTATAATAACCATATTGTGACATCAAAGTAGATACGAACTTTTATCTAGGACCACCACTAAAAGTAGGCCTTTTAGCGCTAGCTTTTTTCACTAAAAGTGACGTTTTATAATTTAGCGTGTTTAAAGAAATCAGCTGCTAAAAGTGAAGTGAGGTTATAAAACTACAATTTCGAAGTGGAAGTGAAGTTCTAAAGTTATTCTAGTTACTTCTTGCGTTAGAGGTAAAGTGTTATTGAAATAATGCAAGCGTTATGTAATGAATACAGTGAGATGTGTGGTATTAATAATTACCTTTGATAACTAACTTTGACAGTACTGGCTTTGCAAACATTCGCCTGCGCTCCAAGATCTACTGTTTATTATGACAACAATTAGAAGTGTCGTAGATGCAAACCTTTGTTAAATCGATATCTATGGATTAATAACAGTAAAACTAAGGTCGTAGATAAAATATTGTATGCAACGCGTGCTAAAAGTCGTTTATGTACGAGACATGAAAATTATGAAACGAAGCCGAACATTGATTTTTAGCACTTGTTGCATAAATAGCTATTAAAAAATTGAAAACAATAAATAGAATACTATTTTTTTAATGTTAGCAGCAACTTAACTATAAGAGAACATCTTGGTAACAGTAAATAAACATCTCATATTAACATTTATTGTCATATAAGCGGTTTTTAATTTTGGGGTTTACGAGACTTGGCGCGACCAGCCGTGTCATAAACTTGGGCTCGACCACTGTAGGGTTAATATAGGAATATGAGTGCATATCGGTAGGCATAAGTGAATGTAAATATGACAACGAATCTATTTGTATATTAAAATATTAAATAGAATGCTTACATGTAGGTTATGAATAGAAACACAAATTTTACAATCAACATAAAAGAAAACGTGAAAGTAAATTCAGTTGGACAATACGACATAAAACTTGACATAAATGCAAATGTGAATTGAACTTCGATGAGGTTTAAAATGTGAATATTGCTAAGCATGCCACCATCGATAGAAAAAGTAAAAAAAATTGAATATGGGCGTGAATAAAACTGCATAGATGAATGTGAAAGCAAATATAAATGCGAAATCTGACTGGAATAGACATAGTACTACTAACGCATATACCACTACCAACAAGGGTGCAAATCTAGAATGTCAGTGCGCATTTTTAAAGGCATTGTTGTAAATATTTCCAATTAAAGTACATTTAAATGTAAGTACATTTTTATAAGTATCGACCGAAAAGAAATTCCCAATTGAAACGTTTTTAGTACCTATGTTAAGTGTGCCTGTAAGTTTACTTAAAGTTTAGACTAAAAACAGTTTTAGGGGTAAAAGCTGTAGTTAGTAGGTAAGGGAGTGTATATTTGAATGTATTTATTACAGTTAAGAAATTCATACTTTCTATTATAATTAATTTAGAAAGTGATGAGATTCTAATGAACATAAAAATCAGTACTCAGAGAATATCGTTGTTATAGGGTTAACATGTGTTGTTGATAGGAATTCAACCATTCAACAGCGAACAAGCTGCGAAAAACGTCCCCATCAACGTTCCGAGCGAGCCAGCGAGTCCGCATTTCCCACCGTCGAACAACGGAATCGGCTTTATCAAAGATTAAAGGTCGGCGAAGTACACAAAGCTCCAGTTAATATTCCACACATTACAGGCATAAATCCAAACAAATCAAAACTTCTCCGCGCCGAGAAAATAAAACGAAGTAAGGGAAAACTGAAACAAGCCGGACAACATCTGCGATTTACAAAATGGACCATAATATCCATTCTTCATGACAGTGTAGCGCGTGCCAAATCCGCCCTTAAATCAAGGGCAAATAAGACTTTAAAGCTGCATTTTTGTGCAGTGTCCACCCTAGCGGTTGTTAGTTTAATTACTAGGGTAAAACGAGAAAATCCTGTGATTGAAATTTCGAGGGAGCGGAGCGCCGGCTCTGTTGGGAAGAGAAACCGCCGCTTGCAATTAACAGGCTTTATCTAAACCGGCATAAAATTTTTGTCTAGATCCATTTTGGCCTAGTTAGGTTAACAGTGAAAAACTAATCGAGGATTTTCGATGAAATTGCATCCTTTTCGAAGACTTGCATCGGCAAATCCGGACCGCTACTGCGATGTTGGGGTTTGGATTTCAAGTAAAGGGTGGATGTAGCCGGCCACTGTCCAAGGGAGAATATATGAAGCAAGGGTTAAAACATACACTGTTAACGAGAAAACGCCTTGTTAGAGACAAAGTATGGAGATGGAGAATTTATGAAAGCACTTCGCTAACAATGTTAGCAGCTCTGGGCGCAATATGCAATTTATAGTTCACCACTTAAAAAAATTAAAAGAAATTTTATCAAATATAGCTCAGTGGGGTGCATTCTGAAGGGGATACAATACTCTACAAAAGGTAAGAAATGTATGAATGAGAAATTAATATTATTTTAAGCATTTGCTGTGAGCTTATATAACAAAAATGTAAATACATTTGAAATTATCTACTGCTTTTGATTTTCAAACTTTTGGAAATGTGGCTTAAATTCAAGATTTTTTATTTAATTTTTGAAAATATTAAAATTGCCAAACAACTTAATATCGCTTTTACAAAATTAAATAAATATGTCCTGATGTTCGAATTTGGAAATTCAATAGAAATATCTAGATGCTAAAATACTCAATATTTAATTTGAATAAAAAAATGCTAAACCTAAATTTGTAATTCGTAGCTAAACAGTGAATTTGATAAGCTGGGAGCAAGCAAGCGAAGAAATTAGTATATCTCAACTACGCATTTAATAATAGTTGTTGCGGAAGCACACAATGAATACGTCAATGTTAGTATGTATAAAATCAGCAAACGAAGGGAAATAATTTTACTTGGCGATTGTAGTGGAAGAATTTGACGAAATCAAATAATCTAATTATGAAAAAACGTAGTAGAGATACCATAAATAACTATAATGAAATATTAATCGAAATTTACAGCTAGTATGCCCTCAGACTTATTGAAAATGGTTGGGCTAAGTACTTAGCATCGTTTTACCTGGAGAACGTTGAAATCTGTTGACTATACAGGCTGTATTAAAACGTGCTTAGAATATTTACAGCACGCAATTCTAAGTCAAAAAGTAAACCAAAGATTCTAATTCTAATTTTGGTGTTAGATGAATATTTTTCTAAATATTATCGTTTAAAGATTTTTAAATTAGGCAACGTTGTGCAACTGGTAACCAAGATGATTATGAATCCTGGTTATCCTTGGTCGTATTCTCCAATTCTGAAAGTCAATCAAGTATGCACTATGCCTTAATTTCACTAATAATGATCAAGGAATTCTACAGCTCAAGTGCGATTTTTTTCAGAAGCTCCGCAAAGTTAGCACTTTCAACTTTTAAATATTTAATATGTCAGGTAATAATACTTGCTATTATATTTTGCAGGATATTATTTATTTAATGAACTGTATTATTTATACGTTCAATAAGTTGTAATTTCGTTTCAATTTCTGTTCATAAGCAAGAGCTTTTAAAATGCCCGAAAAGAAAAAACTTGGATATTTAAGTCGGAACTTCTTGCGGGCCATAACATTGGACTGTCACGACCGATCCATCTCTCAGGAAAGTTTTGGTTTAACCATTCTCTTGTTGGAACCCCCCAGCTAGAGCTCCATCCAACTGATGCCACATGTCTCTCCTGACGACTAACGGTGCTTTCTCCAATAATCCCGGTAAAGTGCTGTTTAAGAAATCGACATAATTTTCAGCATTTAATCGACCATGCAAAATATGCGGACTTATTAGCCTATTTCCAATAATTCCGGCCCACACATTGACATTAAATCTAAACTGGTGATTAGTGTCGTAAAAGACATGAAAGATTACAGTGGTGCATATTGTGCAAATTGAAAATTTCATTACTGGCAAGTGTTGTTTCATCCGTCCATAAAATGTTTGTCGTGAAAGCCGGGTTGACTACTTGTTGCCGTATTAAGCATCTATAAAGTGAGGCTCCATAGCTCAGTGGTTGAGCATTCTGCCTACTGGTCTAAGGGTCGAGAGTTCGATCCTCGATCCCGGTGAGAATTTTAAAAAAATTTAAAATGCGGATGAAAACTTCTACAGAATGCCATAATTTGTAAGTGATGTAAAGCTGTGGGTCCCATGTTACTACGATGTGTATCATGTAAAAGATCCCTTGCTAGGGTTGGAACTCCTTAGTCTCGGCAAAATTCTAAGTAGGGCTAAGGTACTTGGTACTCTGCATGCCTAGACCTTATCCATGGGGTTGGCAAAAAGGGTCTATAAAGGTCTACTTGCCTAACACCAGTCTCCCCAACTCTGTTACTACTACTAATACTAACCATCTACAAAACTCTCTGATTGCGGATAATCTTTCGGAAGCAACCCATGGGCTCGCCGAAAGTGAAAAGGATATAAGAGATTTTCTTTTAACAGTCGACGTACATAAGTATGGCTAATATCAAGTCTTCGAGCTACAGAGCGGATACTTTAGCGAGGTTCGTCTTCCATTTCGCGTACCAATTCATGTCGTGCATGGCCTCCACCTACTCCCTGCAAAGGTTCGAATCTTCCTGTTTCTCTTAAACGCTGATCTAATCTTTTAATGGCGTTAGAATGCCGGTGTTTCCTGTTTGGACAACGTTCAGCCTATACATTTGCAGGTTGAAAAAAGTTACCGCCACATTCGCCTAGTATCCGAAATATATCTGCGTACTCTGGAAAATTGTATGCCACGACTTATAAAAAAAATCAAAAACACAATGCTGAAGAACCACACAAGGAAAAACTGTAAAAAAAGCTTTAGTCAGAACTTCCCTTGCAAGTGAACGTTGTTGCACGAAATAGTTTTAAAAATCAAAGGAAAATAGGAGTAAAAATATCGTCACCTTCGAAATACTACTGAAACACTAAAAGGAAACACTTAGTAATGCAAATTACATCAATTTTCAAATTAAAAGACATTACCGGCGATGTGATTCGAACTTCAGCCCCTGCGAATGCGATTTTAATGATCGACGCGATAGCCGGCAGTAAAGGCCTTCGCTGTCTCGACTGCCGAGGACGCCTCCGATCGGTTAGATGCGGCAGCCTTTAATACAACGCATTTATTGTTAACCCTTGTCTTATTTTTTAGAACATTTATCTTTTGTGTTTGTGGCTTTCCATCTTTGTCAAATGTAAAGGCTGAGCTATGTGGAAATAAATTATCACTTCTATCTATTTCTCAGTTGAATAAAAAATAAACAACATTTTATTTTTTTAAGAAGCTCACCCTGTATATGTGGGATCTAAAATATGCCCTTTTTCGTCAATGATAAAAACCTGAGCTATGTGTTAAATATTACTTTCCTTTAAATAATAGTTCTTGAGTTAAAGCAAAAACAAGCAAAATTAAATTTTTTGAGGTATGTAATCACCTTGTATATTACGACCCCATGTATATATAGGTTTTTCATATTTTCCGCTTAAATTGAAATGTATCCAATTTTATGCAGGCATTATTGGCTTCAAGCCGTTATACAGCTGTGTTTTGCTCCGGTCTCTCGCACACACGTGTGCTTTTTATCGCCTTGCAGCTGTCGCAAACTTGGATACCAGCGTGTTTTCTAGCATTGAATTTAAAACGCCAGTCTGTGAGTGCGAGAGAGAGAGAATGAGTGATTTGACTCGGTTTCTCTCTGTCTGGGCCCGAGTTGCTACAGCCCCTTCCGTTTTTCTGGGTTGCGTAGCAAGTTTTTGGTTTTGTCAGTAAGGAGTTAGCATCCGGCTCGTGAAGAGAGCAGTTGAGTTGTAAGGTGTGCGGCCAGCGTTCGTCTGTCCCCTTCGGGGGTGGCCGTCCGCTGGGCATGTTCAACGATGTGTGTTCCCGTTGTTTATGTTGTGTGAGTGTTTTGGAGCTTGAGGGGAGTCGGGTGGTATGGTGGTGCCTCTTCCATATTGTGCCAGCCGCTTCTCTTGTTGTTATGGGCCGCTGGAGCCATCAACCCTTGTGAGGATTATTTGCGAGAGCGGCTACCCTTGGCAAAGTTGACGTGCTAGTGCTGTCGTATTTGGTCGCATCATTGACCCCTGTTTGAGGACCCGTGAGAAACGGCATCATCTTAGGCCCCGCTTCGAGTCCGTTGGAGTCAAGCGTTCCTTTCCGCGATTTTGAGATGCCAGCCGCTAGCCGGACGTCGCTTCAAACACCGCACGCGAAGCTATGTGATAGGGCATTTGTAATAGTCGTAACCGCCCACGCTAAGCATGAGTGCGCGCTAAATTAACTAACCTTTGTCGTGTCACCCCATTGTGTCTTAAACAGTGCAAGCACCCTAGTTATACACAGGGCCTTCCGTCAACACCCTTTTGTTGCGCTAGATTTACTGCCGCTATTTATCCTATTTATGTACTTTAGTTAGGTACCCTCTTTATGTACCTACTATATTTGTGAAAGTCAATAGACTTACTTGTCAAACGTCCCCGCTGTATTTTTCTTTATGTTGCATGTGAGCTTTCAGGGTAAGCATTCCTTAACGTTGTCGCCCGATTGGCGGCTAATGTAAGATTGATGTAAAACGGACCCTGGACGACCCGATGAGCGTCAAGGTAGGTTCAAGCGCTTCGGCTGCCGGCTTCAAGGGATCTCAAAGTTGTTCCCATACTCTACCACGTTTGGCTTTCGGGGTTCAGTCAGATGTGGGTTTAAGTACCTATTCCCGTGGCGCCCTATTATTTTGTAACATCCTGTATACGTCGTCACACTTGTCCCTATGGTGTCCCGTTCATATGCCCACGCCCGTCTCCCTGAGCGTATTCATCCGTGGCTATTAGTCTGTTTTCGAGATTTTCAGGGCAAGGGGTGACGTTTACCGGACGTGATAAGTTAGGTGGCACTCTCATACCCCGAGGTGTCGTAAAAACAGTTTTATACCGTAACATATTTTATGATTTTTTTTTCAGTTTTATGCCAAGAAGGCATATAATCCACATGCAAAATAGTATTTTTCCAACACATACTTTTTGAGTTATACCGGCAACAGAAAGACAGACATAGACATACAAACAGACAGACAGGCGAAATTGAAAGAAACTTGTTTTTTTCGTCATCTATGGACACTGAAACGTGAGGATCTGAATAAATTTCGGAAGGTGATTTTTCGCAATTACAGTACCTTCTTCGTTTTTTAGGCAAGTGAAGTAACAAGTAACGTGAAACAATGATAACACTGAATAACTACGAGTAATACGAAACGATTCAAGAAGTTTTACGAAAATATTAGAATGTTATAATATCTCCATTCTGTCCAGTGTTGCAATATCTTGAAACAGTAGCAAAGAATTGATGTTAAAACTGAAATCATAGGTATGGTTGTATAAGAATAAGATTTAATTATAAGCATTACAACCAAATGCTCAGTGCCGTACGCTCAATATTTTTTGAGAAGATCAAAATTTTGTAAATATTTATCGTCACTAATACCAACCGTCTTTAACTTTTCAATTTCCAGAGTGATTGTAATGAATACATATGCCTTATTGCTTTATATCAGAACTGCTTGCAGTAATTTTTTCAAAATAACTATGAAAACATTTTCAAGTTGCCTGTATGTAATATACAATAGTGCATAATTAATTGAATTCTTGGTTTTTGACATAGAAGTGCGTGATGTAAATATTCTCCGCACGTTTCAATGCACCATTACAATTACATTACAATTATAATGCAAATAACTTACTGTTCTTGGAAGAAAAACGAATCTAGACTAAACCTTTGTGGGTATATAAAATAAATATCCTTTGTATTACAAGTTATTTGTTATCAAAATTACTTTCCACCTAAAGTTGTGTAACTCCACATTTCACTTGTGCGTCCTTTGCAATTCGCTCCTCGATGCGGCGTTGCCCGCGCGCTCCTCTTTTGTCCGAGCGCCGCGCGAAAGAATTTGGTTTTTCCGAAAAGGCGTACGACCTTCTATAATAGAGGTATTTGGAACGAGATTATTGCTAGTGGTGTTCTTCGATTGCAAGCGTTCGTCTTAGAGCGGCTGCGAACGCCAAACAATTTCAAGCCTCCTGAGGGATTTGAATGCCTTGATCTAGTAGGCTACGTTTCCTGGTCGTAAATTTTTTCTTTCGACAATTTAGGCGTACGCTTCCAGCGGCGTCCTTTTCAAAAGTTACGGAAGTCCGACTTTCATCTTTGGTGAGATATTTTCTAGTTTTTTTTTTGTTCTGTACCAATTCCGTGGCCTGTTTTTTACTACCCCGGCATAATGATGTAGTCATTTGTCATGAAGTCCTGACTGCAGCCGCGTGAAGTTTTCCCAAGACTTTGATGCCCCGCAGAATGTCTTCACCTTGACGACTGCTTCCGAGGACGACTGAGCCAACAGCTTAAACAACAGTAAGTACATGCAATTTACATTTCAGCGAGCTTATAGTAATTTTAGTGGATGTTTGCATGGCATTTAGATTTGAATAATTTACAATTTATTATAATTGTGACTTATAATGCTGCTGATGTCGAAGTTTTAATTATTTGAATTTTAATAATTCATTTTTGGTGTGTTTGATTTAGGTGACTCCAAACGTAATTATTGTTGTTTATCGCTGTAGAGGGTCAGGTGTTACCTGAGTTGTGTTTTAATATTTTGATCACGATGACTTCTTGGGGCCTATTTTATTTTCATTATATATACATGACTTGCTTGAACTTAATACAGTTGGTATAACATCTTCTTTTGCAGATGATACAGTATTAATGTATAAGGGTAATACTTGGGACGAAGTAAAAAGTACTGCAGAAGAAGATTTTAAATTAATTAAAATTTGGTTTAATCAAAATTTCATATCTATCAATTTCAGGAAGGCGAAATACATATCGTTTTCTTGTTACTCAAAAAAGACACGAAGACTTACCGATTTCATTATTATGAATGAGCAAAAAGAATATCGTATAGAACCAACTAATAACTTAAATTATCTGGGTATATAAATAGATCAACATCTTAAATGGGACATACACGTAAACTTACTAATAAACAAATTAAGATCAATCTTATTCATATTTAAATAACTTAAAAATATATTAGATATTACAAATCTAAAAATGCTGTATTATGACTTGGTTGAGTTTCATTTACAATATGGTATCGTTGGCTGGGGGGGGGGGGTATTTTGAAAAAATGTTGCAAAAATATTTCATCAAAATTATACTTGGCGAGGACCGCTTGTATCCAAGTGATTTGCTTTTCAAAGAATGTGGCCTGTTCGACTTGCGGCAACTATTCTGTTACAGAAGATAATTTAAAGAATATTGAACATGGGCACCTTACTCGTTATAAAGTGCAAAAAGAAATACAGCTTGAAAAAGCATTAAAAACCTTTGGACAACGTTCCCAAAGTTAGTTAGCTCCTCGACTGTACTCTTGCCTTTCGCAAGAAATTAAAAATTCCCCAAGTACTAATACTTTTAAAAATAAAATTAAAAAGTGGTTAAAGGAAACTCCAATAGTTTATATACACAACCTAGTAGACAAAAAGAATATGTAATTTACTTCACTGCTGATAACTTTATTGGTTGAAATTGAATCCTTCTTATTTGCTTATTTTATTTTATGCTATTTTATTAATAAAATAATAAAATTTTACAAAAGGAAGCTACATGTTGACATATTCGCCCACGCACAAGTTACTCTGCCACCTCTCATGAACCTGCTCGTGTTCTTTGTGAGATTTAGGTTAAATTAAGAAGCTTCCAAGGTAAGTGGTGATTCGTTTTGATAGCTAGATTTGTTATTATGTTTTGTATAACGACTGGCGCCCATTTTTTGTAATTAGTGAGTTTCTTTTGTAACCCTTGGAACCGCTGTCTCGTCCTTATTCACGACATAATTCTGCGGAGAGTTAGCTAGCTAGTTGTATTCCCCCCGCGCGTTTAAGGGTGTGGTACATTTGCACAAACCATTATTCCTTCACATAGCAGAACGTTGTATCAATTAAGTTCTATTAAGTAAACCTCAAACGTAGCTCATTTAATATTTTTTTAAACATGAAACTCTTTAATCGTGGCAGGCATTTTTAATTATTCTTGATTTACAATTATTTTTGACGTTTAAAATCTATATCGGTTATGTAGATTTATTCTATCTAAAGTGTACGTTGACCGTTCATTCAACTTTTCAATTCAACAGATCCTATGAATATCATTTCTCAGCTTATTTCATGTAATTACTGAATACGCATTAATGGTTAGTTACATCTGACACGCGTATGTACTGAAATCACATATAGTTTTATATATTGTAGTGTATAATGTTTATAAAGTTAAGTTGTAGGTTAAATGAAAGAGCAGCCAGCGCATCCTTGGAATCAGGCTGCATTATTTTCATATGGTTTCTTTTGTTGTACTTTATACAATTATCATAAAAGACACTTTAATATTATTATTATTTCTAATAAATACTTTCTTTCAGATCCGTTTTGTTTCAATTTTCAACACACAACACTAGTCCAATTTTATTAAAAAGCTCTTTGGTACTAACCCAAAGCAACTAGGCAGATCTCTGTTATAATTATAACTAGTTACTTGATGAACTCTAACCAGCCCACAGCAATGTCCTTCGGGATCTTACGTCTTACGACGCTGACATTTCATTCCTTAGTGTATGTCAAGAAATATCCCATTTTATATTTCAAATTATACTATAATTGTAAATTATTCGATCTCCATTTTTATTAAGTAGAGTAAATCCAATATATAAGTTAATAAAACATATACATTTCGGCTCATCGACGAACGTTCTTCAATGTATTTTACATTCTTTAATCCTACATTATATCTGAAATTACAAAGTTAAGGTTTCATTAGGTAAATCAGGAAGCGGTTTTCAAGGTTTTTGTTTTTATCGTACCTGATACAGAAGTTATTAACATTAAATATTTTGTGGTGGCATTTTATCAAATTTTAGCGTTGTTTTGTCACATTAGATTTAGTTATTGAATTCGGTCTATTACTAATCATTAAATTTTTACTTGTGGAGTTAGTTTGATTTTATATTTCTTGCTGTAAGAAATAGTTTATGAGGTAGAAAGTGATATCGCATGCTCTTAATAGTAAAGTAGTTCGTCCAATATTTATTATACCAATAAGGATATTAGCGCTTGTGTTAGATCAAATGATTAATTTTGAGTTTTATGTTTATGTTTTAAATTATAACATTTTTAAATTAAGTTACATTCTGGGATATGGAGTTGGTCACGTGCTTGGCAAGTATGTAAAGGGTACACAATGATCACTGAACACTTCATACCTTGTAGTTCTAGCCGCTTTAATTAATAAATGTTACTAACAAATAATGACTCCACGAAATTAAAAGCGTAACTATACAAAACCTACACTACATTTTAAGATAAATTCGCAGAAATTTTCCTAAGCAACCTCAACTGTGTGCAGGTCTTAATCGGCCCAATTTTAGTTGAAGTGCGGACATTCACTTACAATGCCCAGGTTGTTTGCAGCACGAACGGCGAGCGTAACGAGGGACAAAACAGTGTATAAAGAATGCATCCGCCGGGGCGTGTAGCAAGTGCGCTAAAGGGTTGAGAAGGGGTCAGTAAAATCGGGGTCCTTGGGATTAATATACGGCTACCCCTAGGAATGCCGTTCGTCTAAAATAATTGCACATACGTCATTACAGGCTGTACGCGCAAATTAAAGCGTAGCAAATGTTTCGGACTGTAAAATATTACACGCAGGGCTGGGGTGCATTTTTAGGTGTATTATATAATGTAATGGGTTAATGACGTGTTGTTTCGGACACTCGTTGAAATTTTGATGAAGAAACTTAATCAACTATAAATCGACTAAAATGGAGACAGAATTTTTTGTTCTTACTTTTGAAATGCAATAGCTAACTGAAATATGCCAATTATTTTAAAAAAATTGTAAGTGTATCAAAAAGTACGCAACAGAAATGGTTTGCGCTATTTAGTTCAGAGAAAAATTTATTGGCGCAATGATTTATGCTTAGCTAAAGAGACCAGAAAGATCGCCCTGTCAAATTCAAGATTAAAAATACCAAGATTTAACGTTGCCAAATCAAGAAAAAATATTGTTTAGCTATTTAAATTGGTTTTTTATAATATATATGGTTTTGTGTATTTCTATAATCAATATTTTCTCGTTTAAGAAATGTTTGTAATTTGCTTACTTAAAAAAATGAAAAATATCTGTATAGATAATTCAAATACGTTGTTATGGGAGCCAACAAAATATGTGGAGAATCAACATTTGGAACCACGTCACCTAGTAGGATTAAGTTTAATATGAACTGCACAAAATAAGAAAGGTAGAAAAACAGAAGGAAGGTCGAAGGTCTATACTCAATACTGGACCCAACAAGGTTAATAAGAAGAAGATTTCTGAACTTGAATAGATGTTCTTCAAACGTTAGTTATCATATATGCTGAACGTATTTTAATATAAAAACGAAAAGAATAACTAAAGATATTGAAAAATTAAGCACATATTGAACCATTATGAGAAAAGAATAAGGCCATGACTAAAGAAACAATCAGACTATAGAAAAAAAATTAAATTATTGGTCATCCAAATAAATATGTGTGCTAACTGTGAACGAAAATAAAAATATACAAACAATTTGAAATCAGTTAATAACAAATAACTGGAAAGAACTAGAGTATTTATATCAACTAAAAAACAATAAAAGGTAGAGAACAATGCAAGAACAGAAAAAAAAACAAAAAATCCGAAAAATCGCCACTTAAGAATGACATGAAGACGCTATATGAGAAATATATCACGAAAGAAAAGTTTTGCAACGTACCTACATATAAGACAAATGTGGAAACATACAAACTGAAAAAGAGGTAGTGGGCAGATGGCTGAAATACAACAAGATCTTACGAGACAAGTGTAATAATGATATTAATAATGATAAGGGTACAGCTAGAATTTTAAGATGTCAATATGAATATGGATGACATTTCAGAAGAATAAATGAAGAGTGATAAAGCTGCACGGTACACAAAATTCCAGGGAAATAAATTAAAGCAGGTGCTGGAACAACCTTTAAGTTATTACATTGCTTAATTAATAAGATATGAATGAAAATGAAATACCAAACGAATGGATAGAAGGTTTGGTCATAAAAATACCCAGAAAGGGTGACAGAAGAAATTATGACAATTGGAGGCTATACGAATTTTAATTGCATGTAAAGTACTAACAAAGATAATAAATATTAGGCAAAATAGAGACTGACACAGAAAACGTATTACGAACAAATAAGGCAGGTTTTAGACCGAAAAGTTACATTAAGAATTATCCAACATGGCACTCAACCAATAAACCGATATAAAATGTGGAAAATTTCGATAAAATACGGAATACCTTCAAAAGACGTTGTATTAATTAAATTGTTATATATGACAATTACAAGTAATTTATTCAACATAACGGAACAACATCAAATAATGTAGAAGGCGGAGTGAGAAAATGATACATACTCTCGCCTATCTGTTTTTAATAATTACAGACCGGATAATGTCAATGAGAAAAACAAAAAATAATTAAAAAAAAGATTGCAATGGCGATTTGGAATTATATTAGAAGAGTGAAAATAAGCAGCTGCTTAATAACATGGGCCATCTGCAAATAAAATAAAATGTATCGAAGAACATAGCGAGCACAACAGAATAACAAACTATCCCAAATAAGACAAAGGTTTTAAGCATACATTTCTTGGAAAGGGAGAAACAACGATGAAAAGAATATACTGCAATGGCTTTGCGTTTCAACATGTGATATTAAATGAATAATTATGTTAAAAGATAGGCATATACAGTCTGTTCAACAAAAAAGGCCCCGCCTTCTAGCAACTTTATTATTTATTTTAGACCCAATAAACCTTTATCAAATCAAATGGCACATAAAAACCTACATTTTAACACAATCAACAAATTTTTATCTTCAATTGTTTCAGAGTGGTGACGTCACATGCAATTTTTTTAAATGACACTGTACATATTTTTTGAAATTTTCTGGTAGAGGTTTTTTTTCTCTTTTCAACAATATAAATATTTCATGCACTTGCATAAAAAAATTTTCGTGAAAAATTACAAAAACTTTTTCACAGTGGGAGGCCATGATACAAAACTGTAAACAAAAGTGTAACTCAGAAAAACAAAACAAATAGTAGCCAAATGCTTTAATTATCAGATTTCAGAATAATCTAAAGTGTTTATTGTTTTGTTTTCTGAGTTACATTTTTGTTTATAGTTTTGTACCGCGGCCTCCCACCGATAAAAGAGTTTTTTAATTTTTCTCGAAAATTTTCTTATGTAATGGCATAACATATTTATATTGTTGAAAAGAGAAAAAGAACCTCTACCAGAAAATGTAAAAAAATATATACCGTGTCATTTAAAAAAATTGCATGTGACGTCACCACTCTGAAATAATTGAAGATAAAATTTTTTTGATACTGTTAAAATGCAGGTTTTTATGTGCCATTTGATTTGATATAAGGTTTATTGGGTCTAAAATCAATAATAAAGTAGCTAGAAGGCGGGGCCTTTTTTGTTGAACAGACTGTATAAACTATCTGGTTTTGTTAGCTCCGCAGTAATACAATTTCATTAACATTATATTATTTAGATGATAAATCATAAATTAAATTAACAATGGAAGTCTTACTTAGCGTTGGACTAAAATCACACAATTTCTTTTCCTTGGAAAGTGACAATGAGCCAGTTTACCTTCTGTTCATTCTCATAACGGTAGGTAGATTAGTGAAACAATAAAGGCAACGTACAAACAGCTGTATGAACTGTAATTAAAGAACCTGTATAAGGCATAAGAAAAGTAATAAAGGAAAGTGCTAAAATGGAATTTAGTTAGATAAGGAGGCTAGCAGAAATGAAGGACGCAGTTTAGACATATGAACTTGTGGATGTACAGAGGAGAGCGATAACGTGTTGATTTGTGGGCGCTGTTGGAGATTATAAAGTATTTATGAAAAGGATTTGTGTTTGGATATTTATACAAATTATTTAACATTTTAATAATATAAGTCATAATTTTAACTGTAACCAGAAATAGTATGTAACTAGGCTAGGAGCTAGGAGAGTTTTGGCATTAAAAATAACAAACAGTGTGTAATTTTGGATAAAAGGAATTACACACATAAATATTTCTATTGTAAGAATAAATTAGGTATTATTAAAGCGAATAAAATTGAATAAGTTCCGAATTAAATTGCCATTTAAAATTAAAAGATGTTTTTTATTAGCATATTCCAAATAACGTAGTTTAGGTATTTTATCAGCTATCTTTGGTTGATTATCAAAATTTAAAATAATCGGCAGATGAGCAGAATCTAGTTCGGGCAACACCATCTGACTAATCGGACTTGAGAAGTTCTTATGTAGAATGACATCAAGAATATCTGGTTGGTGGTCTATTCGATAAGGTATGTACGTCGGTTCGGAAGGTGGCGTAATCTGAATACCATATTTAGTATCTCGTTTAATCTAATGCCATCTGGCAGTCGAGGTCACATTGGGAACTCGAGCGTTCGGTAGAGAGTTCGACTCCCGGTAGGGGCGCTCCAGTTCTCACTTCTCACTTAGTTTAAGACATGATAGGTTAAGTGACGCCCGCACCTCTCTGATGTAATGCGCAAACTGTCCCAGGGAGAACGGTAGAAGAGCTTAGGGAAAGAAAAAAATACTATCTGGGTTATTCGCTCTACATCCCCAGATTGTATGTTTGCAATTCAGATATCCTATGAATAAAGTTGCTATATTGTCATTGAATAAGTGTTGCAAGACATTAGCACTAATACGTTTATTTGGTTGTTAAAGAAATCTATATAACCGATATAGAATTTCAATAGAAAAAAGTAAATATACAGCAATTATAAATGCACGTCCCAACTTGAGGCAATAGTTTCAAGTTTTAAAAAATTATTAAATGTGGTAGTATTGAAACCATTTAGCAGAATATAATCGGTGCACAGGATAACTTATAAATATAGAAAAGTATATTTTTAACTATCTTAAGCCAATCACACATTTAAAAGGGTAAAGATTTGAGCAAGATTATTTGAGACGTAATTTTTATGTATTTCATATATATACATACAAGATCATTGTAATACAAAATACAAAAAGTTACATGTACCTCGGTGGTGTAACACATGAACGCGGAGGCTGTCACTCAGATGAAAGGTAAGAATTGGTAAAGCACCAAACGCCTACGACATATTATGAAGAATATACTAGCTTGAATTGTGAGCCAATCATCATCTCTTAGATTTAGGACATTGGCCAATAGGACCTTGTACCATATTGACAATATAGTGACTCACGATTTTCGATTTAGTACGAGTTAACTTGGTTCTGTTTCACATGTCAAGTGAACTAATTTAGAAATGTCATTTGATTTTTCTAGGTTAGGTCGTGCGTTTTAAGCATAAAAAGCAACAAAAAGTGGGTTTGGGACAAATATTGATTATTAACATTGATACTCACGTAATAAAATGGCATTACGTTCTCTCTGGTATATATTTTAAATCATTATATTCTCTTCCTAAATATAATTCGTAGTAGGCTTAATAATTTATAATTTTTAAGAATATCATTTCGTTATAATCCCAATGCAAAAAATACAACTCGTCTTTGAGACTCGTTGTATTTTCAGATTTGGGATTATAACTCATAATATTCATTAAAAAAACCATCGATAATAAGCGTACTAGTTATTATATTACCCCTGAAATTATGGTCGTCAAATAGAACATAAAAATGAGAATTCTTAATACTAATGTAATAAGTGTGCCCCTACATGGATCTATAACATAGGCGTTGAAACAACAACAAACGATAGATATTGAAGGATTTATAAATACATAAATAGCTTAGGAAAATGACGAAAATGTATTGGCCGAATCAAATTTCAAAGACATATTATGTACATTACATTCCAAGAACCGGTATAGGCTAAGTCGCTATAAAAAGACGACGTTAGAAATGGATTGTGCATACCTAGGTATATAAGAAAACCACCTGCTTAAAGCTCTAGAAGAAGAAATATAAACGAATGTAATGCTCAAAATATATGAAATCAAGAGTTAAATTTAAAAAAAACCAATATTTAATTAAAAAAAAATAATTATTTCAGCACTAAGGTTATACATTTCTTTACACAAAAATATTGAAGGAATTATCTACGCGTGCCTTATCTACCCTACGCAACTCGAGTTAAGAAATTAGCGATGAAAAAATGTGTCGAATTGCTATGCAGACCAGAAATTCAACTCAATCCCTATAACCCTATAAAGCTAAATTGCGAAAAAATACGTAATGAGTTTGAATTATACATTTAGTGTAGGGTGACAACCTTACTACTAAACATTCTCAACGAACTGTCAACAGTCGATGAAACGTCCTTCACAGACGCCTTATACCTCTGCATAGAGCTGCAAGATGAAAGAGAAAGAGATATATTTTGTTTAACAAGCATTTTCAGAAAAGCATTTATAAAAAATATATTATTTTTTTAATATCAATGATATACCCATTGGTTCATAATTAACTCTAACATGAAAACATCAACTACTTGTAAAAGAAGGAAACAAATACAGGGTGTCCATTTAGTGCGCCAGTCTCCGATTACGTCTTTACTTTTTTCTGTTTGATTGAGGCGATCCTAATGGTGTTGAATAGGGTACACTTTGAAATTATTTTGACATATACATAATATCCCAAAAAAGTTTAGCACAAAAAAGTATTAATTATTATTGATTAATGGAACACATTATATTTCTTTACGGCTATTCAAGCCCCTATAGGTTTTACGTTCAATTCAACTTTTCTTTTAAATTGCCTTCAACGTTTCCAATTTATGACCGTTTTTAGTATTTTTTTGTCAATATCAAGTTTTCATTTAAAATGCCACATTTTCCCCCACTTTCTAATATTTCTTCTACGAAAATTGAGGAGGTCGTCATCTAGAATACCCCTAAAGTAATATAAAAACGTAATATTTTAATACAGGCTGTTCAAAATATTTGTTCAAAGTTCAATATTGTCAATCTTTATTTTTTCTATTTTTGAAATGCAACACCCTATATTTTATTACAGGAATAAATGGGGCCTTAAATTTACTTCATTAAACAAAATAGAAAATAAGGATTGACGATATTGAAATTTGAACCGGTATTTTGAACACCCTGTATTAAAATATACCGTTTTTATTAAACTTTAGTATGTTTGTATCTTAGGTGACAATTCCCTCAATTTTTAGGAAAGAAATATTCAAAAGTTGGGAAAACGTAACGTTTGTAATAAAATCTTGGTGTTGACGAAAAAATACTAGAAACGTTCATAAGTTGGAAACGCAAGTTAAAAGGGAAGTTAGAATTGAATGTAATACTCTTTTGTGACAGACTTATTTGGAACTCTCTGTACAGGGTGTTTTTTTTGTTGATATTATAGGGTACATACTAAAGGGTAAGAGATACAAAAAAACTACTATACGTGTCTCGTCCTCTTTTTTAGTGGTTAGTTTAATGGCGTAATCAGAACTATGATAAGCAGATTGGTTTAGGAAATACAGGGTGATCTCAAAATCTTCTGTTTTCTGTAATCTCTTGTAACTTCTTAATTAGCGAAGTTACAATAAAATTGTAAATACAAAAAACATGCGACATTTTACGTAGAATCCAGTGGAATACGTCAAAAAATTATAAGGGTTTTTATTTTTGAGATATTTAGAAAATTATCATTTTTTTTTAATAAGACACCCTGTATCTGGGTAGCTCATAAAATTATATTTCTATTTACATTGCAACGATACATAATACTTAATATTTTATTTTATTCTAAATAGCGAAAAAGCCAAAAAAACCCAAACTAATACGATTTGTTTTAGTTGGCCATGGATTGAATCGCTATTATTTTTTTTTAGAATGACATTTCAACTATAATAAATATTTTTATCAAGCTAAAACTTAAGATGTTTTTTTTAAATACATCGAACGTATGTGTTTCCTTTATATGTGTAGGCAATTGATTAAAAAATGTTATGCCTATAGGTATAGAGGGCACCATTTTGTATTAAGGACATATTAACTTTAGGCAAACGAAGTTCGTCGTTACTTCGTGTATTATAATTATGAAAATCATTATTTCATGTTAATTTGGAAATTTCTTAAATATTAATTGTGAGAGTAAATCTTTTTTTATTAATAAAAACATTTCTACATGATTCTAAATAGCCTAAAGAATATACTGCCCGTATTGCTCGTTTTTGTGTCTTAAAAATTATATCAACTGTTACCCCAAATTTCAATTCCGTAACTCACAATGCTTTCAAAATACGCATAATAAACCACTTTTGCCATATCCTTACCTAATATCCTACTTCAATTTTTGTCGTAGGAATTAAAAATAAAGAATCGTTTAGATTTAGGCGAATATTATTCATGTAAATAAATGGATTGCTTTTATCAGTAATAGTTTGTGTTAATGTCTCAGGTTCTGTAATGAAATAATTGTTGAACATTTCTGCCACTTCTTTAGGGTCATTTATTACTGAATTTTGTCTTTTCAATGAAATATTTTCGTTTTTATTACTTGTAGAATTTTGTTCAGATTGCACAATTGACCATGATATCTTTATTTTATTTTTAGATTCTATCTTTTTATTGAGAAGATAATTTTTCTTTGACATTTCAATAGTTTTTGCTAAAATCTTAGCATACTAATTATTTACGTAATTAATGAAATGTTCGTTTGCACTATACAATTTATATAACAGCAGCTCATGTTTAGTTTTACAGGATTTTCTTATTCCCTTTGTAATCCATTTCTTTTGAGAAGTGTTATTTAGTTTTATAGTTTCTACGAGGTAGGCTTTTTCGAAACAGTCTAAAAATAGCTTATAAAAGTTATCTAATCTGTTATTTACATTTTCAGCAGAAAAAGAGCATCCCATTTGATTAATTAAATATGATATATGTTTATTTGATTTATCTGAAAAAATTCTTCTCCTAACTTTACAGGCTGTGTTTTCGCAAGGTAGTACACTATTAATTTTAAGCAAAATTGAATTATGATCAGAGAGCCCAGGAAATATGTTTTTGGTTAAAATAAAGTTATTGTTAATATTAGTTAAAAAATTGTCTATTAATGTCCGGCTATTTGCTGTTATCCTTGTAGGAGTTGTAATTGTTGTATGTAAATCAAATAAACGTATAATGGAAAGAGATTCATTTTTAAAACTAGACTCACCTAGAAGATTAAAATTGTAGTCACCACATATAACAATTTTTGTGTTGTATCGCTCAAGAACATCCAAAAGATTGATGAAGCAATACAAAGCATTCAACACTCATCAGCTGTTAACACAATTGAATAAAATGTCACTTGCAAACCGGTAATTTGTCAAAATCGCTTCAAACGTTTTTTCTAAATAGGTGACAGCCTAATGTAGACACGAGCAACGTGGTTTCGGCATTATTTTATACTAAAAAAAAATAGGTGGTTTCACAGCGAAACCACTTCCCCTAAAAGGGTTAAATAGACTCGTGAATTTTTATTATAACGTTTTGTCATAAATATCAAAAACCCAAATAGATAATCTAATTATTCCGTTTCTTTCCGTGAGTCAATCGTCTAGACATTTTTAAATTGTGGAACGATCACATTTTTGCTGTTATCATGCTACTTATATCATAATTAAAACTGCGGTCAAAGGTATTACATTTTTTGTATGTTTATCTCTTTCTTACTCAAGCATTCTGTTTTTCTTGTTCATGCTATCACACTGCTGTTATAACGGGTGTTCCAAAAATTTTGTTATCAAGCGGGCACTGAATTCAAACATGTATAGTTCCTAATTTAACCATCTGTATATTCAGATTTTACTCAGTCTACTAATCGCTGACGTACACATATAACGAAGAAAGAATAAGGAACCAAAAAGCAAATAAAATATTTTTTACCTCTTATGAGTCTCTCCACACAAAAACTATATAATCTATAGAGTGTTTAGTTTAGTTTACTTTACTTTAGGTTATGTTAGGTTAACATTAGATTAGGTATTGTTTGGTTTTAATAGTTTGCCTCAATGCCAATTTGATGTATTAGTCCTTTAACAGGGTACGGACACAAATTGCTTCCGCCTTTTCTCGATCCCATAGTAAATTAATTATTGTCACGTTGGTATTACTTTTCATTTGACATGTCCATAAACGTTCCATAAAAAATTATTAGAAGGTATTTTATTGTATTACATTGAAGAAAACTATTAGTTTTAGAATCTGCATAACGTAAAAGTGCAGTGTATTAAGGTGTACAAATAAATTAAGCAGAATTGTTATCACGCTCATTTAATCAGTAGTTATATCCCTAGTGCATTCTGTATAATTCGAGTATTTCTCGAGAACGCTTCGCGTTGCAAGGCTATTCCTCGAAGAAATGTCATCCTTTGTATACCACACTATTCATTTTTAAAGAGTTTTCAGTTTTCTTTCTGAAATTTCTTGTGTACCTAGCTGGTTTGCTCTTCTTCCCGCAAATACTCGATATTGCACTTGTGCAAATACCCGGGTATTGCACTAGTGCAAAATATTCGTTGTATTCGACTCTAATTGGTTCAAATTTTGAAAATTGATTGATGGGATTGGTTTATATTATCTGAGGGGAATAGTGTATTTAATGTACGCGAATTACGATAAAGCATAACCTATATATGATTCAGCAGTGTCAAATTGTTAGTTATTGTTACTAAAATTGAACAAAGAGAAAAAAAGGTGCCTTATTCTAAGGTACTTTATAGTGACAGGGCACAATGGTCTGTATGTAGCCTGGTAAAGGAGAAATACGTTAAATTGACACCAAAATATTCGGTAAAAACTTCTTTAAATTAAAATTTCTTAAGAATTTCCCGTTTTCCACTTTTCTGTCATATTCATACTGACATGTAGTGTACACTGCATTAAGTGTACTTGTATCAAGCATAAAGAATAATAAGATGGGATTTACGTTACAACGAGTGTATTAATCACACCAGTCAATAAAAATTCTTTTATTAAGTGTTTTGTATATTTTTTGGAAAATATGTAATTTAGTTCTCTCTGACTTATGGTAGTGCATTTGCTTCAATGGGTATGTATCAAGTTACGACACACTTCAATTTGATCATGGGATGCTGCGAGTTTTTTTTTAAACACATGATATTTTAATAAAGAAAAATACAGTGGAATAAATACGTAGATAAATACACAAGAAATGATTTGTTTAAGCAATCAAGTAAGTACAAATGATGAACACGTAACTGACATGCATCAAAAATATTACAGTCTCTCCACCATTAGGCAACACAAATAAACACTCGCAGAATCCCATAATCCGGCGAAGTGTAAAAACACAACAGGAAGACACGTGCTAATAATTTCTGCTTCCTGGGCAGCCGAATGCGTTCTGCAACGCGTTGTTTTCGCAGGCCGAAGCCCGCAGGCCCTAATTTATGCCCTGCAAACAATCCAAGGTGGCCGAGTAACCAGATATGGCGCGTGTTGAAAATTAACACGTATGTGTCACGTTCGGTTTTATTATTCAATCGGTACGAAGTGGGCTGTGAAAGCTAAATGACCACTAAAACTGACCATCCGACTGATGCGACATCTGCTTATTCGCTTACAATGGTCGATTTGGTTGCAGAAAGGGACATTATTGCTGGCACGAGTTTCAGTGCCGAAATTCACGATAATCAAACTGCCCAAATGGAAGAATGGGCAGAATATCGAAATATTTTTAATTAATCGTTAATATTCCCTTAAAAAGTGAGAAAGTCTTTAAGAAGGAAGGTATAATTATGACCATTAGCATTATTTAGAACTATTTGTAACAGACATTTTTCAAAAGATAAAATGCTATAAACGTCCCTTTCAATTGCTGCCCAGAAAGTTGTAATTGTCTTAAGTAAACTAGTCTATTTGAGAAGTCGTCAATAAAAATTGAGCTTCCAAAGCACTTCTAGTAGTATCTGCCGTGTATAAGAAATTTTCCAGTATTAACATATTATGTAGGTAGAGTACTGACGTATTACGGCCATTGTTATTGTTATCTGCCATGTTCGAACACTTGTAAAATAAATCAGTTGTTAAAGAAATAGTTGTTTCTTAGAAGAATTTCAGTGATACAGCATTATTGGCTATGAGTAAAACGGTTCTACGTGTTCACAAGAAAAAAATCCATGCAGCAAAGTCTTTACCTCAAAAAGCAATTGGAGGTTTTGGAGGAGAGCTGAAAATCGCAGTCAATGCCAATTTATTTAATCTTAAAAGTTGCTATCAACAGCAAATACCAAAGTTTTTCAATTACTCTTATCATCTTTAAATGGTACCAAACGATTGTTCAGCCTGTAGGGATACCGAAGGGACGCCTAGCTCCAGTGAAGACGGGTGCAGTTTTTATTTTTCTATAAGTCTAATAGTAAAAGGTATTCAAAATTACTAGGGGATCCAAAAAGTCTTTATACAACCGATAAATCCATAAGCTTTCGGAAACTCTTAAACTCACTAAGGTACCATGCGTAGCCGACTCGCTACTACCTGACACAGACTTGAAAAGAAAACAATACCCCAATAGCTTGCTTAAGCTATACACAAAATATTAATAAGCATGAACAAGGTTTATATTAGTTAACGATAATACAGACACTACAGAATGTTACATAATTTCAGGATGATTACTGATATGGCTTCCAGGAGCGACTTTATGCAATGCGTAGAAAAGTCCGAACGCGGGGCACTCTATTGTGGCCACAAATTACAGAGATTCTAACGTCAAATTACAAAGGAGTAGCAAACAAATGCAATATGGGATTCTAATATACCAAATTATAATGTTGATGCAATACAGCAAACAAAGTAGGCTAATCACAGATTTACGGTGATGTTGCGGGTAAGCAACTTATAGCATGCCGTCGCATACGTAAAAGTGCAAAGTGTTCCAGTAAATGTACTAGTCCTTTCTGGTTAACTCGAAGGTGATGCCAAAGAAGTCGGTAGATTCAAGTTTACAGAGCGAGAACAATGATGCAAATTCGTTTTATCTTGTTCGACACGGGATCGTGTGTTAATACTCCCAGAACCGCAAGACGGCGTTCATGAATCAAAATGCAACAGGCAATTGTAATCTCGAAGAAGCCGAAGCGGAGCCGCAATAGGAAGTCTTTGCAACCAGGATGGGACAACTCAGTAGGAACTGCTAATACCACTTAACAAATCTCAAATATGACGGTGTTAAGATCTACTCCCAAAAACTAAAAGCTGAAAGCTTCCAACTTTGTAATTCAAACCGGAACTGCTTGAATCCGCAGCTAATGCATACTCCAGTAGTTAAACAGTCAGTCGAAATTAAATTTCTACGAAGCGTTAAAAAATCTTCCATAGGATAGAATGCCGAACATAAAATAAGGACTCAAGTTGAAATCTTTTCCATCCAAGACAAAATTTATCATTACAAAGAGAGATGGATAGAACACGTAAACTGAACGAATGATGACAGGTTCTCGAAAATGGCAAAAAAGTACAAAACAAAAGGAAAAGAAATATGAGAACGAATACACCTACAAAACGACAGAGTTGGATCGAAAGGCATATTCCATGAAGTTGATGATGGTGTAGCAGTCAGGTCAAAGAGGGTGTAGTGTTAAAAATTGCCTAGCACTAAGTGAGGATAAAGTAACGTAGAATTAAGAACTGTGTCTGGAAATTAATTAAAAGTTTTAGGTCAGGTTTAAGTCGTTATTTAAGGTTCCATTTTAAAGTTTTGATTGAAATGAAAACTTAGATGTGTCAATTTTTGTTAGGTAGGACATGGATTGGTCAATTCTATTCGCAGTGTAACACTGTATATTTTGTTGTAGAACTAATCGATGGTGTAGATAACTCAGATAAAGTAGTCAATCAAATAGAAAACGATTTTAGATGTGTATTTTACGGTGATATTGCGTTTTAAAGAAAATTTAGTACTACAGGACAATGTAACTTCTATTTTCCATCAATCCCATTGTGTTTCCTATTGCATTAAAGATGCATTAGAAAATGAAATTAAGTCAATGGAACAGTCAGAAATCTTAATTCCAGTAAATATTCATAACGGGCAAGTCCTATTGTAGTTTTCTCCAAAAAGTTTTCAAAGCAAGTTAGAATTTCTCTAAATTTCAACGTTACAATTAACCAAAGTCTAAAATGTAACCTGAGAGGATACTTACAATGAGGTATCAGGTGGAGAAATTTGTGCAGTCTTGGATCCATCAAATGCTTAATTACAGTTAGAATTTGAGAAATACACATGATCAACACACATTTGGGTCTATTTCAGCTTACGAGATTAGCATTTCGGGTTAGCCATTTTCAGTCAACAACTGGTAGTATCCCGAAGGGGATCCCATCATGTGCTTGTTACATCGATGACATGATTGTGTATGGTAACACATTAGAATAGTGTGAAAAATGTAAGAAAGGTGGTATTAACAAGATTAAGAGAAACACAGACTGAAAATGTAAATTCTTTAAGATAAGTATACTGTCTTGATCAGGTTTTAGGCGGTTGTGGTCTCAAAGTTCGAAGTTTTGTATGATTTAAAACGGAAAGATACTGATTATATGTGGTCGTCCGAATGCCAAGTGGCATTTGAAAAATGTAAAAAGATGATTCCAGATGGTCCAGCTTTATTACATTATGATGCAAAGAAACAAACAATACTTGCAGTAGATGCTTTACGATATGGTGTAAGAGGTGTCTTGAGCTATTGTAGACGATGTTGAACATCTAGATTTACAGTTAGAAAACTGTGAAGACAACTATATCAACATTAGCGACTATAAGGCTACAAAGTTGGGCGTTTGGACTGTCAGCGTTTAAGTGCGACATACAATACCAAATTTCGTTAAACACTATTAACTTTTCTTAGACAATGATTGCTTATGGTAGGGTAACCGTTTGGTAATACCACATAAAAATAACGCTGTTTGGAATTGATTCATGAACATGTTGGAATAATTCGCATAAAATTTTTTAGCACGGGGTGAATTTTAGTGGCCGAACATTTATGTAGACCGCTATCAGTTCCTTACGCCATGATCAAAAACTTATCCATGTTGGAAAAGGGTGCATATAGATTTTGTACAGTTTCAGAATTCTTGAAGAATTAGGAACGGATAACGGTCGTCCATTTATTGGTACTGAATATCATTGCTATTTTAACTTTGTTGGCTGCTGTTCTAAGTAGTACAGTAGTTGTTTTAGTCTCGAACCAAGTTCCTCTTGGTTCTTTTCTTATTTCTACCCTCTATTGATGTATCAATTGTAATAATTCTAATCTCTCCGGATGTGTTATTACATTCCAAAATATTCCAAATTTTCTCTTTTGATAGTTTTGCCAATTTTAACATCACTCTTTCTTGTTCTTGATATGTCGCTGTTCAGTAGGTACATGTTCAGTATAAGGACCTCCCATTAAGCTTCTATAGCCCAACGTCCATATTTACAACCCTTAGAATAAAACCATATATACATACCATCTGATTTAGTTTGGTAACTACATATACATGGTGCTTCTTCAGTACAGAACTAATCTTAGCGAAGGCTATTCGTTCTTTCCTTATTCCATCACAAATGTTTCCTGAATGGTCTCATTGCGAGTTTGCAGTACTTTCTAGATATGTGAATATACTCGTAACCCAGAAAATATAAACGTATTTAGTCAGACAGAAAGCACGTAAAGGTTTGGGTGAAAGTACTAGAAACGCGCAGTTAAACATTAGAACTGCTACACTTAAGCTATAGTAATAATCGGATCTCCAAAACTCACCTGGAGAACTTTCAAAAGAAACAATATCAAACTAATACAACAACTTCTCTAAGATCAGAAACCAGAATTGTTTACTTGCCAAAGGCAATAACATGATCCCAACATGGAGAGTTGAATTCAAGAACATATAGAATACGAAAAACACCTCTGAACAAGATTATTACTGTTTACTGATTGGTTTTTACTATCATACCCAAGTTCGCTGCAACCAAGTATTACATAAATTAACTAAATGAATGAGCAGCATCGCCAGTAGTGATCAACCACAAACCCACAAAGAAAAGCAGACAATCCACCGTATGGAGCGGCTTCAACAGCCGACTCAGCAGAAGAACAAGCCATAACCGCTACTAACGTAAAGAATACGGAAGATCAACATCCAGCTATTATCTAAACTGCAAGAATAGCAGCTTCCCATATACAAGAAGATTTTCAAATGCATGGAGTTTCCATTCACCAAGTCAGAGGACACAAAAAATCGCAGTTCAAGAACTATTAATAACTGAAAATCATCAAAATCACTCCAAAGCAGCTTCTACCGATGGATGGAGTTAAGAAAAAGCAGCAAGAAATACTAATAAAAACGCCGGGAAAAAGGCCTGGAATCTAGTGGGAAAGAATTCCAGAAATGACGACAGGAACAGTACCAATTTAAATAAATCTACTTACCTGTTAGGATAAGTGCCTCTTTGCTCACATGTCGTTAGGGATTTTTGGTTTATGTATACAAGTATATGCCTGTAACAGGTACTGTCGCTTGTCATGCAGGCGTAATTTTATTTGACAGTTCATTCCCCTTATTACATTGTTTGGTTTATCTAATCGTATCTCGTACTAGGTACCGTAGTCAATCAAGTATTTTATTAGAGTCCTAGAGTTATAGATTCCATATTTTATTTGGGTACGTAAGTTGTTTGTCTGTATTTATTGGGAATAAATATCACTTTATCATTTATAACAGGTTACAGCTTATCAAAGTGCCCGAGTCTGATAAATGTTTTTTTTAGATATCTTCCTTCAATGTAAGTTGCGATTACCAGATCACGAGGAAATCTTCCAACTTAGATCCACGAATTGTTGAAGAAGCAAGTTGGTGGCTCCCTTATTTGGTTTTGATCATTTTAGTGTTAAATAATGTATTCTGCGTAGTAGCTCAAATAGCCCGTTGGACGCTATTAGTTACAGACTATTTTGGGTAGTCACTATTCACAGTTCGGTATCCTGAGTTTAGCGATCACAATTTGATACCGATTATTACAGCGGTTTCCACCTTTAGTCCACGATGTCTTGGTCTGTGGAACTAATATTTGCTTGTACTCTATTTATCTGAGCCCTTATTTTGTTTTTGTTTGTTAGCTCCATTATTTCAATCTTTTGGACAGGCAACTATTTATTGTTTTTACTTCAGGAAACGGAATATTTATCTTTTGTAGAGCTAGAAGAGGAAACCTTAGAGGGATATACTGTAGAACACAACACTTGTTCCTAAAATCTTCGAAAGTATAAAGCTTCGAGTTGTTTTGTTCTTCAACATGGCTTGGAAATACGTATATTTAGTAATGCATTTGCCGATTGCTACTTACGAATTTATTAATGTTTAGTTTATTTAATATAAAACTAGACAATAAACTGATTTGCACTTATAGAGTTACTAAAGAAAAAATAGATGCCCCTGTTGCAAATAGCTCTTATTTGTTGCTCTTATGAGTAACGATTGGTTAATTAACAAAGCGTCTACAATTAGTTTTAAAAAATGGGTAAAGGGCTTTACCAGGAACTTCTCTCGTAAGTGGAAGTTTTGAAACTCCAAATTTCGCAAATATCAAATGCAAAGAAGAGAGTTAAAAATTCTGTACAGAAAAGGTGTAGATGTCTTAACAACCTTAATTCTACTGAAGTAGTGAAGGGAAATACTTAGTAATGCCCATTACATCAATTTGCAAATTAAAAAATGTAGACGCTGTGAGATTCGAACCCGAGCTCTCGTTAGCTTGTCGGAACGACACATACAATTAAGTCACTGTTCCACGACTATGCTTGCATTGTCTGCGTTTCTCGCTGCGTTATAAAGCTGCTATACAACTCTGTTGCATTTGATATGTTCACCCTGTATATGTTAGATCTCATTTTCGTCAAGGGTAAGCCTGAGATATGTGCAAATTATTACTTGTATATATCTGTATATACCGAAAGTATATATGCTTTTGAACCAGGAAGATATGTAGTCAGCATGCAACATATCGTCTTCCTCCAATAAATAGTTGTTGAGCTATACCGCTAACAGGCGGACAGACGGGATCGATAAAACCTGTTTATCTTCATCTAGAGGCCCTGAAACATGAATATCTGAAGAAATCTCGGAAGGTGATTTTTACACTATTATAACACTTCGTCCTTCGTTCTTCATTATTTAACTTTATTACACGTTTACACTTTTCCTAACCAGCGTCTAGGCCTTTCTTAATTTAAGTTTACATTGTAGGGATTCGGTATTTACACATATGATAGATATTAAGATAATAATTACAGAATATAAAAAGGATTGTTACCTTATTTAGAATGAATAAGTCAATAAATAAATAATATAAGTTCAGCTACATGATACTACTTGAATTTTATTGATGGGTGAAACTTACACTATAAATCGTAATTCATATCCGACTAAATTATAGTTACTTTCCTTTGAAAAATTTTATTTAATGTAGAATAGTAAAGAAATAAAAGAATGTACAACTAGATGGGTAAAGGATCATTTTAATATAAGTAGATATTATTTAGATGTCAAAATTCTAATTACTGAAATTTATAATGTAAAAATGTAATTGGAAATTGTTACCATGTAAATTTTGTATCTAAGCAGGATGCGAATGGAGATAAAAAAAATACAAACTATAAATGTATTTTTTCCTTAAAGAAAAACATACGTTTTCTAAATGTATTATATACGTATGTATGTATTATCGTTAACGTCTTATCACTTTAGCGGTATATGGGGCTGGTGCTTTGTACGCTAGCATCTCCTGGCGGTGCATTGCTCAACTTGCCCCGTGTGCGAGTTACAAATTTAGAGCGCGCACTTTTGTACGTGCGTAGCACCCATTGTGTTAGATGTTTGCCTAAATGTCATGTTGACCTCGTTGCTCTATCTCTTAGGTCTGTAGTTGTGAGTAGAGGACAGTTAATTTAATGCCCAACTGTAAATGGTCTCACCGAACTCAATACCAATCGCCAAGGCTGCGGAAAACTTCCGCCCTCCGTGGGATTCGAACCGAGGACTTTTTTAATGCAAAGCTAACGCTCTACCAACTGCGTTATCCGGCTTTCTTATCTAAATGTATATAGAAATTTTAAATTATACAATGCGGGTGGATTGTACAATTTAGAAATAGAATTACTTTGAAGGAGAAGAATGTGTTGTTGTTGACTTGCCAAGAAATGGAATGTTGACATGGAGGATCAAAGATGCATGAAGAACGTTGCTGGTAGGTGTGGGTAAAATAATTGTGGAGATCTGCATGAGTGGTGCTGTTTGTTGCCAGAGTATACAGGGTTTGGAGTGCCGGATATACGTAATGTTAGTAACTATATGAAGGTCGTTGCTGGAGTTAGTAAATTGGCTGTAACTTACATCTGCATAAGTGTTGCTGTGTGGTGCTGGAACGCTCAGGGTTTGTAGTATTCTGGAGTTCTTGTTAATAGGTTAGAAAAGAAAAAGTTTATTATAAATAAGGTAAAACGTTAATATCTGGTTAATAATTACCTGAAAAAAGCTACAGGGGGACATTTGTAAAACTAGTTGAGTAAAAGGTTTGATGGACTGTCAGCATACGTTTTACATAAACGGACGCTATATGGCCGATATATATATATATATATTGCAATGACCCTTTACGTAATAATTTTTGTATGTTTATAATTAATGTAATAAATAAAAAGAGTCACCACACAATATTTAATTTAGTTCTACTACTTGCTAAAATCAAACTAACTGATTAATTTATTTCGTTGGGTACGCCAAAATTGAGAATTACTCTTATGGTAGTTTGCCCTTTTTCTAATCCATTCATCTGATTTCCTAACTTCGCTAGCTCAATTTTTAACAGAGACATGAAATTAAAACTCAAAATCTCAGGTGTTGGGTTCCTGACTTTCCTAGTTAAAATTTTTACGGTACGCCTCTGAAAAGTAGGCAGATTGACCTGAAATGTAGGCGTAATGTGCCGTTGTAAAACTGAAATGTCAATTCTATCAAACCAAGTTCAAGTTTTCTCAGCTCGCGTTTGAAATTGATTTATCAAGCAAATTAAATGAACAAATTTTACGGTAAGATTTTTAATAATTGCCTTCAAGTGGCGTCTATGTATTCCTTTGTTTTCCAGATCGTGTGCTATTGGTGCATTCTTAAAAAGGACGCCGTATTTGCATTTTGTTTCTTGGTGCCTCCAACTGACGATTTTAATTGCAAATCCTGGAAAACACCTCGCCATCCACGGGAACTGTTACGATTTTCGTGTTCTCCAGGTCGTAAATAAGGTATGCTCAAATTTTCACGCCGTTCGCGGAGATCAAAATTTTACACTACTAACCTCACTTTGGTTGTCGTAGCTGGGCTTCGTTGGGGCCCCTCGGCGTTCCTAGCTTGCTGCAAGGCCCTCTGGATGCTGCAACGCTGGCTGACGGCTCGTGCTTCCCTCTGCTAACCCCGTTGAACTGCTGGCATGCCTTGAACCCCTCATATGATGGTTGTCATGATGTTCGGAACAGCCACCGTTGGGATCGTCGAAGGCAGTCGGAGGAAATGTCACTTTTGGTCGTAGAAAAACCTGCCTTTATTCGTGCTGATACACTCGAATTCGCTGATTACGATGGTGCTATTTAATTTTTTATACGTTTATGCCTTCTATTAAATTTTTATCATTAAAGATAGAGTAAAAACCAAGCACTTTCATCAATTTATTCAGAACAAAAGCTATCCCCGTCGTTATCGACAAAACACTGTCTACAGATTTCAATTGTAGGAAATACCAACAGGTACAAAAACATAACTTATAATCTAATTTAACAAAATTTTATCAGTTAATTACAATCTCTTATGTACTAGAATTATTGTCTTTTGAAATTGTTCATTTCTCAATGTTTTTTAATGTGCCACTCACTTGATTTTTATAACACTTAAATGCCCATTGTTTATCACTACACTGACTAGGTTTTTAATCCACCAACATTGTCTAATTTCTTGCTTATTTGAATTCCATCTAATTTCTTGCTATTTCAATCTCTTCAAAACCCCAAGTCTTGTATTTTCATGTCATAAATGACTTGCCTGGCTTTTCTATGCTCTTTGCCTTATTCTTCTAGTCATTCTTGTTCTCACCTTTATTAAAAATGTTCATTTGCTATCCATTCTCTAATGACTTTACTTTCTACGCTTCCATTTTTAAGCTGTGTCTAACTTGAACTTTTTGTGTGCCAGTTCTTAATTAATTTTAGATTCGACTTTTAGTTTGTGCAAATCTATTATATTACGATTAAAATTACATTGCTAAACCCAATACACGGAATTTGAGCTTCCATATTTCTGTGTCTATTCAATTACAATCAATTTCATTGGCGAATTATACCAGTGTTATTATGATTTGGCAATTTATGTGAATTTTCTCAGATGCTTGCATTATTACAACTCTGTGCTTTAATGATTTAATTTGTCATTTGCTTGTACTGCAATCAGAGCCGATTTGAGGGCTAAATACCATCGCAATATAAATAAAAATCGATTGCCGTATGTACGTTACATCATCACTGTAGAATGGCTCGACCGATTTGGCTCATCTTTTTTTGTTGTGTTCGTAATTGTCAGGACAAGGTTTGTATGCAAGAAAATTTTGTGAAAATGCACCGGAAAATTCGGAAAATCAAAAAGATGATTTTGTATGTTTTTTTTTGTATAGCATTTTGTATGTTTTCTTTTCTGAATGGCTTTTCGAAGAAAAAATGGGAACATCGGAGTAGAAAACTTGGAAAATTCGGAAAATTTGAAAAAAACTAATTTTTTTCAGGAAGGAAAAACCGGTATAGATTAATGGAAACGACATGTTTATGCCTGCGCAACGCCGCGTAGGTCAAAGCTATGATGTATATGTTACCGGAAATGTATGTAATCCGTCATTATATAGAATTCCTAGGAAATATGATATAATGCCTAAAATCGTCAGGAAATGTGTGAAATAAATTTTATTATACACATTTCCTAGGAATTTTATACATTTCCTAACCTAGAATCGGAAATGTGTTAAATTAGGGATGTCATGTCGGTAGGTTAGGTTAGGTTAGGTTAGTAGCACTAACAAATCGTCACACTGCTAAGGAAAATCTCAGTTCATCTGTGTTTTATTTTTCATTCTATCACAAATTCTACAGTATAATGTTGATTTTCATACATTTCCTAGTACCATTTAGGAATCGCATACAATGCCTAGGAAATGCATACATTTCCTAGGAAATGTATGTATTAAAGAACATTTGATTAATTATTTTACACATTTCCTAAATTGGCTCGGCATTATATACATTTTCTAGGAATTGTATACAATTCCTAGGTTTCATACATTTCCTGTAACATATACAAGGAATAAGAAAGAGTATTTCGAAATTCAACCCCTAAAGCAGTAAAATGAGGGTTCCAATTTTGTATGGAAAAATAATATTAAATAGGCATTTCGATTTGAAACTTCGTAGTATTCCTAAAAACAAATAAACAAACACGTATTTCGTAATTTTCCGAAAATCAACTCCTTAGAGGGTGAAATGGGGTAAATAATCCTAAAAATCGATATGGGTGTCGTTATTGAGGTTTTTTGGAACTTTGATTGCGAAAATGGCATTTATTTTTAAGTCCAAGACGGTGGACATGACATAAAATTAAAACTGTATAGTGATGAAACGGTGTTTCAGAGACAAATTATTTTTGGGCAGAACAACGTTTGCCGGGTTAGCTAGTTTTGTATATAAAATGTAATTAAAATTATAAGAATAATTAATGCATGTCTCAACTTGAGTAAGGAGCTTCATGTTTGAATAATTTGTTAACCTGGTTTTAGGGATTTAATTAAGCATGTCTTTAGTACACCGAATAATACGAATGACAAGAGTATATATAATCAAAAATATATTGGGCTAAGTCAATTTGACATAGGTATAAAGGAATCAAGTTTTATGCAAGTTGAGATGAAAGAAATTTTGATAGCGAACAGCTGTTATAAAAAATATTTACTTAAAATATCTACAAATAAGCATAGCATTGCAATATATTAGAAAATTGTTAACGATAGAGTGGGAGGAGGCATCAAAATGTTACTTTTCCCTTCTGGCGAAATTCTTAAACCCGGCTCTGCCTAGAATCTCCAGTTTTCGCTTGTTCGGGATATTGAAATACACCCTCGCTATTAATTGTAGTAAACTCGTGTTGAAAGCTTCAACCAACTGCTGTAAGTCAACGCACAACTGAAACTGTGCAGCTTCGATCACGTGGAAGTGCATAAAAATCCCGACAGCGGATGCAAGCGACGTATGCAGCTGCACCGGCGAATAAAAATCGCAACCGGAGATCCTGACCGTTTTTAAACAGGCAGTTCGCAGCCGAACCAAAAACCTGCATATGAGTACATGTGTGAGCGATTCCGCCGCCGATGTGCAGATGGCAGAAGCAAAAGCTTTTTAAATCGCGGGCGAGCGGCTTGCGGCCGAAAACACTGAAAGCTCGCGGATTACCCTCGGCGACCCTCCCTAATCCAGGGCTAATATTTTAACCTGCACAAATCTCTTCTTGGTGCCAATTTGCCTTGGCGCATCGATCGCTATTTTTGCAATAGTTTTCAAAACGGACGGGTTGCGCCGGGGCTGCCCTAAAGATAACTTGATAAAGCTGTGCAGTGGCAAAGACGAATAACGTAATTTGTAGTCGGGGAAACTAATTGCAGCTTGGACAGTGTTTTAATGAGAAGTGGCTATAGTGGTAGCCCTGACACCTCCGGGGGAATACGTATTGCGATTGGTAACACTGATATATGGGCCCCGCGCTCGAACCGGATTTCTGATGAATGAGTGACACCGGCGGACCGAAAGGAGTTTTTGCTGATAATTAGCTAACTTTTATTGCTTTGCCAATGAGATATTGCGGGGAAGTTGCCTACAGGGTGTAATAAAAATTGTCGTCACTCGTGCATTGGCGTTTTTGTTGCTTACTAATGAGTACCTACCAAAATCAACGTAAACATTCTGAAATAAAGAGCGCCGATACAGATGAAAAACTGTAGCAGTAAACCACAATTCAGTAACGATAAATCGTTAAGAAATAAATAAAAGGAATTCTCGGAATATAAATGAATTTAATACCAGAAAACATCTAAACGATTACAGAAAAATATGGAGTCAAACAAAGTACAATAGAAATTTAAAAAATTATTGCAATTCTTACGATAAACTGTACCAGATCAACAGATCCAGTTTAATACAAACAGAATAAAGAAAACGTTAAGGCTTATTAAGACCAAAGAAACCCTAGTCTTAATGTGCAACAAGGGGTTACTCAAAACCGACAAGATATCAATTAACAATACAGATAAAAACGCAACTACGTAAACAGGGTATGTCGGGAAGCGAGGGTAAGGTAAAAAAGAAATATGTCGAAATCCAATGTTGTGAAAGAAAAAAATTGCCAAACGTTAAGAAGAACGTGCAAATAACTGATTCAGGGAAAGACTACTGGAAGAGTTATAAGAGAAAGGAAATGAACAACTCTTTGTTGCAACTAAAAAAAGACAAAAATGATAAAAAACAATAGCGAAATATGACAGAACAAAAATTGATGATTTAAAGAACTGAAACGTCCCAGGCATAGATTAACTACCATCCAAAATCTTTAAAAAATCGGAGGAACAATTTACATAAAGTTATATGTATTACGCCTACCTGGAAAATTGCTTAATTCGTAAAAAGGGCAAATGTTTGCTTATTTCGTGCAATTTCCCGAGTGGTGTAGCTTGAACAAGCGTCCACGTTCGATCAGCAGAGTTAAGCAACGCTGTCTCTGGTCAGAACTTGGATGGGAGTTCCACGGCTGCATCTCTCGGCGCCTCGTGGTACGGCTATCACGGAAAAAAGTTGGTCCCGGCGGTCATAAAAACATCATGACAGTCGTTAGTGGGGTTGAAAGTCCTCATAACTGCACAGCGACGCCTATAATTGGCCTAATGGCTGTTGGCTGAGTGCGAATTAAATAAATAAATAAATTTGCTGTGCATCCGCCAAAAGTAGGAAACAAAAACCAGACTTCAGTTATTAAACTGTATCGGTAAAGTTATATTAAAACAACAACAGGAAAGTTAATAGCATCCTGAACGAGTAAGGCACATCAAAAATGCAATTAATATGAACTGGGCACATAAATGCTAAACTGGGAGACTACATTCAAAACCCACCCAGGAAGTTACATGTTAATATACCGGGTGGTAGATATTTCCCTCACTTATATTTGGGAATATCTAAATTTTAAAATTAATATTTTTATGCACAATTAACATTATCCAATAAGTTTTTTATACCAAAAGAAGGCGGAAATTATTCTCGTTAATTTAGTACCACTACCATTTTTTCCATATAAATGGTGAGCAGGAATATGCATAACCGTGATAAGCCATGTAACTGTTCAGAGGTATGACCAACCACCCGGTATACAGAAGATACGTTAGGCAAAATAAATAATTAAACAAAGTTAAATAGTGAATAAAAGTGATTAGATTTTGGCTCAAAAATAAATTACGCGTTTACCGGTATCAGAGTTAGTGATTATAATAAAGTTAATAGAGCTGAGCAAGGATCGATCACCGAAAAACTTATCCCATCTGACATGCAGCTCTTCAGGCTAGTAAAAATATACTTTTTCCACGACCGGGAGTAGAAGTCGGTTTCTATAGCATCAAAATTGTGACAGAAGTAAAACATTTACTCCCTAGAGACTAAATAAGACAAAAATTTCCCTAGGGAGCTTTCATTATGACTGACACAACAATTATGTCAAATTCGAGGTTATCAGGTTAGGTTTTGAGTCAGTTTTGACGCAAACTGAAGCAAAACCTAACCTGCTAACCTGGAATTTGACATAATTGTGAGCTCGTGTCATAATGATTTACAGTGCCACTAACTTTAAAATTTACCATAGGCTACTAATTTTAAAATAATTGTAACTAAAATGTCAATAAATTACGTTTAAAAAAACGGTTTTTCGTTTTAAATCTTCCTGGAACGTGAAAAAAATAGTGTATGCACTTCAGCCAAATAACGCATTTCTCTCCCTCATTGCATAATCTACTATTCTAACCTGAGAAATAAAACATCTGTCGATAAGACTACGAAGAAACTTTACGAATAAAACATAGGTACCTAGTATTATCACATATAATCTCATAAGAGCATTAATTCTTTCCGGATTTTTTTTAGTGCGTTCCAACAACGTCGACGCGAGAGCAAATTAGGACGTTGTTGGAATGCATAAAAAATAATTTTTGAATATGAATTGATGCTCGAATGCAGATTCGCTAAGAAAATCGTAACGACATAAATCCTCACAGTTAGGTTGGTCTACCTACAAAAAAGTTTGTTATTGTCTTGGTTACGGCTCGTAATTTTTCTATTGGTCATTATTTCATTAATGAGTGTCGTACGATTAAATATACAGGGTGTTTACGGTATTCTCTGTATCCTATTAAGGCGCGGTAGTACACCTCAATAGGCGTCGATAGACTTGAAAGCGCCTTAGTAAAAGGAGTCTAATAAACGAGATTCTTTTAGTTTTTAAATTAAGCGATTAATTTCTTTTAAATTCTAGTAATCTACTACCTAATAAGCATAGCCCACTGCAAAAGACCTTCGAAGTTATCACCATGTTGTTGCATACAAAGTCTGGCTCGGCATACCCACAACTCTGCAAAGCACAAACCTTATTGACGAATTTCCGCCGATGGTGCTTGTATCCGATTGCGGAGATCCTCGACGTTGATAATTTCAGTGTTGCATACCGAACTAATGGTCCATCAGTGTGAGGTCTGGTCTGGTGATCGTGGAAGTCAAGGGACAGGACCGCTTCGACCTAGCCATTTATTTTCAAATACATTGTTTAAATGTTGAAGTAGTGAAGTAAATGACCGAAATGCGCTGGTGCACCATCTCGCATGTAGATTTTCGACACTCGGGATGTGAATATTGTGACAGTTGTCCTTGTCCTTGTCCATTAACAAACAAACAACATCTTGTTGTCGCAGAAACCATCTACATAAATCTACGTTCAGAAGACTATCTTGCGGTTGCAAAGCTTGTACCCGTTACACATGGAATGGGTAGAGTTGATTTTCTAGTAGAGTTCGCCAAACGATACTATGTGAAACCCCAGTTTGACGAGCAATTCGCTGTGTACTGGTTGAAGAATTTTCGCCAAACATGTTCAAAATTTGTTCCTCAGATTTATAGGTGCCGACCAGGTCCCCATCACGCTCTTTATTTATTTATTTATTTATTTATTTCTCACTCAGACAACAGCCGTTTGGCCAATTATAGGCGTCGCTGTGCATTTATGGGGACTTCCAACCTCACTAACGACTGTCATGATGTTGTTATGACCGCCGGGACCAACTATTTCCGTGACAGCCATATCACGAGGCGCCGAGAGATGCAGCCGTGGAACTCCCATCCAAGTTCTGATCAGAAAGAGCGTCAGGTTATAAATTACCAGTCTCTCGAGCACGTATACTTCATGGTTGAAATGTTGAGGGCTAGGTGTTGGTTTACCCGCAAATCGCTCTGAGTAAAGCCGACTTGCAGTAGCCATATTTCGATGCACTTTCCCATAAGTCAGCACCAGCTAATTTGATATTATAATATCGATTGGCAATCGCGATCTTCCATTTTCAAATAACAAGGTAAAAATAATAAAATGTTTAGTCAAAAATAGTGAGTTTAATTATTGATGAAAACTTTACTTATTGCATAAAAAAACTTAATAATAAATGAAATGTTGATTAAGTAGCAGATTAGTAGATTTTAAAACAAGTTAATCGTTTAATGTAAATATTAAAAGATTAACTATTTCGCCTATTAGACAACTTCTACTAAGGCGTTTTAAGATTGATCGACTCCTTTTAAGCTGTATTATGATCCCTTAAAAGGGTGCAGCGAAGACCGTAAATACCCTATGTAGTGTTACAAAATAGCTATTGCCCAAGCGCAGCCATGGTATTCAGAATTTTCGGGGCAGCTTTACCGGGATGCTTCGCAGAGGAGGATCAAAAAGTTCGCAAACATTCTGGATGCCGGATCATCTCAGTTGCAGGAAAGCCTTCTGCAGAACAGTTTCCATCTACGACAATCAGGAGCGATCCATGTGACAGATAAAATGTTCCAGGGCAATTTCAGCATGCCTGATCTAAGCGAATGTAACAAAGCGGATCTATAACCGCAAATCGCCTAACTAGCAACGATAACTTCAAAGGAAATAACGTTACTTTTAAAACATTAAATCTGCACCGTTTGCATCTTGGTTGAAATTACACCGACGCCGGCTTCAGAAAAGATGGGAATATTTCCTAGCACTCAATGACTTCGGAATAAAGTATTGGGTTCAAATCCATAGAGGTCTCACGACACAAACTGTAAATGCACGCCGATCCTAAATTTTCACTAGCGTCGCTTTCGAAAACTACGGATTGAAGTTAGATATACTCTAAAAAATCCGTGGAGCAAATAATAAAAGGGAGTATGTATGCATTCAAGAGGAGATTTAAAGCAGAATACGTCAAAATCAAAGAGGGGCATTACACCAGAACTAGACCCTCAATGAAATGAATAGAGGTCTAAAACATTAGCGCGTCGAAGAAAAGCAGGCAAGAGTTCGAAAACAAAGAACGCTGTGGAAATGTTTGACGAACCAATCAAAAGTGTGTATTACATTATTCGTGGTCATTTTGGAACGGGAGCAAACTCATTTTGAAGATGATAGTTACAGGTGATTCACCTGGAGAAATTGAGGCTTCCGATATAGTCTAATGTGGGTGTGAAAGCAGAGTGCGATTTTTTTCATCATAACGTAGATGGACGAAGACAAAGCAGTCTCTCGAAGAGGAAGTGGATCTCGATCCAGCTTCAGCGTTATCGCGATATAAATCAAATATCAGCCAGGGCGCCAAGAACCTAAAATGCCTAAAGCACAACGAGGAGCACACATTATTAGCGGACACAACCTCACCAACAAATCCAAAAGAAACCATAAAATAAACCCACTTACCTTCTCGAACCTTTCTGCAATGTTACTACCATAATAATCAACAAAATAAATAAACAAAATAAAATCGAGTACCGAAGCTTTAATACTACCACAATATGTACGAAAACACATGACTATACAAACACATTAAAATTTCCTCCGAAATATCTATATACATATATCACAATTCTAATTAAAGCATCGCCATAGCTTACAATATCGTGGAAGTGAAAAGTCAACAATATATTTCTTCCGCGCTAAAGTGTCTCTCCAATAAAGCTCATTAAGCTCAGGATGAGTCTAGGTGTGAGAAGTTACGTTTGATCTATTCTACTTGAATTGAAACAGCACACGGGTCTCGTTCCAGCTAACAGGCGAGACGCAAACGGCCGGCAGAGAAGGGGGCCCTAAATTGAGTGCGTTATGTAAAGCGCACAAGACAAAGCTACTGTGATACGTTATTGCTTAATCGAGTCGTACCCGGAACCGCGGAGGCCTCGGCAATATTGATACTCTAATTGGTGCGCTTAAATGCAGCTTTCGTGTAATTGGGTAAGATAATGCAACCAATGTCTTCGCTAGCAGGGCGCTCTTAACCCTTCAGTACCCGTTTACGGTCTGTGGGACCGAGCAAACACATGATGCAGTATATTACTTAATGTTCTAGCGTTAGTTTACTGCCCATTTTACTACCTTCCTATATATTGCCATTGAAGATCCGTATGCAGTTTTGAGTTCGTGCGTGCAGTGGTTCAAAAGTTATTTATAATTTCGGTTTCAGAGACCGAAGCGGGTACCCGAGTTGTTTTTATTTTTACCTTTGATATACGACTAATGTGAGAAGAAGGAAGTATTTTCTGCATTTTTAGTAACACTGTTATACTAAAACGTTATTATAGTCATGGCAGATTTTATGAGAAAGAACAGGCGCGACTAGAACAGACGATGCGAGATATAATAGCGGAGGAAGATGTCGACAACGCGTTTTATGATGATCTGCCATCGTCTGACGAAGATAATTTATTAAAAACTAGGGAAATGAACAGTGACACTGAACATGAAATATCTGATTATGAAGACGTTAGTGAACAAGAAACTAATGCCATAAGATATCTCATTATTTTTATGGAGGAAGCAGAGGGTGTCGGTCTGCGAGACCGGTGCGGGTACTGATGTCTTACAATTTTGAACGGGTACTGGAGGGTTAAAATGAGTTGTGCCAAATAAGTCCCATTTGCTATTTTTACTAATCTTAAAGAAAGTCAACTTAGATGCTAAAAAAAAGCTGGGCAAAATTTGTGAGAAGAGACTAAGAGGAAAGCCGCATAAGAAATGGGACGACGTCATTAAAACGTGCATAAGAAAAAAAGATAGCAACTGGATGAAGATTAAGAATGTAACTTGAAACAGAAAAGGTTGGATATATTGGATTAGAAGGCTCCCTTCGACACCTCGAGTAGTACAAAAGGGTTACCGTATTACATAAGTGAGTAGATAAGGACACTATAGAGTAATTTGTCGACAACGAAATTGAAGAGATTCAATCTTCAACTGGCGATAGTATCAAAGATATGTATTATTCTAAGAAGTCAGACATTATCGACTGCATACGAAAAAAGTTGAACTGGTTCATTCAACAGACATTCCATATACAATAAAAAAAATGAGTAGTAGTGGTATTGGATGGGCTGTATACAGTACCACCGATTACCACCGAACTATATTTTCTTCGACAACTGTATTAAATAGCTCCGACTGGTTTTACCTCGGATTTTGTGTTATTTTAATATTCATCAAGATGTGGATTACCATCGACTGATTTTAAATTGGAATCATAACAACCACCGAGTGGATCACCACCCATACGAATTGCCATCACATAGATTTACTATCAACTGAAGCCAATTTCAACAACCGGCGGAAGAAAACTTTTGATCAAATCCCTGTATGTTAACCCTGGCTCAAGATGCCCTTCTTCACCGCTGTAAGCCAGCTATGTATTTATCAATTACGTGTTTGGGTTTCAGTTCAGCTCGCGGAGCTAAGGTTCCCTTCGTGTGATTTTGAATGAAAAAACAGAAAACAGAATTATTACCAATGTGAATCGCATTTCCAGAGGTCAGTGCTGTCTGCCAGGAATTGATTAAATGCGGCTGTAAATGTAATTGCCCTCATATGTTATATAATATAAGTTCTTCTACAATATTAGGATTCGTGTGTAATTTTAAGACTTAAATTCCACATTCCCTTCCACTTTTATGCTGCTATTAGTATTTATAATAATTAAAGCTATTAATCGAAATTAACAATAGCTGTAGCTTCAGTGATTAGCCATACTACTACAATATTTGGGTCGACGGAAGGGTGGGGGGGAGCGAGAGGTCGAACGAAATCACCTTTAGTAAGCAATTACTTTAAACTTATTACTTACTAGTTTCAAACTTAAAAATATTGGAACAACTTTTAGGCACGTGATAAAATAGTAACAACGGATGCATTAGGTATGTGTACCATATATACACTGAAAAGCTGCAATTTTACACTAAAAATTGCTTGATAAATGAATCGAGAGTCACTCACAACTTAAAGCGTCGATATAACATTTCTGTGTTTTCTGAATTCATAATAGTTTTAAGTCTTATTACAACATATTGAATCTCAAAATATAGTTTTTGCGTATTTTCGCTAAATAATTAAAAATCCAATCGAATTCCTAAACTGTATTCCTTTATCTACTGGGTAACATGATTAGATCTAAAACTTTAGTGATCTATGCTAACCATACAGGTGGAATTTTTAATATTTTTAAACGATATAGTTCAAAACAGCTTCCTGTGAATCATCGTATTTATCACATCAGATGATGAACATGCATTGTGTTTACTTTCTATTGATCATACTGCTCAACGCCATATCTAATTTCTCTCGGTTAGTACTGCAAAAACACTGAAACTGAACTTTTATTACTTGAAATCAATTAAATTCAACCGCTTCGCAATTTATAGAAGAGTTTCATCATCTAAAAATTGATTCCGAATAGAGATGGATGCGTGAGTGAGTATTCGCATACGTTGCGCACGTTTCACGCTTGCTTTAAACGTTTAAACACTCGCGTACATGAACGCTCATGTTCACGTTCAAGGAGTGACCCTCCACTCACGTGTGACCCGCAGCTTTTATTCAAAAGTTCAAATTCAGATAGAACAGAATGTTCAATTTAAAACCAATAAAGAACCCGGAACAGAACTAAAAACTCTAAACAAAAATCTATTTTACATGTGAAATAATTTACCTAATCTGTTGACTACCATAGCTTAGAACAAGGGATAAATACTGATTTTTATCAAAAGTATTTCTTGCAACCGTCTTCAAAGACATTACATTTAATACCAAAAGCTGTCATTGGAATTGACGTTTACGTTACTGATAAGAGTACAAAGGTATATCTTGCTAGCCAACACTTTTAATTCCTAGGTTTAAAGGTATTTTTACGTCGGAGGAACTACAAGTAAGTTCTATTGTAGACCTATAGACGAGGACATGAGATTAACTGTAGACATAAAATTTACAACACAACACAGGTGCGAAGCTTCGTCGCTGCAGGTTGCCACATAGAAGTACAATGACCTCCTGCTCCAGCGCTAAATCTTCTACATGCAGTTTTTCATTCGTTACTAAATATTTAAAGTGCAATTAATGTGAAACGTGAATCACGCCGTAGAAACTTTCACTGACGTTCACGGCCCTATTTTCCCATACAGAAATCATTTAAGAAAAAATGCCACAGAAGCCTTATTACATTAAAACATAAATTAAATCGTATGTTCAATATATTTACGTTCTTTGTTCACACTTTGGCTACTGACACTTACGGGAATACATCTTACTATATATTTACAGTAAATAACAAAGATGACATAGGCTATACAGGGTGTCCCAACGGTCTGCATTTCTTTGATAGCGGCTTTAATATTAAAAATATCAAAAACTTTTATCTAGAAAACTTGTAGCGGATATCGGTCTACATAACCTAAAATTATTTTTGCATGTACTGGGTGTTTCGTCTAGCAGTGGCAAACCAAACTTATATTTTTTTAAGTAGAACACCCTGTATATTTTATCATTTTTAGAAGCCCTTTTAACTGCTGATTAAAAGAATATAAGGTTATATCGGTTTTAAATAGATAATTTGGTAGTTATTCCTCATTTTCTTTAAAAATTTGCCTTAATTTGCAAGAATGCTATCACGGAACTACAGCAGGTATCACTTTCGAGCCTATGTAAGAAATTTTATTAACATGTAAGGTTTAAAACTCATACAAAATTTTAACTTTAGTTTTGCAATTTTTGATATTTGTGGATGACGCGCATCAGGATAACGTTCTGCATAAACTCGACTGGCTAATAAACAATTTCTGTTACACTCCCCTAAAGTATAAACCATATTCACTAATTCTCTCGTTGGAAAATTCATTTTAAATCAGAAACATAAACAACGTGTCGAACTGCTAAATTTTTGATGTTTGATTGACATTAGCTGTTGTTTATTGACAAACCATTCAACTGTTTTTTTCATTTGTTACCTATCTTATTCTAATTCCTATAGCAAACTAGGAAGCTATAATAATGGTAAACTGGAACTTTTAAGGGTGCAAGTAACGTATTGGAAGATGTGTTTATTGCTATTAATTTCCATAAACTAACTTTCAAATCTGGCATCTTTATTAAATTTAATACTATTTTAATACTGGTATTTAGATGAGGTAAATTCACGTTAAATTGCAATAAAATATTATTCTATTTAAAATTAAACTGAAATAACTCCGCAGTTAACAACTTTAGAGGCATAAAACCCTATATTTTTTGAAAGCTTTTGAAACCGGCCATTCAAATATTTAATCGCATACAGGGTGTTCCATTTGAAAAAAATGAGAAATTTTGAGGTCCGCTAATTCTAAACGCCCTGTATAAATTGCAAAATTAAAGTTAAAATGTTGTATGAGTTTTAAACCTTACATGTTAATAAAATTTCTTACATAGGCTCGAAAGTGATACCTGCTGTAGTTCCGTGATAGCAATCTTGCAAATTAAGGCAATTTTTTAAAGAAAATGAGGAATAACTACCAAATTATCTATTTAAAACCCATATAACCTTATATTCTTTTAATCAGCAGTTAAAAGGGCATCTAAAAATGATAAAATATACAGGGTGTTCTATTTAAAAAAATATAAGTTTGGTTTGCCACTGCTAGACGGAACACCCAGTACATGCAAAAGTAATTTTAGGTTATGTAGACCGATATCCGCTACAAGTTTTCTAGATAGAAGTTTTTGATATTTTTAATATTAAAGCCGCTATCAAAGAAATGCAGACCGTTGGGACACCCTGTATGTTTTACTTGGATAAACGTAAAATTGGTAAGTGATTAGTTTTCTGTATTTGCTTAACGGCAATTAAATGTCCAGAAGCACCAGTCTCCTATCAACGCTTGGAATTAAGTCTATAACTGTTGCAAACCTTTGTAATGCATTTGCTATGTAATTTCAGTGATAGAAAAAATAAGTACCTTCTGGTTTGAACTACAGGTTTTAGCAGAAGTGTAAGCTTTTAATTTAATTTATTCACATAAGAAATTTTACCGGAGCTACCTTTCTTTCAATAATTATTTTAACCGTAATTAAATATCAAAAATACCTTTTTTACATTTCTGAAGCATGAGGTATTCCTTATTATACATACACAACCGTAAATTGCCACTTTGACCGGCAGATTCAAATCTAGCTGCTTATTAACTAAAGATGGGAACGTTTAAACACATGAGTAACATGCAGATTTTGTCAAAACAAAATGCTTCAAAAAGTTACAATAATTGTCAATTTATCTTCTACCGAAACGTTACCAACATAAAACCTAGGCATTATAGATATTTACCTGAAAAAATATAGTCACCTTTTAAAAGTCAGGGTGCCAGGCGTATCAAGAAGGCCTTGGCAGTAATTAAAAAACATTTTTTTTCTTTAGGTAAAGTTTTCTGTTTTGACGTTTTCGGAAAAAAGTCACAGACTTAAAACCCTCCGAAAAAAGCCACTCGGAAAAAAGCCACCGGAAAGAAAGTCCCCCGAAACAAAAGTCCTTTGGAGAGAAAGTCACGGTGAACGCGTGAAGCAAATTTTGCCAGCTAATTCTTAAACAGGACTGGGGTGGGTTGTCCAGAAGCGCCACTAGTTCGAGACGGTCCAAACGAGAAAACGTACAGGCGTCAGTGTAAATCCTTAAACCGCATTTGTTTCATAAAAACAATCAATAAAGGAAAACACCATAAATTAATGTACCTAACCTAAATGTTTATTTACAGTATGTATGTACTGAAATGGTATTTGATCCTTAAATCAGCTCTGGTAGTCATGCCAAACAATTAAATAGTAAAGTCATAAAAAACACAGAGTTGAAATGATTTGCATATCTGAATAAAATCACATAATTTGTCAATTGAAAGTTGCACTGTAAAATGTAGCCAGTAACATTCGAATTTACTTGAATAGGCTTGAACGGAATGAAACTCAAATTTCATAGGTTGTAGGTAGCAATGTAAATTTGTAAAATATAAAAAGGTTGAAGTATTATACCAGCAAAAGCCAATTTAATAGAGCTGGCACAGTAAAATTTAAAACATGCAAAGTCACAAAGCTGCGTAGCAATCTAAAGTAAATTACAAAAGGTCTTATAATGAGCAGTTTAAAATAATAAGTGGTAAGAGGAGGATTAACGATTGCAACGTGCAAAAAAGCACAAAGCCAGCCAAATTTACATACAGAAGGAAAACCGAGGAATTTGAAGGATAGCAGGCAAAAGTACAGAAATTAAGATCCAAGCAGGCCAGTGATAAAATTTTGGTGAATACATAAAGAATCAGTGCAGTGACCACGTTAAACTTAAAAGTGTTTTTTAAATAAATATTGTCGCGCATTCCTAGATGAACAATTTTATGAAAATCAAAGAACAATTATTTTAGGCTAAGGTTATTGTACATAATTATCACATTTGTTAGTTTTAGAATTTTAAATTAATGTAATTGAGTTACTTACTTCCTGTTAAAATCAATGTTTGATGGTAGTTGCATAGCAACCAGACGCGCGCTTGTTTTTAACAATAAAATTATGCTGACACATTGAAAATTGCTCGAGTTTTAATTAATATTTTTGGGTGTTGAACATAAATCCAGGTAAAAATAAAGTACACCATTGTGTTCACAAGGCTGCAGAGCATCGACACCAATAAAGGCAAGAGTTTCCACGTCATAAAAATAAATTTCTTTCGGCTGCTCTTCGACGTTGGCATCGGGGACCTTCCGGACACCACAACGAGCACCGTACGAGGCCTTAAGAAGCAAGCAGGGATTACCAGTGGGCAGTTCGAGCAGCCAGTAAGCTTCAGATCATCGCCGGGGAGCTGCAGGAAGCGGTAAATTACCAGAGGGGACCTGGCCGTGACTTCGCCTGCAAGAGAGGTTAGGTTAGTAAATTTTTTTTTATATACGCCCGGTCTGGCTGAAATTTTGGCCAAACCTGAAGGCAGTCTTGGAGAGCCGGTTTCCGGAGGATTTGTGTGCCCAAATATAGTAGCAAGCCCAGGAGAACTAGTTAAAATTTTCAAATTGGCCCCATAAACAATCGAACGCAGACCCACACCGTTTAAAACAATCAAGGCTTAGCGTCACTATAAAACAAAAGTAGTTTAGACGCCGTTTGATGGCGGTAAATTAAAATTGACTTACCGATAAAATCTGCTCATTTTAGTTGATTTAATTTCACAAAAACGCACGACTTCTGTATGTTTACAATTCTTAGTGTGTCACCATTTGACGTTGTGAGCGCAGGCTTTTTGTAAAGTAATTTTCACGATAATACAGCGGCGTCCCGCACTAATTTTAACTAAGGAACCCAACTCCCGTTTGAGATTTTTAGGTTTCATGCTGTGATTCTATGAGCTAGCCAACTTATTACTTCAGATAAGTAATTCAGATAGGGGCAAAACACCATTTTTAACGACATTGCCAGTAAATAAAGAACCCGGAGTTGTTTTTCACCAAAAATTCAATGTCCGTTTAAAGTCAAATAAAAAGTATTGTGTGATGATTTATGTTTAAAGCTAATTCATTACAATATAAAATAATATATCACATAAGTCATTGCAGTACATCTCTTCATGATGCTCAAGGGGACAAAAACAAATTTGCAATATGTTATATCGAGAGATCCAAAAACAACTGTTCCTCAGCGGGCTGTGGAAATTCAACGTATGAATAATATGTTGGTGATACTGTACGTCAATGTCAAATTCGTGGTTATCAGGTTAGGTTTTCCATCAGTTTTGACACAAAATGACGCAAATCCTAACCTGCTAACCTCGGATTTGACATTGACGTACAGTGTCACCAACATATTATTCATACGTTGAATTTCCACAGCCCGCTGAGGAACAGTTTTTTTATCTCTCGATACTAAGTTATTGGAAACTAGAACACAAATTAGTAAATGAATCAGTTCACAATTCTGTAGGCCAGTCGAAGTATTATTAGTTTAACTTAGGTAGTTTTAAATATTGTAAAAACTAACATGGTCGTTATTTTTATAATAGGAGTGAAAAACAAACTGTACGATTTTTTCTCGCAATTCTGTCTCGCGCACACGTAACCTAACTATCAAAATGACTTAAGAAAAATTATTATTATTCAGTGATAGCGGAAAACGAGACTCATCAAGTCACCTAAAGCGAAAACCATGCGGATGGTATCACGTGCTCCAAGTATATGACACACTTTAATTGGTGTGTTTCAGCGTTTACAATAGTTTTAGATTCAACAGATTCGAAAATTCGAGTATTGCCCAACATATTTACGAAACGGGTCCTAGTATAAAAGAGGATGACCTAAAAATTGTAAACGCGTTAACTTCAACAACGCAACTAAATTATTTTGAAAGTTTGGCCATTTTTAAGAACTGAGATAATAAACTTTTGAGCAAAAATGGTGGACCTATACCGTTCTCCATCTTGTATGATTTATTGAAGTTATATTAACCTTCGGCCATGTTAATTGGCCCTCGGCCACTTCCTTCGGATCAGACAGTATAAATAGCTGTAAAATGCGCGGGAATCGCCCACTTCCATTTGTGATTTAGTCAGAAGCATATCGTTGCCATTTTACTGCGTACGTTTTTCGTAGATACTGATGATGACATCTTGGCTGTCGAAATACGTATTTAGCAGTTGTTAAATATTTGTGTGGTGGGGAGTTTTAACGAATTTGTGATGTGAGCGAGTGAAAACGAAATCAAGCTTGTGTGCTCTATTACTTCTGATGTTTTTAATTTAAATATGTCAGTTAATATAATAGTAGAAGTGTCAAGTTGTTTAAATTTATGTTTAAATTGCAACGCTGAACACTTTCAGCAGTTTTTATAATTTAACACTTACGTAATTTTTGATGTATCAGTATAACATCGTTTAAGTGTTAGTTTTTATGTTAATTTTAAAATAAAATGTTGGCATGACAGTCGGTGACAGGTATGCAATGGTTGAGGTTATGTATGTGGATTACATTCTAAAACATTAAAATAATGGGAATTAATAATTTACATATACAGGGTGAGTCAATAGTGAGGCATCGGAACTCTGCTTTTCAACAGTTCAAGATAAGAAAAAAAAATAAACAACTTACCACATAGTTTTTCACTCTGCGTCACTCAAAAATATTTTCTATTATACAGAATGAGCCATAACTGAAGTACGTATGTTAACGTTTTTTTTTTCAAATGGAACACTATTTATTATTAGATATTCTTATTGGCCTTTAAAATAGGTTTATGACAGTATAAAATGTTTGACGTTTCGGTGCGGCGTTGCCATTTTAAAAATTATTTATTAAAAATTTCATCGAATACATGTGTTTGCTTAAAAACATCCCAGGAGCTTAGTTTTGAAGTTATAACGTTAAAATTTGGAATCCATAAGAAGAAAGACCACAAGGTCAGTTTTATCCACCTGGCATAATAAGGTTTAGCTTCACTATACAGGAGGGTCACAAACTAATTTGAATTTCGCTTACTTCGGAACGTCATAACTTCATTTTTTCAAATGGCAACCCCTGCATTTTTTTAGACAATTGGATCTGTCTGTGATCTGGCTACATTTTCTATTAAGTATGACCTCTACCTAAAAAGCATAGTTTCAGAGATATTGCACATTTTTCGTTGCTCTGACTGCTGAAAGATGCCAACTTCAAGTAAGAGTGCTATGGAAAAAATTTTGTCCCATTGTCTATCAAGGTTGCTCGTCTTAGACTTATTATATTAATTCGAGGCCAAATAATGTAATGTTAACGATATTTACTATTACTGAACTAGCAAGCATAGGGGTGGCTGTACGAATATGAAATCAATATTAGTTGCGGAAGACAATATTTGTCACTGTTTTTTGTTACTTTTATTGTTACTTAAAAGGCCTGATATGTAGCAGAATGTCCATTCATTTTAAACAAAATATCAGTACTATATACACTTCTCTGGAAATATAAAAATATTTTGAAACTATATATTTTTTAATTTGTCGCAATTGTAACGCCGAGCGTACTGCAATTTTCTAATTCGGCTTTGGCAACCGTGGGTCCCCAATGTCTAAACGTTCCCAAAGGGAAGAAGGCATTTATACCTCGTTTTATGGGAATTTGATCAACACTGTTAAAAAATAGCAAAACCGAGATGCTGTCGAATCTCTCGTTATTTCAGGTCTTCCATGCAAAGCATTTTTAACTGTTTGTTGCATTATTTCCACTTTTAAAAATCCAAGAAACACGTGTCTGAAATAATTAGAATTAAATTAACCTAGTACATCAATTGCACGCCAATTGTTATAAGCTTTTTTGCATACTTAAGTATTTTTCTGATAAATATAAAATGAGTAATCCCCCCCCCCCCCAATTATTCAATTTATCTGAACGAATCTAAAAATTATTATTAGAAATGTCTTGTAATGAAAAACTCAATACTAACCAACTTTTATCATTTTTTTTAGTTTAATGAATACTTACTGGGACATGCAGGGCTATACAGTCGGACAGATTATACCAAAATCCGTGCTAATTTGGAAGTGTTCAAATATTCCCTTTCTCGATGCTTTTACAACCATATTCCGTTTACGTTTTTTGCATGGTGAGTTAATGTGGGTAATTTCAACATATTTTATTACCCTAAACATCTTGATCTATTTATTGTCAAACTTTAATAGTAATTTTTGTATTAAATGCACAAAGTGAGTGTTTTTGTGTTCGAACGCACAAAAACACTTCGCGCACGTAATACAAACAATATTTTTTCTACAACCGTTAAACAAGAATATCAATATTATTTCGCGACGTAGTATACGAAAAGTTTTGGCGCTCTATAGTGCGCGAAATGCATTTTTTCACGTCGTCAATGGTAACGTAAATAAATATCCCATTTTTAACACTTTAAAAAATGGCTAAACTTCGAGCATTGATAGCGATGCGCAAATGTTCCCTTTTTTGACGGTTGTCGAAAAAAGTAACTAATTTATATTAATATTTGTACCTGTTATCTAAATGCTCCTGGAATGAAAAACCGACTTCAATGTTACAAGCTTGAATGAATTTGCTTTATTTTTGTATCCCATGTACGAATCGCTTTTTCAATCACCCCTGTTTAACCAGGTCACCTGTCAAGAGTTGACAATCCCTGATCAAGGCGGAAGTGATAATTTAAAACAAAGCTTACCTAACACTTTTTTAATAGTAATTTACAATACAAGTGCGTAAAGCTACTCGTTAGGCACGAGTGGTTTAGAGTTAAAACGCGAGTGAGCGGGCGTTTGAAGCTCCGCGAGTGACTAAAGATGGTTTACGCATGTGTATCGTACAATATTTTATCTACGATAGAATCTAGAAGACAGGGTAAATATTAAAAAAAATTAAATGCAAATTAGGATTACCAACAACCGGTCGTAATTTAGAATAAACTAAAATTCGATTGTTGGTCGCTGTAACAATCTTCGACAATTATAATTATTACTACAAAAAATTTCTTGCTAAAATAAACACGTTAGTTTAACAGAATAGTATCAAATGTCATCAACAAACTGTTCAAACCAGCCAACAATAATTATTAGGCAAACAACCTTCCAAAATTTATATGTAAACTAAACCACGGATTTTTTTCACGCGTTTGTCATACCTGAATTACAGCAGCCGCAGTTAATAGGGCTACTTCAGAATTAAGTTGTGACAGGGCTAAACGAAAAAATCACAAAAAATCCACTGTACCTGTACAAACAGCCCTTTGTCAACCACCGTTTGCTACAGATATAAACGAATAATCCAACCCTTTCAGCGCGTCTTCGCAGGTATCTTCGCTTTGAATTCTCTTTATAATTACAGACATGAGTTACATCCCATTCTTACACAGAATGGGCGCGCTCGAGTGGAAAACGACAATAAGATGAAAGGAACCGCCAGGAAAACAGCGATGATGTGCGCTGAGACGACGCGATTGTTGCCAAAAGAAGTTTTTTGGGCCGATATTCATAGAGCCTGCCGGGAGTTTTGATATAATTAGCATTGCCATGAACAAGTTTTTGTATGACGACTATACAAAAGCTAACGAAGTTATTTTTGAGGACAATAATGCTTTCACAATAAAGGCTGAAGTGCCTAAAAATGTGTCAAATTATTAGTAACCTCGGATTTAGAATGAATATTTATGTGATAAATTAGCTGTATAGGCGATACTCAATAGCAAAAAAAATCTCTAGCTAAATCTATGCAATTAAACACTATAATCGAATTGAAATGCGTATCCAATTTAACAGCATTAGTTATTCATTAAGGTCTAGTTGAATTGGTTTATTAAAGCCAACCGTAAAATACTTCTTTTAATGTACGTAGCATTTTTTTACCATGCATACTATGGCGATTTGGATTCTTTTTAATTAACTGCGTGTTCAATTGCAATGCACCAAAAGAAGGAACTGATCAAGGAGACAATATTTATTACATGAAATAGGGAAAGAACAACTTAGTATCTAGAAAAGATGTCAAAGTAGTGATAAAGCAAAGATAGGAAAAGAGAGAAGCTCATAAAAACATACAAAGAATCATGAATTTTCCAGATACACGTAACAAGACATGCAGGCAGATAAACCATGTCCTAATCGATAAGTGGTAATCACATAGATGTTAGAAGTTGACGTGAAGCAGATATAGGCTCTGATCACGTTTTAGTGAAAGAGATGCGCAGACAATTCTTCAGTAGAGACAGATACAATAAACAACCGAATAGTCATCAGCTATTAGAATAATAAAATAAAGCAATAACAGTGCTCTTTTGTGTCAGGAGTTTGAATATCAGAAGTAATAGAGTAGTATTACAAGAACCACATCAAAGAAAAAAGATAAAATAACAAGACGAACAGTAGAAGAGTTCCAAACGTAAAGAGAGAACGCATTTCACCTGGAGATAAAAACGGAGGTTATGAAAGAGAGGATGAAGTATTGGACCGGTGGGCAGAATATTTAAAAGAAGAAGTAAATGAGAAAGAGACGGAAACGGAACAACTGGACGAAAAAAAATCTAGCGACTTCACTGTACTTCCCACACTAGCAAATGTAGCTAAATTAGTGCAAAAAATTAATAAACATATATCTCCAAAGGAAGACAAAATAACTACCGAAATACTAAAATATAAAGAAGAGAAAATGGCAGAGGAGCTACATCAACTACTTTAAAAAATAGCGACGAAAGAAACAATCCAAAACAATGGGAAACTTTTTTCAACTTCCAAGAACGGAGGTAAGCTAAAGTAGATAATTACAGAGGCACCTCCTTAAGCCATATAAGATAATGAAACCAGTAATAGCAAAAGGAATAGAACCATACACTGAACCAACGGTGGGAAGTTATCAAACTAGAGAGAAGATAGATCCAGAAATGACCTTATTTTTACAATCAGACGGATATCAGAAAAGTGGCATAAGTATAAAATAGATATTGATATCCACACATTTTAAGCCTTTATTATTATAATAGCAATTAATAACATTTTAAGTATATCAAATATTATTTTATAAAATGTTCCAGAAATGTGCTAGTGTAATTTTTACAAATTGCGTAAAATAACATTGACCTTAATAATAATTTGTAAAACGGTATTAAAAACAGTGTTAGCCTTGGTTTGAACAACGAAACGTAAAGGGCGGGCTTGAAAATAATGTATAACAACGTAAGTTCGGAAAAAACAATTGGGGAAAGAAAGCAAAGCTACGAGGTGGTGTTAATTTTAGCTTCCCCAATAAATAATTATTAGAACGTGAATAAATAACCTTTTCCCAATTCAGTGTATCTGAAATTAATTCTATATCCTTTTGGGTAGGCTGCAGTAGGTTGCTTGAATTCGTAGCACCTCTGTAGAGGTGTATAAAGAGTGTTTAATTTGTGGTAGCTGGTTTTCCGAGGCTGTGTTGTGACGTTGTTTTTCGTGCATTTGCGGCAAACGCGTTATCTGAGTGTTTTTTGTTTCTGAGGTATTTTACTTACTTTTATTGTTATCACCTAGGCAACGCTTTAATTACGTAATCACTGACAATTTGTAGAAGAATAGCAAACTTCTTTTGCGAAATTGTGAGGTTGGATCGCCATATTTGAATTTGGTTTTCATTAGTTAAAATATCCAGTATTGTAGCGGTCACAGTGATTAAATGAGCATTGTTCAAAGCGTTTACAGGTAAATTATTAAAAAGATGCAATGATATTGAAGTCGATAGCAAGTGTATTTCCAATAATGTATAGTAAATGATGATAATACTTGTTAGGATGTAGAAACTCAACCCTTTTAAATGATAGTCATTTATTTAAATAATAATAATAATCAAATAAACTCTAAGATAATAAACACAAGTTATAAGATCCACAACAATACATACCAACGTTTCATACGATAGAGTTCCTCAAAACGTATGATAGTTTCAACCGAGATTACATAAAAATTAATAAACATAGCAGTATGACCCATCCAACCACTACAAGCAGAGTAAAAGTCGGGACTGACATGTTGCAGAAGAAGAATACGAAGAACAGAAGTACATGAAATAATAGTTATAGGCGAAGACAGCGACAAGCAATCCTAATTGGAAATAAGCTTTTTGTTTTGAATGATTAGAAGTTCTAATATGTACAAATAACGCAAAGGCAGATGGCGAAGCTGGAATTGTTTTCAGGTGACGAAGTCGATCAATAGCAGCGAAACAAAAAATATATAAGACGATTATAAGTACTACAGTAACATTATGCATCGGAAACCAGACAGTGGAAAGTCAAATCGGACTGCCACATTTAATTGCATATTTACAATCTACTCTGAGATAGAGTAACCACGTTTTTGTAATAATCAGAGCTTGGGCAGAAGGGATCCATCCATCCCTGGTTGCCAGTTCTGGTTGGGTTGTAGTACTAGATCTAGTGGTTCCATTATTACGTATAACAAAGCATTTGCCATTATGCAAAGGGTTTCAGATTAAAACATTTGTAATATTATGGTATTCTGGTAGAACCCTAGAGTTGTATTTCATAAGACATCGGTTTTAGTATGGCCAAATCAGTTTAACACATGGTATCACCTTCAGATTATGCACAAAAAATTATCCAAGGTGATTCAAAAGGTGTGATCCAAATGTTAATTTCGGGGTCGCGCCCTTTCTTCGTCTTGATGAATTTTATCGGTTCGCTAGATGATAATATGGCCGGCCTACGTCTACATCCGCTCTCTTCGTTCTGTCCGATGATTCCAAGCAGTTAAGCGTCCATTTTATATCGCTCAGAGTTCTGAGGCCTTTTTGGTGAAGTTTTGCTGGGATTGACCCTCGCTTATGCAGCGGTTTAATGCTTTTCTGGTGATTTCTCATGTTAATTTTGATGCATTTTGGTTGCAAGCTGTTGGAATTTATTTGGCACGTGGACCAGACATTGGGCTGCACGTTAGGAGCCCCAAATATTCCTCTGCTGTTATTGCAAATTTCGAAGTTTAACGTGAATCTGGCGACCTTGAACTAGTTGCTGACTGGTTGCGACATTCTAGGATCGAGCCCTCTATATTTGCTTTGGCTTGGCCTCCGTTCCTTCTGCATTGCCTATACGTGTGCCCTTCAAGTGGGCCTAGAAGCTCAACGAAACAGTGTATGTGACGTGTATTGTATTTATTTCTTTTAACACCATTTGAATGTTGTGTATTGTGAATTTGTGCCTTAAGTATCTTTTAATTGCTTTTCTGCAGGTCCTAACTGGATCCTTTCAGAATCCCGTGGGTTTTAGATTTGTTTGCAGTCGCTTAAGGATCTCCATGGGTACCCTTCATGGTCCATTTGAACGGGGAAATTCGTACATTTAACGATTTTCATCCCCGTAACCTAGTTTAGTTGCCGTTACATTTCAAATCTGTTCTTGGTTGTACTTAACGTAGTTTGTATTTGTACATTTTAAAATGATGCAAATGTTAACCTACTCGGCAGTTTAGTCGAGTTTGTATTTCGTGGCGCACCTTATTTTTGCCTATATTTATAGAATAATCACATGTACCCTGTAATGGCCTGTATGCTATTTAATCTGTGATTATTATGCATTAATGTTAGTACATCGTCTTGTTTATGTAACTGCTACCTGGATTTGTGTGTTTTCTTTCAGAATATTGTAGTACTTTTGAGTTTACTGTTGTACCTGAATACACTTGTCGTTATTCAAAGATTTGTTGGCTCCCATCTTTGCTTTTTAATTAACTTTAGTACTTCTAAAAAAGTGCACCCACTAAGGTAGTCTGACCGGCAATTGTATCCACGTAGTCACTTGATTTTGAGAGAATTAGCTGACGAATTAAAATCGGATATCAACGTATACAATTAAAAGATATTTTAAAAATAGTCAACCATAGCTGTTCAAAATTACCATTTTATACTTGTATACAAAGTTGGCAGTCACGCCAAGAAAAAGTTGAAAAAAATTGTTATGTAAGGCTCAAAAACAATTTAACATCTGTAAAGGGAATACAATTCAACAACAATCAACTATTAGGTACATACAACGTAATTTAAGAAAATTATAGATGGTGTCGTCAGCTTTTCTGTATTAATAATAAAATGGAAATGTTATGTTATCTTCTAGAGAACGCCTTCCTGATCAAATTGTTTTATTTTTGTATATGTAGTGGTTTTCATTCTAAGTCTCCCGTAATACGTGTTTGCCCACCCTGTATATGTATGTATATACATGGTATATTCAAATGAAGTAGCATAAACTATACAGTTAAATCCTTGAGTCAAAATAGGAAGATTAATGTAAACATACCTTAGCACAAGGTCGTACCCCTGATAGTTGACACAGAGTACACATATCTGGCAAGGTATCTATTGTTGACTAATACCAACGAGTATGTAATACCGAAGAGTATGCCCTCAGATGTAACCGTACGTTTCTTTTCAAGGATGACAGTTGTGATAGGTCCTGATTTTAAAAAGAAGCAAGCAATTATTTTCTTACCAACACTTCGAAATCGCTTCACTTTGACTGAATTAAGATTTGTTGGAAACACCCATGCATATATCCAGCATTCATCACTAGTTATGATACTGCAACCTGCGTTAGGCCTACCTTCATGATATATCTTAAGAGTTTTCTTATACCATTTCACACGCTGTTGTTTTTATGCTTCTGTTAAACTGTGTGGTATCCAAGGACCACATATTTTTCTTACACACAAAGGATTATGTAAAATCTTGTTTATTGCAGTTATCTCAATGCCTAAGGTGCTCCTAATAATTCCATATGTGACTTAGTTGTCCTGAATCATTCTTCGCAGGGTGTCTATGTTGGTTTCGGTAACTGCTAAAGCTCGTCTTCCTTCGCGAAAATCGTAGCTTAAATTATTTAAACAAATTATAAACAGTCCTATGTGAAGGTGCTTGGTCATCGAATAATAATAATAAAAAAGTTTATTTGCCAAATGTTACAATATATTTAGACATATTTTAATTGGCAAATAAACAAATTTAACAGATATAATTTAAATAACTGTCAGAATTTAAATTAATTTATCTAACTTGATTTTCAAAAAAGAAGAAAGCAAAACTAAGAATTAACGAGAAGAGACAATAGAGAGCTGAAATCGATGTCCACTTAAATAATGTTACAATAATAATACTAGTGCGCATACCCCAACTATGTAAAGCATAGTGGTTTAAGGAAATATGTTATAAAAAATATCTATATTAGTGGTGAATAAAAATGCTTTTACAGATTTCTTAAAATGATGTAATGATCTAGGAGATTTAATAGCTTCTGGCAAGAATTTATAAAATGTTGGGCCAAGATACCCATGATTTCTCTATCCAATAGATTATGTTGAAAACGGAGTCTTGAATGCAATTGGTTTAAGACGAGTCTGGTACTGGTGATCAATTGAGATTAAATTGTTTTTTTCTACGACCACTACTAAAAGTAGGCCTTTTAGCACTAGCTTGTTTCACTAAAAGTGACGTTTTATAATTTCGCGTGTTTAGAGAGATCAGCTGTTTACTTTTACCCCATGTGTGGTATAAAGTGGAGTGAGATTATAAACTACAATTTCGAACTGGAAGTGAAGTTGTAAAGTTATTCTAGTTGCTTCTTGCGTTACAGGTAAAGTGTTTTTGAAATAATTAAAGCATTATGTAATAAATACAGTCAGATGTGTAGTATTAATAATTACCTTTGATAACTGACTTTGACAGTACTGGTTGCACAAACATTCACCTGCGCGTCAAGGGCTGCTGTTTATTATCACATAAATTATAACTGTCGTAGATGCAAACCTTTGTTAAATCGACATTTATGGATTAATAACAGTAAATTTAAGGTCGTAGAAAAAATATTGTATGCAACTCGTGCTAAAAGTGGTTTATGCACGAGACATGTTATAAAACTCAACCTTCGGCTTCGTTTCATAATTTTCATGTCTCGTGCCTAAACCTCAACTTTTAGCACTTGTTGCATAAATAGCTATTATTCTTATACATAAATAATACCACTGTAAAAAAGTATAGTTCCCGTGGATGCTATATTTTTGCTTCACAATAAAGTAAATTTGATGGATATGTGGCCTCTTTATTTAGTAAAATACGGATATATTTTTTTAATTATTTCTAATATTTTTAGGTAAATATTAACAGCACTGCCCCATCCAATAATTCCATAATAAAATCGGGATTTGATCAGGGCGCAATACACCTTTTTCAGTCCAAAGCTATTTAAAATAGATTTTAATCGTTTAAAACGGAATAATATTGATCTTAGCTTCTGGACTAAATTATCTATATGCTCGTTCCATCTCAAATGCCTGTCTATGTATCATCCACTTTGGTCTGCAAGTTTATTACTAATTGTTTGAATAGGGGCAATTTTTTTTTAGCAAGTGAATGGTAGGTACGTATTTGGTGTTGTCGAAGTTGATTGTTAGTATTTATAATCAAACCAATCTTTTACAATTTTTAGATCCATCTCTGCTTTTCCTCTCAGACCTGTCCAAGAGGCATCTTGATAAAAAATTGCTGTGTCGACTGCAAAACTGATTATTTTGCCCATAGTATTTAATTGAAATAGATCATTAAGATGTATCATGAAAAGTATCGGACCTAACACAGTGCCTTGCGGTACTCCATATTCAACTGTGCATTCAAGGCTCCTCGCTTTGTTTATTTGTACAAATTGTTTTCGACCAGTTAAATAGGTTTTTCATTAATTTTAAAGCAATTCCTCTGAACCATATGTCTTCTGAATCTAATAAACGGAGATGACTTACAGTATCAAAGGCCTTAGCCAGATCTAAAACCACGCACATAGGCTTGCTGTTTTCTAAAATTACTAATAAGAGTACATAAGCAACTTAAGGCATCTTGCGTAGATTTATTTTCCTAGAATCAGAATTGCTTTTCTGATATTCTATTAAACTTTTTTAAATAATCATTTATTCTTTTCTTTATAACTTTTTCAAATATTTTCGCCAGATTACTAATTACATAAATTGGTCTGTAACTGGACACCTCAGTTTTGTCACCACAACAGCTATTTAAAATAATTCAGGGACAGAACCAGTCTCTATAATTCTATTTATTAAGAAAACAATAGGTGAAACTATACTCTCTGAAATTATTTACTTTCAGTACTTCAGTTGTGATATTATCAAATCCAGGTGTAACATAAGCTTATGGGAAAATGGTCAGTTATATTTGTTTACAAAATTGCTGACACTATACCGTTTATATACTCTTTCGTCTTCAGAAATAAATGATCAGAAAAGCCTTGCTATCTTTTTGTTCCCTTTTGTAACTGTTTAAAATTGCTCATTATATTTAAATATTAATTTGAAGCAGCATTTTCCACGAGAATATTTTAATTTATATCACCAACAATAATTCTGTAGTCAGCACTTTCAGTACTAGGTAGTAGAATTTAAGTAATTATTGAGTTCTGTTAAAAATAAATCTAACCAACTAGAGGGTGATCTGTATATGGCTGTAATTAATATTAATTTATTATAAAATTTTAATTTAATTTGAATTGCTGGATTTTGTTTGATATTTATTATGTTATATTGAAAATTTAATGATTTTTTAATTAACAGTACAACACCATCATTTTGATTAGAAACTTCCTCATTATAAATAACATCGTAATCAATTGGACAGAAAAAATCAGGATGTCGAATCTGCCAGGTCTCAGTGTTAATACTATACAATCATAATCAACACCAAGTTGATTTAAAAATATCTTTAGTTTATCAAAAATTTTATTAATACTGCGTATATTTATGTGAAATAGATAAAATTGATTATTATTTCCATCATTTTATAATAAAATATTGGCAGTTACCGGATCATTGATTTCAACTGCAATTACTGGAACAAAAGTATAATCAGAAGTAATACTATCAGTACTTCGATATTATCGGGTTATATGTCGATAACTTGTTGCACAATAATAAAAGAGTGTCACTTTGACAGGTTAAATATTCCGACCGCGTCAGCGGGAGGATTATTCTGTCAAATTCACACGATTTGTTATTTTGCAGGAAGTTTGAGACGTATAACCTGTTCGAAGTACGCATTGTATTCGATTTGATTATTTTTTGAGTAAATTTTAATATTAGGATCAAATATAGTATATTATACATCAAGGTAGCAAAGCGCAGTATTATAACCTGAGCGCATATTAGATACTTCGCGCTTCGGGCTCAAATCTAATATGCGCTCAGGTTATAAGACGATTCGCTACCGTGGTGTATATACTATTTTTTGCACTACCAAACAGCTTAATACCTAAATTCCCAACAAATTTCGAAAATATTTCAACTGTCAACCTGACAATACAGCGTCAAAATTAAAATAGGCCTTGCCTGATCGCTTGCCTCGGCTATCGCCTCGGCCAGCAATTGCAGGCATCGTCCATAAAAAGCCAATTTTTCGTCCTAGATGCATAAATAACTATTATTGGCAGCTCGATTTGTTTGTATTAACCTAGCTGAAAGTCATCTCCATGAAAACAACATCAAGTTGACAAAAGTTATGTATTGCGTCGCCTAGTGAAGTTACTCTAGTGTAATCGATTTTGTATAATCGAAATGATACAAGATAACTTAACTAAATCCTGCCTTCAGATTGGTTAGGATCGCTACGAAAAAAATAATCTCTTATATACTGACTCATAGTAACATATAGCAAAGATCCAAAATGAAGGATTAAGAAACAGAAAAAAGTAAGTGAAGTAAGATGACGCCTGCTATGTGCCCCGCTCTCTAAAACTATATAACAAAATAAAAATATGCTTAAGATAACTGAGTGCGCGCATAGGAAAATTGTAGTGTCTGTGAGAGTGCGGATGATTGCTTACCAAAATAAAATAAAATAAATTTACTGTAAAACCTATCTCACACATGTACATTTAAATTTATTTGACTATTTACAAACTTAAACTGTATTTAGGTATAGTAATGATTTAAGTACACAGTGACGTTTATGGCTCAGAGGGAATCCAATTGATTGGCAGTTGTAATCCTGTTCCTTTGCGCCCCATCTCTTATGTTAATCGCACCGTCACTGGTCCCACAATTCTTCTAATCAGTAATTCATGTCTGTCTTTAGTTAAGACTTCATAAATGCGCCTACCGGTAAAATTGTTCTTATTTTTAATAAACAACATTTTAGTTTTAAAGCTGGTAAACTTCAGAATCACAGCACGATGTTTGTTATCAATTTTTCGTCCGACTCGGTGACAACAGTCTACCTGTTCACTTTTTAAATTAAACTGAATGCAGTACTAACTAGTCCAAAGCTTTAAAGTCCTAGTAATGGTTACTGCACAAGCGCAAAAGGCGGGCGAATTCCGGACAAGTTGAGCATTGTACCTCCAGACGCAAGCGTATAAAGCACCAGCCTCTACACCGCATCGTAGAATGAGATTACTGACAATACATACATACATACAAGTCATAGTAAATCATGGCTCTAAAATGTTTTCTCGTTAAATTTATTTTTCCTGCACAACACTTATTTTAAAATTAACCTGTGTAATAACTGTTGCAATTATCAAAACTAAATTTGAACTGTCGAACTAGAAAACAAGAAACATTTATTTCATGGCAAGTGTGATTTTCATTTTGCACTTGATCTATTAGTTTGCAGAAATTATGGGTGCTACCCTTGTACGTACAACTCCCTAACGTGTTTATTCGCGTGTTTAAGAGTAAACGACTATTGGGGTGGGTTTATTTTTTTTCTTAACATTTATTATAATCAAAAGAAGTCTAAAAAACAAGAAGAATTTTGAAATATTATAAAAAATGTGTTTCATATTTTCAATTGACGAGAATCTGTTTTACATAAATTTATTTGCTGTGGCTCTTTAAAAATCCTGATGTACTGCTGAAGCGAGTATAACCAGCCCTAATAAAAGGGCGCGATATTACGTATTCTACAAACATGAAAAGCCATAGAGGTTTGCGTGCAAGTCGCGCCCCGCGCCGCCAGCGAACGCAAACTTACTGAACATGCAATTGTATGCTTAGGTCCGAGCACAATATCTCATTACGCTGCCAACATGCCCGAACAAATACCCCGAATCCAAATGTTTGCGCTCCTCGCAGCGATCCTGGCGTTTGACAGCATTAAGGGAAGGATAACCCGTTCATTACCAAACAGGTCAACAGCCAGCCGACCGAAGAAATCCAGGTCTTCAAAACTTCCGCCCCATTGACAGATCGATGCGGCTATCAAAACTTTTCCAATTAACCCCAACTTTCTGCTAAATTTAGCCAAATATCAACAATGCTGGGGTGTACGTGCAAAATCGCCGACTCTTTCGCCCTCGGAGGGCGCCCGCCGCCCCCGGGGGCGGCTGCATCCCTGCGGTGGGTAACTGGCCAGGCTGCCCTCATTAACGTGTTAAACTCCGGTTTTGCGTACAGTTATGCCATGCGTTGGTGCGAAATAATTGCGACACGTTTTTCTGATGGGGCCGGAATGCGATGGCGAGTGCTCCTCGCCGATTAGGCTCGTTCCCCAAATTTGACCGGCTCCGGAGGTGTAACATTGTCAATTAGCGTGAAATAGGTGAAATCAATACGCATTGCCCTAGGCGACAGCGCTGGCTTCATAAACACGCGATTTATAACCCCCATTCTTCATTCGGCGCTAATCGGTTTGTACTGCTACCGACTAAGAGAAACATGCATTTTTAAGTTAACGGCAGTTAAATAAATGTTTTAAAAAAGTTTGAATAACTTTCCTGTCATATAATATATTTAAAAATGCAGTAACCCCTAAAAGTACAATATCCGTCATTATGCAAAAGGTCACAACACCAAAAACACGGGAAATTGTCGCTGCTATCAACACAAGAACCTGGTATTCACCAGAGTTGAGATACTGTGTATTAAAATTTACTCCTGGTAAAATAAGTAGTACTTTTTATAGGGTTAGGTGAGGTGCTTACACCTGAACTATGAAAAGATGAGAATAGGGTGAAAAGGGAGCACTTCAGTGAAAGGCTTTTCTTATCATAAAGGTACTGGAACAACTAAGAGTACGATACTTTACCTACCACAAATTAATTTAGGTACTTGTGCTTTTACTTGTACTTATAAAAGTATTACATACTGCCCTAACTGACTAATTTGCACACTGTTAGATTTATTAAATGTAATTAATCGCAGCTACCAAAATATGAAAATAACAGCTCGAGATCAATCTAGAAATGACTAACTTGATAGAAATCAAAAGATTCAAAACAAGGCTGGGTGGCCTAGTGGTTAGAGTCGCAGACTAGTAATCACAGCGATCGGCGGTCCCAGGTTCAAACCCCGGGAGCGGCACAAATTTACGTAGAAAAACGTACAATATCTGTCCTTCTCAGGACTAACCAGGAACACCTGAAGACGTGAGTAGATCAAAACTCCCGAAACGTTGTGTGATTTACATCCTAGACATTGGAAAAAGTCCGACAAACATATCGTCTATCTACTTGGTTTATTTCAGTTCTAGTAAAAAAACCTTGACTTAATACGCGCGTCCTGAAACAACAACTAAACTACCAGCTGAAAGCATTTATAATCGGCAACACTGTCCATTTCATTATACTATTTTTAATAATGATCAACGCATTCAAGCTAGGCGGGGAGACCTGATAGCTTGGAAATAACTGTATTGGGTAACTGCACACAATTAGTAAAGGTTGGTGGTTTTCCCGTTTGAAATCGATGAAATTGGTAAAATTGCACCGCATTGTTGCTGAGAGCTATTGAGGCATCTTGTTAAGTCAAGCATCTTTTAACGCTGGAGTATCCGATTACATGGAACGGCTCAGCAAAATAGGCAAGGTAACTTTGCAAGCTTTTTAACTTCGTGTACAAGACAGTTCGCAGTGTTCTATATTTACAGTGTTAAAGTATAAACGTATGTCAGTCATCATTTCATTATATTATTAATTAGCAGAATAATAACTTATATGTAATCATATTTGTTCGTTTGCTTTATTTAAAAGTATTTTTAGCCGATATGTCTTAATGTTACGCTGAGTGTGAGTAGACTGGCTATTATTTGAGTAGAAGCTTGCAGTATAAAACTTCAGCTATAGTACGTCCACTTCTGAAGCTTTGCTGCATCGCGTATCCGTAGCCTCGACTAGGAAAAAGGTAAAAGGTCTTTTGTAATAAAAAGAGCTGGTTGGTAACGAAGGAGCAAATGATTATACAAATTGAATACAATATCGACTTTACAAACGCCTCCTTAGAACGTGTTTTGCAATTGTGACAGAAATAATTTTACTTACGACAACTTTTAAAAAGCCGTTCAGTAGTAAATCTTTTGTTTTATTGTAGGAGGGTAAGCCGATAGGTCATATGGGTCACTACCTTGTGCAAATTTTAAGAAATAATGATGTAACACATAAATCAAGCCATTCTTCTATGTTTGTAAGCTGTTATCGCTCCATTGTTTTTATTAATGGTATAGGTGTCAATGATAGAAACATTATTACGAAACGAAACTCCAGGTAAACTACAGGATTAACTGGGGTCGGTAGCTCAGTGGTAAGCATCCTGACTACTGATCTAAGGGTCGCGAGTTCGATTCACGGTCCCGGTGAGGTTTTCCAAAATAAAAAATGCATGATGAAAGCCTCTGCAGAATGCCATCATTCGGAAGTGATGTAAAGCCGTTTGGTCCTATGCTACTACGATGTGTAGCATGTAAAAGAACCCTTGCTAGGGTTGGAACTCCTTAGTTTCGGCAAAATTTGAATTAGGACTTTGACCATATGACCAAAGCAGTCGGTGTCTAAGGTACCTGGTACTCTGCATGCCTAGACCTTGTTGATTAACAAACAAACTAACAAACAAACAAAATAGAGGATTAGTAGGCGGCTTTTTAACCTGAAAGGTAAATGCAGTACCATATCTTTGCGAGCAGAAATTCAATAGAGAAAGCCCTTCTGGACTTAATATGGCCTTGATCTTAAGGCTGCTTCCGATAAAATACGAAGAAAACATATATGGAATGCATTAGAAGAATTACAAGTCAACCAAAAAATAATAAGAATAGTTAAAAGCATTAATAAAAATCTGATGAAAACAGTACGGCTCAATGGATAAACATCCGAATAATTCGACAAGCATTAGGGGGTCAGTGGAAATAAATGATGCAATTTAAAAATATAAAAACAAAATCAGAGCAGTTCAAAAAGTGAACAAGCAGTTGCAATGGTATGGACATCTTGTTCACATCAGAACAAACAGATACCCTCTTATAATTCTCAAAATGAGGCACGATGGGAAAAGTCAGATCATTGACAAAAGAAAGAAACAACTACAACAAATAGATAAAGAATCCAACGCCATAAGGCATTAGTGGGATGGAGAAAAAAGAAAAAGAAGAAGCTATTACTTTAGTGTCTTAATAATACACAATTTATTAATTAAGGGCAGAATAACAGACAACATTACATAACATAGTTCATAGCTGAGGAACTCAACTTTTGCGCACTCATACTTTACAGTAGATGAGGAGAGTCATGTGATTGGCAGCGGTGTGGCATATGTGCAACAAATTCTCACAAAAAAAATTTACCGACCTTCAGCTACTCTATTAGTGGAGTCTTAGTCAAATATTACGACTCTTAAACGCTTGGGGGATGGAAGTTGTCTACAGTTAGTAAATGTTAGACAATAGGCTTACACTCGCTCGAAAATGTTTTCTCAATGACAACAGCACATTAGAAAGACCTACAGATATCCAGAACAAAATCGTATAATAGCCGAGGCTGGTACGCACTGGCGAGATAGGAGATCAGCATAGATTACTAAATACGAATTTTAAATTTGTTATTACATCTTTGTGACTATAGCTTTCCTGAAAAATTGATTATTGAGCAGCTGTTTCAATTTACACATCTGATCCCAGAAAACTGCTATACAACGCTATCTAGTCCCCACAAGATGTTACGTGGAATTATCTGCGCCACAAAAGCCATTGCCAGTCCAAAATCCGAGGCCACCAGAATCCACTTACCTGATCTGAACCTTCGCTATACTTCTGTCCTAACGTCTGGACTGAGAACGCCGGAGTCTAACCTGTGACGGGTCCAAACGTTTTTTTGAAGCCTTCGTTAGTAGAACTGCCTATTGGCTATCTCATACTACCAAAATTCTTCCGATTATTACGCACAACTTTCACATGACTGATATCATCCAATGAGGACTATGCATTTTTTTAAAATCGACCAATCCCGAACTGATTACCTGGTAAGCGCCCGTGGGTTGCTTATCAAGCGATAAGCTCTCTAGGGATGATTATCGACCCCGTGGATGGGGTCATAATTAGAAATAGAAATGCAAGAAACAAGCAATTTGAGTTTATTGGCGTTATTAGATCAATTTTTAATCAGAATTCGTATACGGGTTTTGTGTAATAATCTTCAAAATATAAACGCGGGCAACACTCTTACAAATAATTTTGCCCGTGCCAAGAATCATCGTGCTGGTTGCCCTTAGAAAACTGCCCTCGGGCAACCCTCGGGACAGTTTTCATTGCAACCAGCACTCGACCCTTGGCGTGTGCAAAGTTATCTGTAAGTATGTGTCGCCTTTGTATATTACTATTGATAATCTAAGCGTGTGAGTTGTACAACGTTGAAGTCTAACATGTGACTGACCCTCCTGATCCTCCTAACGATATTTGTCATTCGAGTTAGCTTGTTAACTTTAGGCGTTCCGTGGAATCGTCTCATGGTCATGCAGAGGACGCCACATTCCCAAGCGCGGCCATAGCTAATTTCGTGGCGATAATGGTTTAATTTCATTTTTATAATAGAGTTACGATGAAACATAGTCATCTGACTGGCTCCAAGTAATCACTTCAAATTGTAAACAAAGCAGAGATTAATTAAATAATAATAGCCTTTCTGATCATTGCATTCTTTATGTGTCAACGTAATTTATTGCTTGCTGCAATTTTGTGTTGTCAAATAAAAACACAAAATTCAGCTTTTTATAGGAAGAGTGGAAAAACCACTTATATAGTAATTTATCAGTAATTTTCTAAAGCAATTTTGACGTAAAGGTTCATGTTTCTTTTTTAATAATGGCGTCTTACAATTTGCTCAGAAAAAATGGCTTGTTTTGGAACAAATAACTTTGAAATCGTTTTAAGTAATAAATATAACTTGAGAATATTGTTACAGGAATTGCAAATATGTTACTATATAGTTATATTTACTTCAAAATACAGAAGCAACGTGTAGCGCCACTTTAAAGTCTCTCTTACATTTTTAACCTAATTTTTTTTCAGATGTCCGCGCAGCGTCGCGCACATTGTCTATTTTAACGAAATATAGATAAAAGGTTAATGGCGTCACTAATACCATGTTGTTGTACAGTGCTGTCAAACTTATATGTCAATTAAAGCTTTAATTTTTCATAAAAGCTTGTAGAAGGTCGATAGATTGTTTCGTTTCGTGACCAACTATGCTTTTGTAAACAGACTACATATTTTTAAAAGTCGCTCAACTACTTCAAAGTAGTTGCAACTTTAAGGGCGCATTTCGGTAGCACAAATTAGTCGACACTACAATCGTTAGCCATCTTCAGGTTATTAAAACTTTAAGGTGGTTCTAAAGGTAAGTACGACGTTTCCAAATACAGTAAAAGCTACCTGCAAGATATATACAACTGCAACGTAGCCACTTGTGGTAATAACTAAGTGACAGCTACTGTCAATTTGACGAACGAAGTTAGTTATGCATTAAAGTGAATGTTTTAGTAGTGATTACATAATGGTTACTCATTTGTCGTCCCAGTGCTAGTTGAGAATGTCTATCTGATACATCAAATGTACATATGCATTTCTAATAAAAAAAATAAAAGTTTACTAATCAAAAAATGGGCGACGAAAAAATATCGAACCTTGCAAGATGCATCACCATTCATAAGAATAACCACGGGGAGAAGATTGTTTACGTACCGAGGATGAAAGCCGAGTTTAACATTTTCTTTACCATCAACTAATCAATTGAAAGTCACCTGTCAAACTCAGGGCAAATTAAAAGAGTGTAATAATAATTACGGCAAATAAATGGTTTACTGCCCTTTTCTTATATCTATCCGCAATCATTTCGGGTTTAGCTCCGTAGAACATGAGACAAACTTCGTTCAGGGTGTAGGTTCATAAAATTAAAGAAAACTTGGTATGACAAATAACTCGTATGACAAATACTCTCAAATATTTCAGGCAACTGCACAATTTCAAATTAAATTTTAAAAACAACAAAATGGCAAGGGAGCATCAGGTAAATATTAATACTGTGACGTAGCAACTGCTAAGCTCATTTTGTTTCTAGTGTGACGTCGCAATCCACGCGTGATCGTCTATTGTTCTATATCCGGCCAAAAGTAAAAAATGCAGCGTCATCCCGCATTTCCAAGGGACGCTACCTAAATTTCTCGAAGCTGGACGGCCCTGGACCACTGAAACTTACCGCTACACCTTGTAAACAGTCTAATCTTGATGAGATCCAAAACTAATAGACCTACTCCAACGCTTCCCTTGTGAAATTCTATCTTTATCGGAGTCCTCTCGGACGCTTGGTTGGAATTTCTCCACAAACTGGTTCCTGAAGGTCCCCTCTACACGCAGCAGGCACTATTTTTGCTGGGCAAAGCTGCTTGCTTAAGGAAATTGGACCCCGAAGTCACTCGCACTTAGACGAATTTTCTTGCTGGCTCATCTGCTTCACTAGGACCTTTTAACACTTGGAAAACTATACCTACAAATGCCTTGCACACTGGTTACTAACTTTACACACAATTGGTATAACTAAGAACTTTTTTATTTATAATTTTATGTGATAAATTGAGGAGCTCAGTCTGGCCTCAACACAAATTTTACAAGCTTGTTTTGCTATTATCAACAAAAGACTGTCATGTATCGTAGCGACTAGATCTTCAATTGTTATAAAGGAAATTAGGATTGATGTCATGTCTTTACCTAACTACTAAAATTTTCTTTTTCTTGGATTAAATGTTACTACACTTGCGCTGCTTTTAAATCACTTTTGTTTATAATGCACTGATACACTTGGAGTTCCTTTAGCATCTCACTAACTGTCTTTCAAACGGCCGCCTTCCATTTTCATTGCTCTTTGCAGTCATTATTTTGCTAGCACTGTTTCGTTTACCTTTCAGCTAATTTGCCTTTTGCTGGTTTATACAATTTTTAATACATAACGCTCATATTCTTTCTGTACTTAACAAATCATTCTGTTTTATTTTATTCCAATTATGTCTGACATAATAAGCTCAAATTTGTCATTTACAAATTAAACTACATTAGCCTTTCCGAACATCTATCATATCTGAAACTCTGAATCTAACCCTTCTGAAACCTGCTTTATTTCATGCTAACTTTTATCGCCCAAATTATTAGTTACTGCCGCTCACATCAAGTGTACTTATTAATGTAAAGTACTGATTAGCTTACAATAGATACAATAGTATTTAAGTCTGCGCTCATGTTGACCTTCTTCATTTAGTTGATTAGGTAATCAGAATTTCTATGGGCAGTAAACCATCGCAATATATCACAGGTAACGTATAAACAAACACTTTGTATTTAAATTTGTCTACCCAATTAATAACTTCTAATATTAATAAATAATCTTCTACGTATATTTTTTAAACAAAAATTTCGTTGAATGCTACTTTATTGACCTGAGCGCTTAGCAGCATTTGTGTGTATAGCAACACCTTCGCGCTTAACAACTAGTAACCTGATAACAGGATTTCCTAAATAATTTCTATAACTTAAGACTTACAACTAAAACGTAAGTCACCATCAAGATATCAGACATTTCTTTCGATTGTTTTTTAAAATGTATTCATGTTTATATGTTTCTTCATATCCATGCACTTAATCAGTGGAAGTAAAGTAAACAAATTTATATATTTTATGTTAAATGTTAATGTGAAATTCGGTGCATCAGTATTACTGGGTAACATTTTTCTAGAGGATGTGCCACCTCTGATTCTTTAGATCTGTTTTTTAGTACTATACTGGTCTATGCAATGTATGTACAGTCGTGTGCAAATAAATCTGGGACAGTGTTTTTTTCACATGCAGATTCAGTTAAGAATTGAAGAATATCTCCATGGATTTCCTGCTATCAGAAAGAGTTACATTAAACTTTAACAGGTACTCAAACCCGTAACTCTCTCTGATAAGAGGAAATCCATGGAAATATTCTTCAAATTCTTAACTGAATCTGCATGTGAAAAAAACACTGTCCCAGATTTATTTGCACACGACTGTACATCTTGATTCCTTTATATAACTTTCTTTGCAAATAACCATAAAATGAAACTTCCAGTCTTCTAGAATTATCCGTCCAGCTTTGCGAATGTCTCCGCTAAGGTCTACAAATTTGCCCGAATTAAAAAAGGTGAAGGTGGTCGCGGGTTAGCCCGCAGTAACTGCAATAGTAAATATTCACTTAAGTCCTGCAGAACAAATTATCTCATTAAGGCAGCGAGAGCGGCAGCGCACGAAAAAGGAAGCCGGGTCTATTTTACAAAACTATCTGGTATCGAATGAGATTTCGGTGTACCAAAATGAATCTATTCCCGCAAGAGAATAGCAATCTCCCGATCAATGGAGGGCGACACGGCTGTGATACCTCCAGCCGCATTGTTAGACTAAACTACTGTCTTATCTTAGCATTTATCAGAGAACATCCCTTGTGCTGCTTCGGATGGGATCCTGCAGCCCCCAACAGTGTCGGTGGGGAAAGTAAAAAGCGGATCCCGGACGCGGGCTTTGTTCGTTGCCTTTTTTTGGATGTTTGCAGATTCTTTCGAATTGTTACCGTTTCCCATCAAATTGTCAGTGATTATAACTGTAGGACTGGACGAGCTGAAATCGGCGGGAGAAAAGGAAACTTTTGGCGACCCCTGATGCAAAACAATCGCTTCTTTATCTCAGCTACTTGATCTTCGTATAATGCCACAGCCTCTCCGATACATACTGATGTAACTACCCCACTTCCTCTAATGTATTTCATAGCATAACCTATGGAAAAGTAAACACAAGTTGATCTACTTGGGCTGAAGTGGAGCCTTTTAGAAAGACTAACATGTGAAAACTGCCGCTACAATGTTTATAATTAGTTTCTCAAGACAGCAATTTTGACGAAACTCGTATTTCTAAATTGGAGTAACATGCTGCTAAAAATTCTATGAATTATTAAGAATTGATACTGATGGTTTAACTCATCCAATTACAATTGCAATATATGATAGAATGCTACTCTTACTTCTAATTGTATTTCTAGGTATGTTTTTTGATATCCTATCATTTCCACCACCGACTTGGAAGGACAGAAGTTTTTCTTTCTAAAAATAACGATTGCAAAAATCTTACAGGCAGTACTCAGATTAAATTTTAACGGTTAACAGCGATTGTTTAACAGCGGATTAGTTAACTGTTAACTCTCATCAACTTCTTCATAAATGATTTATTTAAATGTCTATCAATTTTTAGTGCTATAGTTAGATACATTTTTCTTTTTAATAAACAACTCTTCATAAATATTTGTTATAGTTATTATTTTGAAGTTATATACATAATGTATTACCGGGTGTCTTAAAAAAATTACATCTAGTATGCTTTGAATTTCCCTTAATGCAATGCCAATAACAATCTAGCGGCACATAAAAATTTACAAAATTCAAAACCTACTAGATGTAATTCTTTTAAAGACACCCGGTATAATGAATATAAGCGCTTCTTACAATTATCTCAATATTTATTTTAAAGTTTATATTTGGTAGCTACTCAAAAATTACTAGTATAAATATTAAGTTTAAATTTAATTGAAAGGAAAATGTTCTGCCCTTTAATTTAATCGGAAAATCTTTATATCGATTGACTAGCTCGGTAGAACAAGAATAGCTCAATAAGAATTGGGTTTACACTTGTTTAATATAATAATTTGATGAAATTGCCACTAGATCCAATGCAAAATTGGTTAAATGCTATTCTTGCACAAGAGTTGTTTAGACTTTCAAATAACCTCTATTATATTTACTTTTGAGGACAGTACATATTACAGTGTGTTTATTTAGATGTCTTTTCTTTTTAGATTTGTATTTACAGAAATACGAGTAATAAAGGAATGTTGATTTTAGTTACCTGCTTCTTTTGCTACACCAACAACGCAGACGACCTTCTGCTTATGGCGAGGTTACTTCCAACTGTAACGTTGTGATCTGCAGATGAAACCGCAGTGAATTCCACACCTGGGAACACCTGTGCCCTTCAAATGGTCTCTCAGACGAGCTCCACCAATGCCTCCTGTCGGAGCTTAATGTCCTGGCAGATGACCTCCACTAATGCCGCTGGGTTTTGCAGATTAAAACCAAGCACTGCAGCGAAGTTCACACTTCACACGGTTGCTTTTAATCACGAATCAATTAATTATGTATGGTTGGTGTGATAATTTATGCCTCTTGATATAACCTTCGTAATTAATACACCATTCAATTGATTGTTGGTCTATTATTCGGTTTCTACACGAACACCTGCCCCAACCATAATTTTATTTTTACTGGTCGGAGCTCTTATTTCCAGCTTAATATTTCTTAATTAATTGATATTACCTAGAAACTGACATTTCATATATTTTTATATAAATTTACTACTAGATTCCTTTTTATTTGTAAAACGTCACAATTTTACAGTTGTTCAAGTAAAGACATTTTAATGATTCTCTTCAGTAGACGTTTTTAATCTTGTTTAGAGGTACTTTATGTTTTATCTTTTATATTCAATTAAGCATTCCTTGTAATTATCGACATGCCTTATGTGACAGTCCATGTTTTCTTTTAAACAACTTGTGATCCAGTATTAATTTTTAAATGTATCAACATTATTAAGCATTCCTTTTAAATTAATTCTATAGTAAACTTCAGTTTAATTAGCTTACGTTATCATATTAAATGTATCATCATCGTCTTGTATTCATCTAAAAACAATCTGTTAACATTCCTGTTCACTCGCTCAAATGCTAACTGTTCCGAATTTAAGACAATCATATTCACCAAAATCCCATTTCATTCCTATTTTGACATATCATTTATCGTCTTAATATAAAACTTTATTTTTATGAATATTTTAACAATTAACCCATAACCAATTCTGTTATTATTTGTAAAACGTGATGGATTAAGCACACCCGCTTGCTGGTACAATATCATAGCAGTATTTAGCATAAACGATATCGCATCGAAGCATCTCACTAAGAAGATAGTTCTTAGATCCCCTCAGTAACTAACAATTCTGTCCCTACCGTTTTCAATACTGTAACATAAATTTACGGTACATTGTGAATTTATAAGTAAATTAAAATTATTCACTGGTTGTGTCACTGTATTCTTGAGGTAATTTGCATTGCACCCTGACGTAGATTCCCAATTGTGTAATTAATTATTTCACTGTTTCTCAAATTATTGTTCCTTACACTAACTCATTTGTTCGTTCTTTGCTTCTGTAAAGCAGTCAAAAAATTAATTTTATGGAAGGTTCTCTAAAATTCTGCAAATTGTATTACCTCCTATCAATTTTTAGCAGTTGGGAAAAGCAAATATCGCACTAAGCTAGGTCTGGGCTGCAACAAGAGTGGAGTACTAACTGTACCCCCGAATCTTGTAAAAATTCCATGTTTTGACAGCAGTATGGGCTGATGCGTTGTCGTGGTGTATCAAGATACCACGCAAACCACTTCTTTGACGGCCTGTTTTTAATTTCTCAAACACACTTGGGTGGAAAAAGCAACAATAATTTTCTTGGTCGTTCTTGTACCACGAGCAATTTTTCTGGGTAACGCTTCATCTTGAAAGACTCTGTTGTTTTGTTGCGGGTTTGCAATTGTATAGTCAAGATTGGTCACCTGTCACGATGCAACACAGTCAAATTTTGTAACATACATTTGCACCATTCTGCACGATTATTATTTTGTTCCCTAGACAACAAATGGGGTATTTAAGGGTTAGTAGCTTCCTGACGGCAAGGTGTATTAATATTTATGTAAAATAGTGGATATTTCTCCATAACCTGGTCAATTTGATTGGGAGTTTTCTGTTAAATGAGTGTCTGTAATGCGTAAAGAGATCTCTGTTACTTAAAATCCCTTAGAATTTTTCTATTTTGGGTAAGTAAATATTTTAATATCCGCAGAAGCGAATGCTTGTCTGGCCACAAATGCCTAATGGGAATTTAGATTTCGTGATTTCCTTGTTTTGGTAATAGCTGCGACCTTTAGAATTAGCATGGAAATTTTCCTGTAACTATTTTCTTTATATCGGGGATTAAATAATTTTACCTCTAATGTGGCATGGCTCAATGATGTTTATAAGAAACCACAGCACACAAAACAATGGGAAACGTTTTTGGTTTACTTGCTTTTATTTGTAGTCGACTGCCATCTGTTATTTAAAATAAACTTTTGTATTCTTGTAAATAAGTAGTAGACGTTTCAGTTTCAGTGTTAATTTACCAATTATAGTTTATTTGAAAGTTGTTATATACATCTTATAATCAGTGATCACGGGTAAACTATGATCGATTAAACGTGATGAGTTAATAACGATTTGGCTACTATTATCATCACCATTTCTTCATAAATGTTTCTTTTACGTTTCTAACAGTTTTTAGCTCTATTGCTTTCTCTGTACATTAGGGGCAGCACAATTACTTGTAATACACTACTTTACAAAACACCTCTGTGCTATTAAATAATTATTATGTAAAAAGGTGTGTAGCTGCAGTCTTCATTTACTACGTCAGCCAACTGCCGCTGCTGTCAGCTGCCAATTAACATTGAGTGATTAAACATAATATTTTAAGCGTTTTAGTTAACCATTATGATCATCATGATCACCATTACGTATCCATACATATTTCTCTTTTATGATGCAAATTAAATATTATTTATCTTCATCGGTGTTGTTATAGATACTCCTAACCAAATTAATTTTAGTATCGTTAACAGCTTCATTACAGCACTGTTTTTACATAAAAAATTTATTGAACCAGAATTTATTGATGAAGATAAAATATTGAACAATACACTTTTGCTAATGGTACCTAACGAGACTTGTTTGATTGCCGCAAAACTCGGATGACCTCCTCGTTTTGGCAATCAAACTCGTTTCGTTACGATGCTCATAATCAAACTTCTATCATTAATATCTATTGACACACTAGTAGTAGTAGTAGTAGTATATTTGGGAAGACTTATGTCTACCAAGTAGGCTTGCCAACCCCGTGGACACTAAATACTTTAAATATTCGTTTACTAATTCTTTCAAGCGTAACAGGTTGAACAGTAAAATATTATCTGAAAATCGTGTTTACAAACATTTTATAGATCAGAAACGATGAAATAATCATATTCTTTAGAATATTTGTAAATTCTACTACTAAATAATAGTAATTTGCGATACAAGTGCGTAAAGCTACTCTTTAGGCAGTGAGGTAGAGTTAAAACGCGAGTGAGCGAGCGTTTTAAGCCCCTCGAGTGCTTTACGCATGTGTATCGAACAATATTTTATCTACGATAGAATCTAGAAAACACGGTAAATATGAAAAAAAAATTAAATGTAAATTAGGACTACCAGCAACCGGACGTAATTTTAAAACACGATGCTACTCACAACGTACCTAATGAAATCTTTTAAACACGTTACTACTAACGACGTAAACTAATGAAAACATGTTATTAAACAGTCGTTTTACAAACTTAAAACTGCCAACTAAAAGGCAATTTTACGCACTGTCGTAGATAAATATGATTTAACAAGTAAAGCGATTTGGAAGTTTGTTTCAAATGCATTTGATTAACTGGCCTACCTTGCAGAATTGCTGCTGAAAAACTTTGTTATATGAGTATTACAACTGGTGATTAATACATCACAGTCGGTTAAGCATAACTGATTAACAGTAAATGCTTAACTGCGATGTGGTCAACTGTCATAAACATAACATTCCACAAATAATAAGAATAAATTAAGAAATGTTATATGCTCTTCTTTTTACGTTTACGTATCTGTTTCGAAACACCTTCCCTATGCTGTGATTTAGTTAATTGTCGCATTTAACCCTGAAATTAATTAATAAAGTTTATAAAAAGATAAAGTAATATTGTTGCATCATAAAATGTAAAAAATTACAGCATTAATTCTTTAGTTGATTATTCCACAACTGGTTAAGAGATACAATTCTATATGTGAAAAATAACAAGATGGGCCCCACCCAAAGATTTTATAAAAAAATAATACAAGTTGTTTTCTTGGATGAAAGTATACCGGATGACAATGAGAGCAGGGCCATGCTTATATCTTCCTTATTTGTGAATCGCTTTAGATAAAATTTTATATGAAGATAGAGATAATTTCTGATTGACCGATAGATATATTGAAAATTGTCGACGTTCGGTTTCACCAGAAATAATACCAAATTTGATTTTTTAAATGGATTACCCTGTATATTTTATGTTTTTAGGAATCTAAAAGTCAAATTACATAAACTAGTCTCTCCAAATTTTTATTTTTGAAACAGAAAAATATTTTTTTCTACTTTTATTTTTTACGATAGTAGGCTGTGACTTAAAAAATATGTTATAATTTACTTAGCAACTAATAATAATAGCTATTTTATCAATGAAGTCAATAACAAACCCCTAATAAAAGACCAAAATTTGCTAAACACGTTTTTTAAGTAAAAGTAACTTTTTTTAAATGGCATCTACCAAGGACCATCTAGCCACTAAACAGAAAATTTAATTACCAATCTAACGATATGCATCATGCACTACTTTATTTTTATCTAAAATTGAAGAATAATTAATTAATTTATTTTTTTAAATATTTTTGTGTTCGGCAGCACTTTTGTATGTAATTTGAGTTGTAGATTGCGAAAAACATAAAATATATAGGATGATCCATTAAAAAAATAAAAATTAGTGTTTTTAAGGGGCAACCGGACTTTGATTATACTTGTATGTCTAGTATCCTCGTATCAAATTTCATCCAAATTCGTTCATAAATAACGGTGATAGAGACATGGCCCTGGTCTCTTTGTCACCCGGTATAAGCTTCGCAGAAGTAAAGACAGTTTTTAAATAGTTTTCTATTCTTTACCTTATAAACATACAATGTACACCAAAATGCAACTTTATACATTAATGGTTTAAAAATAGCCATGTGATACTCAAATTAAAAAAATATTAAAGTGAAAACTGAAACTAGTACAAAAAGAAGAAACTTTAATTATTGTTTCTACATTCATCCAGAGCACAAATGCACGGGTTCTTCATTTTGTCTTCATTTTTCTTTTAGTTGGTATTTATAAAAGGAATGCATAGTGATTTGTTAGTTTTTTTTTAGAGAATATAGCTTGCAGTTCATAGAAAAACATTATTTCATTATGGAAAACTAAAATATTCTTTGATTTACCTTTATAATGCTTCAGTTTTTTTATTTAGTTCAGTTGGACCTCAAGTAATTTCAGAAAAGCTGTGTTTCTGTTTGTCCTTAGTTCGATTTGAGGTTTTTTCCAGGTAGCATAGAAAGAGTGGACACGGAAGAGTTCATTATACACTAAGGGAAAGAAAAGCATGGTTTTTCTTAAGATGTAAGTTTGACACAAATACGCAAAGGCAAAAATGGCTTTTTTCATGCTGCATATTTTTCCACAACCAGAAGTAGAAACGAAATAAAACCACAAGAGGGATATAAAATGATCTTCAATGTGGAGGGGCACATTGCGTTTTCTTTTTTTTTAGTGCAAGTTCTGTCAGACAAGGTTTCTTGTAGGCTATGTTGAAGTTTATCTGTCACCTCGCCAACTTAAAAAAATCGTGAATGAATGTATTACTGCGTATAGTCGTTTTGGAACTAGGTGAAACTGTAGATTTTAGAATCTATATATTTGTTTTTTGTATGATTAACTTGAGAAGAGGCTTCCACGAATGGGGCCACCAGTTAATCCGCTGCGAATTCCGGTTCAATGGGATTGCCGGGAACTGCCACTTAATAACCCTTGACTTGGGTTCAGTTATTTGTTGGAGTGAAACAAGACTTAACAAACACGAGTATATTGAGTAACAACGATTACAAACGTCACTGATGGACCGATGGTTTTTTACAATAGCTTCAACTGTTGTGACACGCTTGGATTGGCCACGCGAAAATAGCGAATTGCGCGTAACCGTCACACAAAACAACATGGCAACGTCTTTACCAGGGAGCTAGCCCGACCGCAAACCAGCACAAAGCATAGCTGAACTTGCTTACTCGAAATTCTGAATCTACTCGCAAATTCAACAAGGAGGGGAAGGCTCAAACACTATTGGCTGAGGCGATCCTGCGTAGCCAATCGGAGAGTCGCACGTTGTTTAGAAATAAATGCTTATTTTAAGAAATCTTAATGCTAAGCTCTCTCAATGAGGCATTGTGTTGAACGAAATCCATAAACACATGAGTCCCAAATACGCTAAGTCGGCTTAAGTCCTATTAGAAAATGTATCCATCCGCTTAAAAGCCATTAAGGGAAGCTTACAAATTCCTTTTCAATATTAACAGAGGCAAACAAATACGGCAAGATGCAAATTTGACTTTACCACGACCTTTGAATGAGATAGAACAGTTATGACTTGAATTACATGAATAATTATAAGCAAAAAAGTTTTGATGCACGCATCTGTGTGAATCAAACAATATTTAAAACGTCAATCGTGTTCTTTCAACATCTATTTTAAAACTTTTACCAAGCCGATTTCGATAAACCCTTTTTTAAATAAAAGCTGCTACCGTGTAAATTTGCACAAAAGTCCTAAATTTCAAATAAATTAATAACTGTTAAAAAAAACCAATATACTGCAGCGCAGCGGTAGTACAGTAGCAGTGGAACAAGTAAAGTTTCGAAGTGGGCCTGCAGTGTTCTGCTGATTGTCAGACAAACGTCAAAGTACTTGTGCCAGAGAATTTAAATATAGGATAATATATTGTGCTTGTGCTTACTGGAATCTAGTTATAAATTTAGTTTCACTTTAAAATTGTAGCTTTTGGCACAGATTTGTGGAAGTATCAACATTATTTTGTTGAAATTCGTGTCATATTATTTTTCTCCATGCCCATCTAGTAAGTTACACTTACTTTGACATATTCATTGCAGGTAAGCTGATTTTACTGTTTGTTTACTGGTTGTCATGACATTAGGGAAGTAAGGTAAAACCTACTCCCCAAGGGCAGTAAGTAAAAAGAAACGCAAGTACAAGTGATTGTTTATATTGACAGAAACAACTGAAAAACAATTGCTACTAAGCAACTCAACACTAGGTGTTTGTAATAGATTAATTTTCTATCAATTAACGTGGAATTATTAAAAGAAAATTATTCAAATTTTAGTTGGGCATGGAGAAAAATATTATAAGCATGCTCGGGAAGTAACTATCTACAATAAGTCTCGAACTTGGCCAGCCCTCGCTCGCTCGGGCTGGCAATCTCATTCTCGACTGGTAAAAGCTACTTACTTCCCTTGATGCTTAAATAACTATTTATAGTATTGTAATTAGAACTAAGTAAGTGCCAGTTACATAACTTATGTCAAACTAAATCTTACCTAGTGTTAACACATTTTTAATTCAGAATAACAAAAATTCCTTTCTGTAATTCTGACCTAATATAATGACATCTGGTTATAGTTTTCAATTTCAAAATAATGCATATATTCGCACTAGTTGCAATATGCGATTTCATATTGTGAAAATTTCGAACAACTTTGTAGATTTAAGTAAATTTATTTACTATAAAATTTAATATGTTGCAAAATTGTGTTTTTCGCTAGCGCTATGTGTGGAGAAAAAACTGCCTTGTGCACACACCATTTCAACACAGGCCACAATTTTAATTTTGAAAAAGTAAAAGTATTAGATTTTGAATCCAATTACGAAAAAAGATTATTGTTCGAAATGATGCATATTAATAAAGTGGAAAAACGGTTAATCAAAAATCAGACTGTCAGAATCTGAACAAATCTTATATTATTATTCTAAAAGGTTATTGAAATGTTTGAATTTTATCATTGTGATAGGTTGACAAAGATTTACCGCTAATTCATGTTTTTTAAATGTTAGTTTATGTAATTTAATTGTATTCTTAGCCTATCGTGGAGGTATGTGGGTATCTCGTACTAGCATAAAAGTTTTGCTTGAACTTTTTAACGTACGAATTATCAGGCTGGGCAAAAGTGGCCTTCACTGCGTTAAATATTAAAAGAATTGCATTTGGTCCCAGTTCAGGGAATGGTACGCTTGAAATTACAAATAACGAGATTAATTGCTAGTACAATTAATGACAGTGAGATAAATACTTAATACCTTGACTGATAACTAGGTAAGATTAATTTTCATTGTTAATTAACCCTAGTAACCTCACAAAATTGAGAGCACGCCGAGTACCAAAATGGGTAATTTTTCACCCACTGAATAATTTTGCTGTTTATAATTATTGTTTAAAACATTTTTGTTTTGCTTTCCTTACATATATAAAATATCTAATACGTTTTTTATATTTCATATTTATCATACATACATAATAAATAAAAAGCGAAAATAACAGACTGTACATTCATACTGCAGTGTGGACGTCCTTCCTTTTCAAGAAGTATATTCACTTGTTTAGATTTCCTTTTTGGATTGGACACATATGTCCACATTCTCCCATCTATTTTCTCATTATTAGTTCCAGCAACGAGTTCGTCATCCGACTCTTCAGAACCGGAAACTTCACTTCCAAATTCATTGTCACCGATTCTCTCAACTTCTTCATTATCCTCTACTTCGCTGCACACTTCAGGAACGTCTTCGTCACTATAATCACTCTCTTCTAAAAGCTTAGGTAGTTGCTCGTCAGTTAGGGGAATTTTATTTGGATTCATTATGACCAACTGGTAACAGCAAACTGAAAGTAAATTTTATATAGACATACGACAAACATGTATAATTCCTGTAAATTTCCCAGACATTTTTTACCAACAAAATTCATGCATGCGGTGAAATGCACGAACAGGCATAAATCATTAATTGACTACAATACGCGAAGTACCGAAATGGGTCAAAATTGACCCTTCACGCAAAGAAAGTAATAAAAAATTTCAGGTACCAATTTTTAAATTTCTATGTATGGCATACGGTGACAGACAGCATAGAAATAGCATATCTAGAAGCCCAACGACGTAATAGCACCTGAAAAAAAATTACCCAAGAAAATTCGAATTCTGGGTCATTTTTGACCCGGTTTTGGGGTTACTAGGGTTAAGTACAGTTTTGGATGTTGTGAGAAATTTATATATATATAAACACTTGCATGATAGGAGTAAGAACTTTGATTGTTAATTTTAATGTATTTTTAGCCCTGAGGTAGGCAACAAAAATTGCCGGAACGTTGGCCTTGTATCGAATGGCATAATTGTAAAATAAAGAAGTCTAAAATAGTGCTCATGATTTACTCAACATTAAGAAAGTTTTAGATGTGAGAAAACAACATTTTATTATTTATTTTGGTGTTAACGAGATTCCAAAGTTGCTTTTATATCGTTTTAATCAAAATTCATTTTGTGCTTATACAGGCAGCCTTGGAGGGTTTTTTAACGTGAATTAGTAGTTGGGTCTCTTCTCGAGCAACACTACTGAGTGCTAAGGAGCATTATCTATAACAATAACTCATTTACACCCAATGCTAGTTAGATCAGGGACCAACTGATATCCTACTCACCTTTAAAAAATTTCGCTCTTTACATTTTTGTGGTAATCTCGATATTAAATTTTTGAGTCTAAAAGAAGTTCAGACCCCGATACAAAACTCTCACAATATCCTGCATGAAGCACTGTGAATCCTTCTGATTTGCATCTCTTGTTATTAGTACACCTATCATCATCTTTCAACCACATGTGTATCATACTTCCGTTCTGGTATATCAAGGTTTCATCTAGGTGAGTAAAAGCTACTTCTTCCTCGCCTTCAGCATATTCCAAAGAGACTTCCTCCTAAACCTTTCTTACTTTTTCTCTGGAATTTTCGACCGTTATTATTAACTTATTATATAGTTTTCTACAGAATACTCATATAAGTTCAATGGGATTCTAGTATTTCTTCTCGAAACTATTTACTTTGGTTTTAAGGAGATTCCAAAGTTGCTTTTATATCGTTTTAATCAAAATTAATTTTGTGCTTACACAGGCAGCCTTGGAGAGTTTTTTTTAATGTGAATTAGTAGTTGATCTCTTATCGAGCAACACTACTGTGTGAGAAGGAGCATTGTCCATAATAATAACACATTTACCCCCAATGCTAGTTACATCAGGAACTAATTGATTTTCTACTCACCTTTGAAAAATGTCGCTCTTCACATTTTTGGGGTAATCTCCATGTTACATTTTTGAGTGTAAAAGGTCAGACTCCGATAGAAAATCTCCACAGTATCCTGCATCAAGCACTGTAAATCTCTTACCTTCTTATTTCAATCTCTTATTATTAGTACACCTATCATCACCTTTAAACCACATTCGTATCATGCTTCCGATCTGGTATATCAAGGTTTCATCTATGTGAGTAAAAGCCACTTCTTCCTCGCCATAATCATGTATTTTCTAGAATCAGCGTTTTTACATTTGTACGCCATCGATTTCAAGAGTTTGTAAAGCGTTGTCTACCCTGCTGTGTACAGCATGGTTTAATAAATTGTAAAGGGTAAAATGCTCGTTTTTTCGTGATATTGGCAAATGTCTCGGCCCAGTTGAAATTTCAAACATTCATTGTTCGAGTAGTTATTTCTTGACTTTAAGTTTTTTCTACACTTTGAACATTAGATTTTAATTATTTATAAACAGTAGTGATCGAAATCTGAAAATTAGTCAGGGGTATTAACAATAATACCTACAATAAAAAATATTTTCCAAGTTTTTTAATGATTTCGAAATTACTTGTGTCTTGGTACACCTTTTCAAATTCTTCTAGCGGCTCTTTTTACTTCGTCATCATTCATGATATAGCTCAGTAATCGGTAATCACTTCACGGAGCTTTTTTTGACTGACATAAATCGCTGTCAGAAATTACGAATGTTTTTCAGTTGTTTTGAGAAATTTAAATTTCCCTTCTTGCAAGATGCAAACGTTAAACATTTAAAATTACAAACTAATGTGCTGCCAACAAATAAGTGCTGCCAATATAAATCCAGTGTCTCGCCTGGTTCCAAAACGACTATTTCCCATATTTTAATAATGATTTCGGCGTTCTTCACTGCCCATTTAAAAAACAACATTCTAAGACGTCTACTTTAATATTTTTTTAAATGTGTGTCAATTTTTAATGTACCGACGTACGATTAAAAATATTGTTGGAAATGAATTACGGAAACTCACAGAATCTAAAGTGAATATTTCATATTACAAACGGTTCTAGTCAATTTTACAATTAAATTTTAGATCAATCGGAAGCATTGCATAGATGACCAACGTTCACATAATTAAACCAATAAACTGAACCTTTAATCCGATTGGCCCAAACACCACCTTTATGCAATGAAAGGAACCATTTTAACAGTTCCGTACACCCGAATAACAGGAACACTCGAGCTAAATCAACTAAAATAAATATTGAAGCAAGTTTTCCGCTACTAAAAGTTTAAATAGAATTGTTTGCTTACTTTTATATTATTGAATCCGAATTTTATTCGGTCCGTAGATCTTTTGCGCTTAGCCTGTGAGACTTCCTGGGCGCTTCGTCGCTGCTTTCACCATTCTAAGGGCCAACGGTTGGCCGCAGTAGCGGCATAGGTCATAAAAGAAACGGCCGCAAGCCTTTTAGTTCTGGCTGTAGGTAGAGTATTGTTGGGATTGTTCGTTTTACCGCCCTTATATTTCCTTAAATAGAGCCGAATTTCCAGGCCCGAATCGATAGCCGCCCCATTGTTGAGCCGGCGAATTTGGGAAATCAGGCGGCAGGCTCCAATTCCGCTGAAGACGTCATAAAACAGTATAATCTGACCGCAGTTTTGCTTATAATCCCGAAAACATGCGCCTGCCCCCGATTCCGGGCGCAATAAACCCCCTCACCGGACAAAATTTTTAAGTCTTGTGAAAGCGCGGGTTTATGGCGCCCTCTGTCAATTACCCCGGTTTATGATTGGGATGACCCGAAAATGTTGACCACGGCACTTTGCCACTGTAAATTTGCCATATTTGACGTGTACATTCTCTTATTTGGCCAAGTAGCCGACTTAACTTTAGCCAATTGAAGGACTACTGGTTTATTGTAAGACTCTTGTGATACGATTGTACACAATGAACGGATATTTAAGAAAATACTTGTTCTAAAAAGTATTTCGATTAAACGGTTTTATATTTCTACATATTTCACATAATTGAAGAATGACACTAATTTATATACATATAAATCCATTGGGTGCATATTTTAATGCAATTTTTCATATACCATAAACAATAACCACTTTAACCTAGTTACAAGGTGAAGAAATAAACGGATTGCGAAAAGAAACCCTCCTTTCCAAGACGATAGTACAAAAAACACATACAGGTATATATTGGAAGAAAAAATCACTTCTAATGACGACTTTAAAAACTTGGGGATAACTAAAAACATATTACTATCAACGCAAATGATTAATAAATATGGTTTGGCAAGACAACAGAAGTTACCTTAATTACAGAGACATAAGAACAAGAGAGTACGAAAAATATAAGGTAGTCAGGAATAGAGTGAATGGGGCGATAAAAACACTGGAATCACTATTGGGAACAATTCTCCATTGAAAGGAAACGCGACTTATTCTCTTATTCAGGACAAGAAAAGGTTTGGAATGTTAACGAAAAAGTAAAAATAGCTATTGTACCAGAAAAGTAGATTCCCTAGATTCAGAATCTATCTATATAAAAACTAGGGCGATAACAATGAAGACACCCCTCTGGGTATAAACCCGAAGGAAGAGACCATGACGCAAAAAGAAGTACACGAATAATAAATAGCCTAAAGAATAGAAAACTCCCAGACCTGATGACGTCGCAAACGAAATGGTTAAATATGGTGCTTTTGAATTGAAGAAACTGTTAACAACAGTATTTAGAAAAATGTATTTATTTCGAAGAATCCCCAGAAAATAAAGTCTGGGCATCACGACACTGATCTTTAAGAAAGGAAATAGTTACACCAGAACCATAGACAAAAAGTTACTAATAGAAAGAAGTAAGGAACAACACGGTTTTAAACAACATAAATCGACGGTTGATTCAATAAGCATAATTTTTCAAATAATCGAGCCATTAAAACCTTTATCTAGTTAAACTTGAAACAGTATGTGATAGAGTGCAAAAAATATCAAAGGAGTTAATGGAGAATATAGAATGAAACAGAAAGTTATAAAGATAGGCTGATGATGCGCCGCTACCAAATATAAATAATAATAAATATAAACAACAGATCAAACAAAATCTGACCGATAATAGTTACTTGGGAGTTGAATGAGTTGTAAAAATCTACATCAAAAGGTTCGCACCCAAGCAAATAAACCTCAACAATAAACAAAAAGGCGCATAAATGAACACGTTAGAAACTACAAAGAGCATAAGATTAAGAGATGAAGCGAGAAATGCAACGATATGAGAGGAACCAAAAGTGCAAGATGTGGTAAGGTTTGTAAGGGCGATGCTGTTAGTAAATGAGAGAATGTCCCTGGGAAAAATGGAAAAAATATAAAAGACCAAACCCAAAGAGACTCCCAAGTGAAATATGTTATGAAAATTGGTACTCAGATACTGGAATATGATAATGTCGGGAGATGGAAGAGGTTTTATCGAACTCTTGCCATTGGCCTTATATATTTTTAACATAATTTTTATTGTTATTATGTAACACTAAACATCAGAAACAGAGGAAATTATAACAGGCACTACACAAGCTATACAGTATGCATAAATAACTCTAAGACAAAACAGTGAAAACTAAAACGAAAATATACTAGGACCTAGTGAAAAGAATTGGTAGTAAGGTGTGAAGGGTAGGTACCGGTATTCGCAAGAAAAGATCAAGAAGAATTGTGAATTCTCAAAAGAACAATTATGAGATCAATATTAAAACCAAAGAAGATCGATGTATACTAGAACTGTTTTGTAAAAAGGTAGAGAAGTGAGACCTCAGTCTCAACAAGTAGCAGTACCGTAATAGACATACCAACTAGTAAAGAAATTGAGGATTCGACAAAACCTTCAGAAATATATACGCAGGCAACTTCCAAAGAAATAATAATCATATCCACCGATCTTGGTCATTATAGAGATACGACGATTTCAGATGATATAAAAAACAAAGAGTGTGCTTGTCATGTAATAGTCCAAAGGTCTCGCCAGTGGTTGCGTCATCCTGGTATACTAGATGCAGCTTACTACCAACCAAGTTGGCTATTTTCTACTGCAACAAATCTTTGGAGTACTGGAATCAAAGAAAGACTGGAAACATTTATCGACTCGCATCAGTGAGCACAGCAAGTCTACTAATCATATCAAGTCAAGTACAGCGTATACATTGTGGGAAAACAATGCAACCATAGTAGAATAGGGCTAGTTATCTCCTCCACTTTTTATTGGTCGCGGTTTATTTGCGGTTTTATTCGCCGATTATTTTAATTGGGTCACGGATTCTAATTAAATTAGATCGCGGATTTTAATTAAATTTTATCCCATATGTTACATATGTTAATTAAATTGATTTCGCGGAGGCCATTTTGGTTTTGATGACGTGGTGCGGAGTCTTCGTCTCGCTTTCTTTCGTCGACCTCTCTCTCGCAGTTTTATTTAATTTAAAAAAACCTTTTAGCCTGGCCCAGATTTGAACTCAGGACAGTTGTATTGCTATTCCCCCACTCTTACCACTGCTCTACGGAGACTTGTTGGCTTCAAGGCTTGTTTGCTCCATATTATACTGCAACCAATTTTTTATTCCTAGACTTCGTGCATGGAGACATTGCTAATTCTGACAATTCCCTATGTACCCTCTTTAAGAATACAAACCAGCAGATAGTTCACGTCTACTGGCTAGCTGACATCTCGGAACGAAAACTATTAAAAATAAATGTGAGATTTTCTTTGACTTTATCTCAAGGATTGGAGAATCAACATAAAGGAAACCAATTTGGGCACCTGTAATACAGGGTGATTCACGAATAGTGTCTGATTTAGCGCCTTTATTCCTGCAACACAAATTACTCTCTCATAGAACACTGCGCTGTTTTTCAATTTGAATAAAATGTTGTGCTCATGATTTCAGAAATATGAAACAAAAGTGTCAATAAAATGTGTCAATGAAATTGTGTTGCAGAAAAAAAGGCGCTATATCAGACACTATTCGTGAATCACCTTGTATAATAAATTGCAACAAACAGTACAACATGTATGCAATATCAATATTACAAAAAAATGTGCAAACATTGATGATAGATACAAGAAGAACAATAATATTCCAGTTAGAATCAGCTTTAATTAATTAAAATATGCTGAAAGTAGACTGAAATGGTAGCTTTGATGTAGGTAAATATAATAGTTATGTGATATATTGTAGAATTAAAGCCACGTAGCGCAGTTGGGAAGGCGCTAGGCTTGCATTAAGCAAGTCGCTGGTTCGAATCCCGCTGTGGCCGAAATTTTTCCGCAGCCTTGGCGATTGGAATCGGGCTTGGCGAGACCATTCGCAGTTGGGCACCAAATTAACTGTACTCTACTCAGAACCAGAGACCTAAGAGATAAAGTAACAAGGTCAACACATCACCATGACACACACCTCACACAATGGTGGCTGCGCAAGCACAAAAGGTACGCTCCACCTGTGTAAGCCGAATCCGGGACAAGTTGAGCATTGTACCGCCACATGTAAGCGCATCCAGCACCAGCTTCTACACCGCAAGGTAGAATGGGGTTATCGATAATACATACATACAGTGCAGAATTATTGATGAAATTTAATACGAATAGGTTTTTGATAATAATTTTAAAGGGTCCCCCAATTTTTAGATAAGCAAATAAGAGTTAAAAATAAATATGCAATAGAACAATAGCTACAATAGTTGCAAAGCTCAAATAAGCTCGCAACTTTATTTGCTCATTATATGTATTAAAAATAGAATAGTATATTACCCAACTTGTGTAAAAAAGTGACGTTTTACTGAACAAGTATGGCTGATTTTAATACGAGCGTTAATGAGTGGTTATACGGGCATAACTTTTCTAACGCCTGGCGTATACTATTTCATCGTATTTGATAGGAAATGTGAAATATTAAATCATTATATAAAAGTGACATTAAACGTCAAAACATAACCAAGCTGAGTAGAACACGTTTCTATGTACTAAAGTACTATAAGCAGCTCCAGGGGATGTTATGCGTTTGGAAGTACTGAAGTGTATTTTTGGTGGCACTGTAAGTCTATATCAAATTCGAGGTTAGCAGGTTAGGTTTTGCGTCACTGTCGACACAGACGGAAGCAAACCCTAACCTACTAACCTCGAATTTGACATAGACCAGTAACCAGAAAGTTACTCTCAGTAGCGCCCAGTGTTTTATTTATCGATTCTTGTGTGGGTTTGACCTATTGACTATTGACCTGCAGGTAGGGTTTGGATTGAAGCGGGTTAAGCCAGGAATTCATGTGATGAAATTACACAAGGTACCCTACGTCAGGTTTCTATGTGACTAGCTAACGGCTTTCCTATTTTGGCATTATAACTCCAGAAAGACTACATGAAAATGTGAACGGTGGGAACCCAATTAATTAAGATAAGACTTAGATGCCAACAAAATTGAGGCTGCTTTTACAAGCATTAATTATAAACTATGCGGTTGTGCAAAATTTCACAAAATCCTATATATTTTCGAAATATATTTAATTACTACTACTACTAAATTACGGAAGTTATCAACTAATGGTCAAGAACTCTGTTTTACCGGCCAATTACCAAAATGCGTAGTTCACTCTTGAAAATTTGATGTTAGAGAAGTTGCCTATCTATGGCCGTAAAGTATTAGGTGTGACATATAAATCAGAGGCCAATATGGAATAATTGCTTTTAGTTCATTAATAATTAGGTGATAAGGGGCAAATTAAAAACTCTCCTGTAATTATCTAGTTTTGAGTATTATTTTGTTAACTACTTTTTGTAGTTCTCTATAAAATGCTTTCTTATCTTTTACGAGTATATACAGAAATTTCTTCTTAATTTCAAAAACAGTAATACACAGATACTGTTCTTTGCCAATTACACAGTAAACCTCGAGGCCTGATGAAAAACAGCTACATTTTAACCACTCGGAAGTCCTGCAACAGTGAAATAGCCTCATTGAATAAACCTTCCGCGGGATTTAATTTATCTGACCGTGCAAAAATAAACAGCGCACAAATGCCTCCTCGCGGATTACAGGTATTAAATAATGGGGACGGCGGCCGGGCCAAGAATCCGCCATAAACAAAAAATACGAAATTCGGACATGACAGGGGCCTCGCTCGTCTCTTTTGATCTAATTTTGGCACGCCGGTGCGCCTACAAAATTTTGTGGCCACACTTGCGCCACCGACATAAATTCGCGCTGCCGCTCCCAGTCCTCGAAAGTTGACGATAAACGCGATTACGCCGTTCCACACATACGCACACCTAGCGGAAGCGGGCCTCTTTAGCAGATGGACAATGGGATTATAAAAACATCAAGCCAACAAACACGCTAATTAATCACAATTAAAAACGCATAAAAAGCGAGCGCCGACTGGCTCAACCCTTTGCCATCTGCTCTCGGACAGGTACCAGCCCTAAATTAAAGGGAATACGCCATAAAATCGGTTGCGTTGCGGGCGGCGATCGCAGCGCCTCGGTGGCCGTGCGGCTAACCCTCAAACTAATTACGGCGTGCGTGGACATCCCGGAAAAGAATTTGTCATAAAACTATGCACCTGCCCGGGTGAACTGCTGCCGGTTAATCCACTTTTCATCCCGCTAATTGCAGTTCGGCGTTGCGCGGAAATAACGAAGTCGAGCCGAGTTAAATAACATTTCAACTTTATTTATTGACGAGCAATAAAGCAACCCTGTGTTTTTTTAAATACAATTAAAGTTTAGGTCAAACTAACATTTAGTTTCTTGAGTAACGAGGAAAAGACCGTAAATTTCAATAAAAATTAACTGAATGTAAGTCGAACGAAAAGCAGCAAGTAAATTCGGGGTGACAAATGCGTATACTTGAATTAGAAAACAAAGATGAGCAAACATATAACACTAACTAATTATAGAATTTGTGAAATCAAATATGAAAAAATTACTTCGGACAAAAGAAATAGCTAAAGGCGGCGGGTAGCGGTGTATGAAGAGATTAACGGACAGTAGACAAAGATTATATGACTAAAATTACGCAATGAGAATACCGACAAAGAGCACGACGAATTATACACATTATAATAGTGCTTGGACTCAGTGAGGCAAAGAGTAAATTATTGATAGATACATTCTAATAACAACTACCAGAACGAATTGATAAAAATCAAGAGCAAGTAAGGCGAAGTGGGAAATCATGAAGTAAAAACAGAAAAATATGTTGGAACATTTGATGGAAGCACACTGAATGATAACGGTTAGAGAATTATACGTTATTGCATAATACACTACTTTTTTGTTTCAAATATGTGGTTTCAATATAAGGACGTACACACTAAAAGAGCCTACTTATTTTAATATTTACGTATATAGCCAGCTTGTGGTTGCATGCTTTTCACTGTTATTTAAGCTAAAACATTGTAACTTACCATAGCTAAAGGTGCGCGGATAAGGACCTGTTCAGTGATAATTGATTTCGTGGGTGCAGCAATAAACGAAACTTCAAAGCCAGTTCGCGGTGAGCTTAAAAGTAATTCACTTACGAACTTAGCGCAAGGGCGCACGTTGGTGAGCGGTTGTGCATGCTATGAAATAAACAGAAGCGGCTTCATACACCTTGCATTGTTTAAAGTTAGCTTTCAGCAAGTAGTATTTTCGTTTTAAACAAAAGACATTAGAATCGCGAAGAGTTAGTACACGAATTGCTAAGCAGCGAAGCACTTCTGTGTCAGCCGCTATACCGGTACAGAGTTAGTAGCCAAGGTTTCCCCCCACATCTTTGGGGTAAGATTTCTAAGCGCCGCACCTTTCAAAGTGGTGACGCAATCCAGTCCGAGCGCTACGTTGGGGGGCTTATGCCCCGATTTCCAGGTAATCTGGTATAGAAGGATATTGAAGGATAAGCAATAAGTGGTCACTACAGCGACTGCAGTTCAATGTTATAAGACAGTTTTCAGTGTTTTTTTCTATTATTTAATTTTAAATTATTTTTAAAAGTTTGCAAGAAAACCCAAGTAGTTTTCAATTATTTTTGCAATAAATTTTTAGCTAGTTTAAATAGAAAGTTTAGCAACTCTTCCATAAACTTTTAGAAAGTTTAGAAAAGAGATTCATGATTTTACTATTAATGTTCACTAAAGTTCTGATAAATCTTAATACTTTCTCCGACATTTTTTAATTAATGCGCAGCACCTTTTCAGTTTGTACTAAATTCTTTGCAAATTTAAATCGGAGTTTCAGCATGTTGGCCGTTACTTTCTAGTAAAGGTTTATAAAATATAAAAGCTTGTAATATTTCCCCAATAGTGTATGTGCAGCAGCTTTCCGGAAAGTTTATAATAAATACTTCACAAGTTAAAATCGAATTTTGAGAAACCCTTTCATTATACATTCAGGAAATTTACAGAAAATTTCAATAAATTTGCAATTACTTTTCAATTAACTTCCTCAGATAGTTAGTAAGAAATATTCGAAATTTCAGTAACTCTAGCGTTAACTTTAAGAAAGCTGTGAAAACATTCAGGTAGCTTTCAATTACTTTTGCAGTAAAGCTTTAACAAGTTTAAATCGAAATTTCAGCAACTCTTCTATAAGCTTCAGGAAATATCAAATTCTCTGCTACACCTCAGCAAAGATTAAGTAGAATTTGGTACTTTTCAACAATTTGTTAATCAATGCGCAGTTACCTTTCAAATGTTTGTAGTAAATCCTTCAGAAGTTAAAATAGAAACTCTTGCATTTTCAGAAAGTTTACAAAAAGTTTCAGCAAGTTTGCACTTACTTTTCAATATGGTTAAGTAGTGAATTTGCAGCTTCTTTCTTCAACTTGAATCGATTTTTGTCACTTTTTCGGTAAACTTTGAGGAAGTTTAGAAAAAAGTTTAGGTAGTTTTCAATTAATTTTTGCAGTAAATCTTTAGCACCTCCTCTATAAAATTTCAGGACGTTTACAAAAGAACTAAGGTTGCGTTTGCAATAGATCTTTCCTTAGTTGAAATCAAATTTTTAGCAATTTTTCCGTAAACGTTCTTAAAGTTTACAAAATAAATTCAGTTAGCTCTCAATTACTTCCGCAACAAAGATTTAGTAAGTTTACATCGAATTTTCAGCAACTGTTCCCAAGTTCTCAGGAAGTTAACAAAAAAACATCAGCAAGTTTTTCACTACTCTTCAGTAAAGTTTAATCAAATTCTGGTGCTGTCAGCAATTTGATAACGTTTAGAACCCAAAACATGATTTTGTATTTTTTGATAACTAATTGGATGGTTATATTTGTTAACTCAGCATGTGTAACATAAATACGTCAAATTACATTATAAGCAGTCAGCCCTTCTTGACTGACCTACTGCAATTACGCTCAATTTGCTGATGCTAACATTGCCGTTTATTATGAAATATACTGCTCCACAAATGAACTGGACCACCCATAAAAATTGTATTTATTACATTACGTCCCGCTTTTGTTTTATAGTATACTCATGTTAAGCATATTTAATTGCACTATCCTGAAATATTAACTGAAGAATTAACAAAATCATATTAATAAAATTTAAAAATAATAAAATTATCAAAAGAACTATATTTCACAAAAAAAGAGGAATAATAAAAAAAGTTAATTAATAGTTCTTTGAGTCTTTTCGGAACGCTTAAAAATGTTTGGCAACGATTTGGCATCCTTTGTATGTAATATGCTATCAACATTTGGGAAAAACTCAAAATTTTAAAATAATAATATTTTATTAATGGACTTCGTTTTCTTTAAACCACATTCTGAAAAGAAATGCTTTTTATAGTGACACAATCATGAAAGGTTACCAAAAATGCAATGACTGCCCTTTTGCAAAATAATTTAAGAAAATTGCGCCAATATATGCAAATGGTCCAGTTTATTTGTGGAGCAGTATATAACACGTTAGGTAGAATTGCAATTAAACTGGAACAACAAACCTCTGCCAAACGGGTCCAACTCTTTACTACCCTTCTTATGTGAGCCTGCATAAGGTCGTTGGCTCAGCATCCTTTTGCATTCCTCCACCTCGAAGAATTACCCTGTAGCTGTCTAAACCACTCAAAAATAAAACACACAGTTCACTACAAGCTCAACTCTGAACAGTTAATAAATGCACAGAAATTTTACAGAAAGTTTGTAGCAAATTCTTAGCAAGTTATAATCGAATTTATTGAAACTCTTGCAAAAACTCTCAGAAAGTTTACAGAAAATTTCAGCAAGTTTGCATTTACTAGATGGTTATTAGTAAATTCGCGGAAAATTTCCAGAGTTTGTAGGATTTTTCGTAAAATTGAATTAAATTGGTTCAATTTTTCATTAAGCTTTCAAGAAGTTTAGAAAATAAGTTTACGTGTTTTTCAATTACTTTTACAACAAATCTTCAGCACCTATTCCATATACTTTCAGGACGTTTACAAAATAATTAAGGTAGTTGTCGATTACTTTTGCAACAGATCTTTTTTAAGATTAAAATGAATTTTCAGCAAGAACGCCGTCAACTATCAGGAAGCTTAAACAAATTCAGGTAGTTTTCAATTATTTTTTTAATAAATCTTCAGCACCTCTTCCATAAACTTTCAGGAAGATTACACACAAATTAAGGTAGCTGTCAATTACTTTTCCAATAGATCTTTCGTAAAATTAAAATTAACTTTTAGAAACTATTGCACAAACTTTCAGAAAGTTTACAGGAAATTTCAGCAAGTTTGCACTTACTTTTCAAGATAGTTATGTCGTAAATTCGCGGCAAATTTCCAGAGAGTTTGTAGGATACCTTTCGTAACCTTGAATCGAATTTTCGGTAAACTTTTAGAAAGCTTAGAAAAAAAGTCAAGTTTTCACTTACTCTTGCAGTTAATTCTCAGCAAGTTTAATTCGAAATTTTTAGCAATTCTTCTATAAGATTTCGAAACGTTTTTAGTTACTTTTTAGTTAATTCTGTTAAATCTTGTTACTTTTTCAGCAATTTTTTAATGAATGCGTAGCACCTTTTCAGCAAGTTTGTTATAAATCCTTTTCAAGTTTAAATGACATTTTTAGCAACTCTGCCATTAACTGTCAGTGATGTTTCAGCAAGTTTGCTGTTACTTTTCATTAGAGTTCAGTAAAATGTTGCAGTTCTGCAGTAATTGATTAGTGGATGCGCATCAAGTTTGTAATAAATCTTTGGCAATCGTATTTTCTGCAACTCATTCGTAAGCTTTTAGGTAGTTTACAAAAAACAAGGGGATACACTTACTTTTGCAACAAATCTTTAGCAAGTTTAAATCGAAATTTTAGCAACTCTTTTATACACTTTCAAAAAGTATAAGAAAAATGAACAAGTTTTCAATTATCTTTCAATAAAGTTCTTTTGAATCCAAGTACTTATCAGCAATTTATCAATGAATGCACACATGCACAGCATCTTTTCAGAGTACTTACAATAGATCTATTTCAAGTTTAAATTTAATTTTCAGTAACTCTTTCATAATATTTAAGGTAGTTTACAGAAACTGTTCAGTACGTTCCCGTAACGGCCTGTAAAATTTCAGTAATTTGTTAGCAATTTGGTAGTAAATTCTTTGAAGAGGTTGCACAGTTTTAAAACAGGTTTGCACCTACTCTTCTATAAACTTACAGTTTACAGCAAATTTTAGCAAGATTTTTACCGAACACAGTTTCTTAAAAAATCGAGAAAGCAGCGAAAGATTTGTGAATAAAATGAATTGATTATGATTACGCAAGCAAATGAGTTCATTGATGATCGAATAGAACCCGAAATAATTATTAAAAAGAAACCAGGAATTTACAGGTTAGCAAAAGCGGCTGGACAAAGATTTAAAAACGTGATTTTATAAATGTGGTAGGTATTGAAAAACGTAAATATTATGACAGCATTAGTTATAAATACATTTGCGTTTACATAACATTACATATCAATCGGAATCCACAGTCCACCAGACCATTCCAACTTGTAAACAAAACTACTCTTTCTATATTTTATAAACATGATCGTACTGATTTATAGCATTGTTGGCATTTAATACTATCATAATTCCTACTGGGAGCATCAGCTACTGAGTGACTGAGTCTGTAAGTAGACAGTTTTTGATATTGAATTTATAAGCAATGGAAGCAAGGAGTGTAAAGGAGTAAGATCCCAATTTATTTCACTCGCCCTCACAAGATTCCTTTCATGGGTTTGAAGTATATTTTGATGTTTTGATTTGCATTGTAATTCATCACGTTGTATGTGATGAAGTTACTACATAACCTTGACATCGCCGAGTTACCACATAACCTTCAATCTTAGGATTTGGTAGATTATCGACTCCATAACTAAAACCTAATTCGTGTCTGTGGGACTCATGCCGCCCAAAATAGTTTGTTTAGCGTGCGTATATATCGAGTTGCAAATAGATCTGGTTAATAATGATAATTTTATTGTAGGTCCCTGTAAATTTGACCCTGGTTTCGCTTTTGGAACTTAAATCGCCTTGTTATTCGTTCACACATGCCTAACTAACTCACATGAACGTGGCTTTGATTTTGTAATTTGCTAATGTACTTCCATTTCATATAAGTATGTGCCTTGTGTGTTAGCTGAGTTCTGTCGTTATTTAAAACCGAATAGCTTCTATTAGTGATGGGCATAACCGGACAATTTTCATAACCGAATTATTTGCATTCGAATCATATTAATAATCGATTGATTATTTGAATAATCATTCGAATCAATTTTGGCTCTCGATTCGTTTCGATTAAGTCAGCCGGTTTGCCGGTTGGCGGTTCACCGTCATCTGCATCGGCATCGTAACTTGCAGATAGCAGAGGAACTCAGTTAATCGTTAATTATAATAATTGTATAAATGATTTTCATTTGATTTCTAAGGAGATTAAATCATTGAGAATAGCTATATCAATACTAATCATAAAGAAATTATAAATATGCGAATACAAAGTATCTATTGATAGTAGTACGTATCAGGATGAGGTTATTTTTCATCCGAATACTTGGAACGAAAACAGAGTTACACAGGTTATTTCAATAACCGGATAACCGGTTATTTCAATAACCGGATAACCGGTTATTTTTGATTCGAATAAGCCCATTACTAGCTTCTATTACTAAATTCCAGTTTTAATTAGCATGCTCAGGTGGCTAGCCATCAGATTTGGTTACCCTTTTCTTCCAGACTTTATGGTTTATTTATTCACATCCATAGCTTCTTAACTGCTACAGTTCAATAGGTTTCATTTTGCGAACTACGTGAACTGCGCTCCTAACGTCAACGAGAAATTTTCTATCGGGGCTATCTATGATGATGCTTAATGCATCTATACACAAGGTGCTTCCAAAATAAGGGGATATACTTTGCATTAAGTATTCTACGATCAAAAAATAATAGTTAAGCCGTACCGAAAATGAAACCTTTCTAAAAGTTCTTAAAGTTTTAATGTAGGAAATAAAAAACAACTTATATGGTTCAATGTGGCAAACGTATTATGATTATGCTGCTGCCGATTTAGAAAACACTCTTGATAGAGTCTGCAGACTCGCGGCTATTCCTATTGGCACCACCGTACATTAAAGTCATATCTGCTTTAGTCACGAAAAAAAGAATTCAACATTGTGTTGCTGAAACTAAATTTTACTTATTTCTGTCAAATTTCAGTAGTGCACTCGCTTGATCAACAACTTAATTAAGTAACTTTGATGACATTATCCACGTTTTCCAAACAATGTAAACCATTCAGTTATGATTTTACAGATTTCACATTACGTTAAAAGTGACTTTGATTTATTTTTTATCATATAATAAGAATAAAGTGATCGAGGACCTGAAAAGAATAAATATTCAAAATTGGAGACAGAAAGTGCAAGATCGAAAAGAGTAGAGAAGGATAACCCATCAAGTCACAGGCCTCAATGGCCTCAACATATACACATGTAACACCAAGTTTTGAATTTGAAACTGTTGTAACCCAGTTTAATGGAAATGTAAGATTTCATACTTAATATTATTAGATCGAACTATCATATCTTGACTCTATCTGTACTTGTAAATATAGTTTTACTTGTATTCCGCTCCTGCAATAAGGAACAGTCCAGTGGGTCACCCTAAATTAACAAAAACCGCAAAATAGCAGTTTACGCTAGACATTGAACTTAAAATAATGTATGTATAAATACAGAATACCTGTCATTTTTTTTTATCAATAATGGTAATAACAATATAGTTTTACAAATCACAGAGAGTGGTATTATGTCGGTTCTGGGACACAGGTAATTACCTGTTACCTGTACAGGTGTGTAGATGTACAGGTGTTTTTACCTGTACACCTGTTACCTGAGCACACCTGTACAGGTAAAACACCAGCACACCCTGCACATCTGTACAGGTAACAGGCGATGACCTGTGTCCCAGAACCGGCATAATACCACTACTATCACATATCAAAAGCAATTGAAAAGCAACCAATGCTAGATGGATTATACACATAACACTAAGGGCCGGTTGCAGAAAGCAATGTTAGGTCTGGTGTTAGCTAACATCGCGTCAAAGTGAACAAAATCGCATCAAATTTTGTTTACTAATGTATTAGTTACCATAAGCATTTGAGATTTGATTCGTTTTTGTTCACTTTGACGAGATGTTAGCTAACACCAGACTTAACATTGCTTTCTGCAACCGGCCATAAGTTTCATACTTTCCAACGTCACCCAGAAGATATAAAAATGTAAACAGCTCGCTCTATTCGAACAACCCTGAGTTTAAAGTTACTAATATCTAATATGTAAAAAAAGGGGGTTGGTTGAATTGAAAATGTACCTAGACAGATATTAGTAACAAATAATTAAATTACATCTAGTTCATAAAAAAATAAAAGTAAAATTAAAGGTTATAAAGATGACTAATAATAAAATCATGTCGATACAAAATCATCAATTGAAATAGTCTACTGGTTAAATAAGCAAATTAAAGAGTTAAACTAATTGTTTACCTGAATCCGAAAAGCGGGGACCATCTAGTTAAAGACTCTCCGGACACTAAACAAATTAGTCCCGTACAATACCGTAAAAAATTGTGGAGGTCGAATGAATTCCAAAATCTATGCTACAAACGAGAGTGGCATCCAAAATTAACTAAAAACTAATCACAGGCAGCAAAGGTTGTTTAAAAAGAAATTATCACGTTACGTTACTAAAAGAGTATAATCGTTTTTAAGCCAACAGATTAGTTTATCGTATACAGTGTGTACATTTAGTGCGCCGATTTTTGATTACGCTTTCAGTTATTTTCCGATAAAAAGTTTGATTAAGGTTCCTCTAATTGAATTGAGAGGAGCATATACAGGGTATTCCAAAAAACTTTGGCTCAAAAAAGTATTACATTTTTAAATAGAACATACTGTATCTTTTTATGGATATAGAAGCTTACTATAAGTTCTACGTTCAATTCTAACTTCTTTTATAAATTGCTTTTATCGTTTCCTACTTATGAACATTTTTTTTAAATTTAAATTTAAAACTTTCTATTTTCCCCACTTTTGAATATTTCTTCTCTGAAAATTGAGACGGTCGTCATTTAGGATACAAAAATACTAATGTTTCGTAAAAACGGGATATTTTATTACAGGGTGTTCAAAATACCGGTTTAAATTTCAATATCTTCAATCTTCATTTTCTCATTTTTTTTAAACTAAACATCTTATATTTTGTTACAGGAATAAATACATTTCCTTTATTTTGACCCCAAAATGTTGTACCTTAATATAAATAGGGTTTGGAAAATTAAACTTTAAAAAAAAGCATGATAAATGTATACTATTTGTTTCATGTTTTTAATAGTGCTATTAAAAAAACCAATTTGACGGATAACCGGCGCTCGGTTAACCACGGTTTTGCATAAATCGAAAACCGGTTAACCGAAAACCTGAATATAAACGGTTCATAAACAGTTTTGTAAACCTGTTTAAAAATCTGTTTACGATCCAGTTTAAAAACATGTTTATAAACCGGATTAAAATCGATTTATAAAATGCTCTAATAAACTTAAATTGGTTATCCTTATAAAATATTATTACGTTTTTACGTTCGGGCTATTTAAAGATTATAGGACGTTTCTTGTATTAAACATTTATTTACAACGATTAATTACGATTTATCTTAACTATCTGAACTATTTTTAATGACAAATATACTACTTATTTATTTGCACTGGATTAAACATTAATTATTTATGTGGCTATTTATTTTATACACGCGTTTATTTATGTAGCAGCTTTACGCATTTCGAGTTTGGATGAGAACTGCCGCTATTCCCCCCTCGCGAGTAGTTATATCTCACGAATGAGTCTTTCTAGAAACGTCCAGACCTTACTCGAAGCTCCCGACAAAGGCATGACGCATCGCCATATTAGTCACCAAGGTCGCTGACGTCACGCGACTGCAGCTGGCTCCAAAGTTGCTTCTCGAATATTCACGCGTCTACATCGGTCTGATCGCAAGGTCGTTACACTTCCCCCGCCTTAGGTCGTTCTGTCCCAGAACGAGTTGCGTCGGGTGCCTGTCACTCGCTCTTGTGGGGGTTTGATGGTTGTATTTACAGGCGGTGCCCTTCTTGCACACGGACTGCCTGAAGAAGTAGCAGTTCACCGTGGGCTCAATGTTTCGCAACAGGCTGTAACAGCAGACCTCGATCTGGATGCCGGACCTGTCGAAGACTACTTCCAGCATGCTGCGGACAACCCTCCAATTCAACGAATCCAGGCCGCATCCTAATTTCGGCACCGCTAGCCGGGTTTCGCCGTTCTTTACCATCTGCTCCTTAAGGTCCAAAAGAGCAGACCAGAGCTCCGGGTAACGAGGTTTTTCGTACGACAACCTTTTCGTCACCAGGTAATAAATGGAGATATTGCCTTCCTTCAGCTGTAAGGTTCTGCCAATCTGAGGAGCCTGCTCCCGCAGGTGGTTTAACCGGCCAAATTTCTCCCGGAAGGCAGCGGCGATCCCCCTAGACATACGAAGATTCTGGGCGACGCAGTGTGCCAGGGAATACTGCCGCAGTGTGTCGAACAGGTCACGCTGCGCCTCTGTAGTGACCCCAAATCGCGTAGTCTTCGTACCCCCATAAGCGGCCATAAACTCCAGAAAGGAGGTACCTCCGGTCCCTAGTTGTCTCAGGGGCTGCTCCGTGACAGTCTCCACTTCCTCATTGGTTCCAGCATATGGGGCCAACCGATTGAAGTGCACCACCCTGCACTTTCCTCGAGGAGGTTTCTGGATTCGGTATACCACGTCGTTCAGTCGAGCAACTACAGTGTAGGGGCCTTCGCAGTTCCTTTGGAGCTTGGGGGAGAGACAACGACGCCTTTGGGGGTTATGAAACAATACAAAATCGCTAGGCTGGAAACCACCGGCCTCAGCGCGGGCATCATATCGGTCCTTCATTCGGTCGCTGGCACCCTGAATGTTTCGGCGTACGGCGTCGTGAATCTCTTCCATCCTCTTCTTCAGGTTCCCCACGTAGTCCTCGCCGGCCGTTTCTTCGCCAGGTTTTCTTCCAAATTTGAGGTCACATGGCAATCGCAGCTTGCGCCCAAAGAGTATCGCATCTGGGGTGTGATTGGTTGTCTCTTGTACTGCCGATCGGTAGGCCATCAGGAACAGGTGAATGTACTGGTGCCAGTCACGCTGATGCTCGGAAACCACCTTGGACAGATGCTTCCCCATGGTTCGGTTCATCCTTTCCACCAGGCCGTCCTATTGAGGATGGAGGGCAGTGGTAGTAGTAGTAGTAGTAGTAGTATTTTTATTTATCATAATATACACCGTGGTGCTTAGATATGTTACAATTCCAGTTTAAATATAAAAATAAAAAAAAATACAATGCATTTACAGAAATAGTCATCTACAGAAAAATACAGTAACAACAAAATACTAAAGTCAATAAAACAAGACAGTCTTAATTTTCAACAAATCTGAAATCGGAAAGTTTATAGTAGACATTGGCCAGAAGATGTTTTTTAAGCTCAACTTTGAAGAGTTCTGTTTGGGCATTTTTGAGAGTACTAGGAAGCGAATTAGATAATCCTATTCCGAAATTATTTCGTTTACTGGACGTTAATCTCTGCTGCGGAACCTGTATATCGCCTCGACTGCGGGTCTCGTAACCATGGGCATCGCCGTTTTTTGTATAATCACCATAATTACAATATAGTATTGCTGACGGTAGCGTTAATATGTTATATTTTTTGAACAATGGTTTACAACTGTCCAACTGACTCGCTCCCGTCAACATTCTGAAGGCTCTTTTTTGTACAATGAAATTTTTTTTAATATGTGTAGAGGTACCCCAGTTTATTAGACCGTACGTCATTACACTATGAAATAATGCGTGGTATGCAGTAATGGCAGCATCTAAGTTTACTCGATTTTTTATTTGTCTAATTACATAGATCGTTCTAGATAACTTAATTGAAAGATTGTCAACATGTGCTTGCCAAGTTAGTTTGTTATCCGAGGTAAGGCCTAAAAATTTGACGGGTTCACAGATATTTTGTTTATTTGAAAATAGTAAAGTGGTAGTTTTATTTTGGTTTAAACAAAGCTTATTTGCCTGGAACCAATCTGAGGCTTAGTTGATAAGGTTGGTTTGTAACTGATTGACTAGAGTTTCATCTTCTACGTGGTTTGCAAAGGTCGTATCGTCTGCAAATAAAGTTGTGAAAACTGGGATGGCATTAGGCAAATCGTTAACATAGATTAAAAATAATAACGGTCCCAATACACTTTCTTGTGGGATACCATGTTGAATTGAAGACATCTGGCTATACTGACCTTTTGAAAAATACACATTGAGATCTGTCAGATAAGTAGGATGACATTAGTTTTAGAGTTACTCCCCTGCAACCGTAATACACCAGTTTATGAAGTAAAATGCTTTTTGAGACACAGTCGAACGCCTTGCTTAAATCAAGAAATAGTGCAAAGGAAGATTTTTTATTTTCCAATGATTCTGTTATATAATTAATGAGATTCAGCACGGCTCCCAACGTGTCCCTTCCTTTTGTGAACCCAAACTGTCTGTCTGTAAAAATATGGTTGGTTTCAAAGAAATTTAGAATTCGAAGTGCAATAATTTTTTCTATAATTTTGGCCAAAATAGGGAGAAGTTCAATGGGTCTATAATTTGATCTATCATCAATTTCACCCGATTTATATAAAGGTATAATTTTGGCTTGTTTCAATTTATTAGGAAATATGCCCGCCTTTAATATGATGTTTGCAATATGAGCTATCGGGGCAGATAAACATAAAACATTTTCTTTGTCCATACAAACCGATTGATTATATAGATCTAATGATTTTGACTTTTTTAATGCCTTTATAATATCTTCTACCTCGGATTCCTCAACAGCAAATAAGAAGAGTGATTGTTCATTGTTTATTGGTAATTTCTTTAGATAAACACTGTGTGAGTACTTTGATGGGGGAATATTTGATAATAAATCGTCGGCTACATGCACAAAGTAGTCGTTGTGAGATTCTGGGGAAATCACACTTACCACTCCATTGCTATTGATATTGTTTACACCTTTTTTTATTATTCTCCATATTGTTCTTTGTTTATTATCGGACTCCAAGATTTCTTTACTGATTTTTTCTTTTTTTAATTTTAAGATTTTTTCTTCGTATTCGTATTTTTTTTTTGTTTAAATTCAGCCGATAGAAGATCATTATTTTGCAAGTTCAATTTAAAAATGTTTCCAAGACGATTTATTTCTTCCCTGGCCGAAACTATTTCTGGATTGGTAAATATAGAGGCATTTTTACATTTGTTATTTGTATTAATTTTAATGGGAGGAAAAGATAAATCGTGATAATATGGAAAAACTTTATAAAAAGCATTAACTGCGCAGGTTGGGTCAGACTCTCTATATAATTCTACCCAATCTTCAGTTAAGAGGTAATTTGAAAATTTGATTCTATTTCTAGAACTTTTATTTGGTACGGTTTTGTTAACAGAGGTCGCCCGTTTTTGAATAGTGTTAAATTTAATTATTTGAGATTTATGATCAGATATGTGAAATTCAGCCACAGTTGCAAGTTGTGTTTCAAAATTTGTGAAGATGTTGTCAATACACGACTTGGAATTTTTTTGTATTCTACTAAAGTCGGTGATATTTTTTTGTGATCCAAATGAATGGAATATGTTAGTAATTTCGATGCTTTCCTTAGATTTAACTGCAAAATTTATATTAAAATCGCCACCAAACACTAGTTTACTATTTTAAAAATATTTAGATATTAAGTCAAGAGCACGAGAAAGATTATTTTTAAAGATATCGATATTACCACATGGTAAACGATATAAAGCCACCAAACACAGTTCAAATCAGCAAGTTTAGTGCCAGTGCATTCAAAATGTTTTTCACTGTTAAGTTCATTAATGAAATTTATTGATGTAAACACGTGATCAGATCTAGTAAAAATGCATACTCCTCCACATTCACTCTCCAATCGGCAGTAACAAGAAGCTAGATTGTAATTATTTGGTGTATATAAATGTTTTTCTCCATCCTTAAGCCAATGTTCACTAATCATCACCACGTCAAAATTTTGTTCAATTAAGATGGATTCAAGATAATTGTGTTTGTTTCTAATACACTGAATATTTGCATGCAAAATAGTAATATTACCTACTGGTGTTTTTGTTACAAAAGAGAGGCACTGAATGTTTGTCAATGATAGAAGATACTTGCTCTTCTGGGCACGTCGATCGTATTAAAAATTTCGTTTTGGCGAGTAGTATTTGCCATGGCTTTCCCTGGATTGTTGTAGGCGTATTAGATGTTGGGATGAGACAAATGATTTGTAGGTTGCAAGATCTGCCGATGCAGTAGAAGATCCTATGCCATACGCTTCAAAGTACTTATAATTGTTTTAGCGACTCCACGTCTACAGGAAGGCCCTCAGAAGCCAAAAATACCCTTAGAGAAGCATTTGTGAAGCCCTCGTGACAAACTGATTGCGGTTGTTCATGTAGATAGGATATGTACAACCTGACGGCATTCATTATTGCTGGTTCCCGCAGACGAGCCAAAAGGTACCGGCCTTCATCGGCTGCAGATTGCACTGTCAGTTTCACCCTACGCGGAGTCATTGCATCTATTGGGAGATTTGTTTTCTGGATGCCTGCACTCACAAATTTTATGGGTTGATTTTCTTTAAAGGTGCGTTGTTTGCCAGCTGCTATAGATTCCCCATTAGAATGAAGCGTTAGAATTTTCTCTTGAGTAGCGACTTCTTTCGTTGTCTTTTTCTTCACCTTGTCCAGCTGCGTTTCATTTCTTTCGCTAGGATTTTCCTCAAGATGGCATTTTCTTTCTACTGACCACTTTACCGATACACCAGCAGGCCAGAACTGCTCTTCTGCTAATCGAGCGGCAGACTTTCTGTTTATGGTGCCAATCTTGTATGTTATCTCCGCTGCATTTTCTGATTGTTTTAATAGGGGGTAGCATCTTATAAAGTCCGACACTCCCAACTTTTCTTTAATATAATGTACTACGTGATTGCTGTTATAGTACGAGGGAAGGTTTCTCACAATCACATACTGCCATTCACTTTTGCCTACTTTTCCATCTTGAGTAGGTAATGTTAAATTAGAAACTGGTTTTGGACCACTCAAACTAGGAGATAGTTCTGTTGTTTGGGTGCCAACTGACATACAAGACGAGTCGAAGAAGCAACATCTGGAGATTTTAGGGTTTTCAGTCTTATTTGGAACTTCGCCATGGACTCTGATATTTTTGTTAACTTATGTTGTATCCCTTCTATGTTTTTCCTAATTTCACTTGAAGATGGATCGTGTAACTGTACTTTGATTTGGTCTTCATTGCTGATGAAGAAGACTGATGAGAGATTAAAAAAATCCTGCTGCATGCCGTTTAAACTTTTTCTAATTGATTGTCGGCCACAATCAGTGAAGGACTGACACATCGAGTAAATTTCCTCAACTCTTTTATGAAGCAAATATAGCTTTGAATCTTGGTTATATACCAATTCGTGTGTTTCCGTAATAATCGGAATTACATCAGCCACTTTCTTAATAAGTGACCCTATAGCCTCGATGTTATCTTTTGGTACTTGGTCCCTTGTTAATTGTGAAACGTTTTCATGCAGATATTTTACATTGGGGGAATCACATAGAACGCAAAAATATCTTAGTTGGTGATTTTTTTTTGTTGTGAAATCGTTTTTAATGTGGTTTCGTCAAATCCACTGCATGCCATGCAAAATATGCGCCTAAATTCGCCGCTACACTTTAGTTTATATTTGTCCTTAACGTCCAGGAAGACTTTTTGGCAAGCATCGCATTTGAAATTAGCCATTTCAACGAAATTGAGTTCAAGTTCACTACCAGTAGTAAATAATTTAAATGCAATAGGAAGTCAAATTGCAATTACTTGCAAAATGTGTTTCCTATGGTGTCACTGGGTTATGTTATGATGAATTGCGTACATACGAAGTAAATATGTAGTTTAGTCAACACATCAAAACAATACACACACGAGTATTAGCATGAAAAAATGCAAAACACTGCAAAACAAGCGGAGCAAAACAAAAATGCGACCGCACTGCACGACGAGCAAACTAATACTCTACTGGTCCATCACGCTGATGTTCGGAAACCACCTTGGACAGATGATTCCCCATGGTTCGGTTCATCCTTTCCACCATGCCGTCCGATTGAGGATGGGGGGCAGTGGTCCGGGTGTATCCCCAGTAGCTTGCAAACGTTCTGGAACAGTCCAGACTCGAAATTCCGGCCCTGGTCGGAATGTAACTTTAGGGGGACTCCAAAACGGCTGAAGCACTCCTTCACCAGAATATCAGCGACAGTACCGGCCTCTTGATTCGGAAGGGCGTACGCTTCGGGCCACTTGGTGAAGTAGTTCTTGCACACCAGGATGTATTTATTTCCCGATTCGGTTTCGGGGAATGGTCCAGCGATGTCGATAGCTATCCTCTCGAACGGACTACCGACGTTGTACTGCCGTATCGGAGCTCTACGTCTACCAACCGGTCCGTTTCCTGTAGCGCAGGCTTCGCACCTCCGGCACCACTCTCGGACATCATCTTTGCAGCTCGCCCAGTAGAACCTGTCTCGGACCTTCTGCAACGTCTTCTTCAATCCAAAGTGTCCTCCAGAAGAGCCATCATGCAGGTGGCGCAGAACCTCGGCCACTTTACTCCTTGGAACCATCAATTGTGATCTCGTTGCCCTACCGTCCTCATCTTCCAAGAATCTGGTCAGGACGTAGTTGTCCAGCTGCAAGGAGTCCCATTGCGCCCAATAGGTCTTCACCGTTGTGTTGATGGCGGAGACCTCCTGCCAGGTAGGTCGACGGCCATCTCGGTTACAGGCTATAACCGTGCCTAAGTCGGGGTCGTTCTCCTGGCTGTTCTGCAACTCGTGTAACTTTCACGAGTCGTCGACTACAGTGGTACGATTGATGGGTACCGCACGACTCTTCAGTCTCGAACAGTGGCTGCAGTCCACAGGGCAGGGCCTCCTGGATAACGCATCGGCGTTGCGGTGGGCTGTGACAGGTCGATGATTTATTTCAAAGTCGTACTCTTGTAGGCGCTCGATCCACCTAGCCTCCTGTCCTTCAGGATTCTTGAACTGCAGTAGCTATCTTAGAACAGCATGGTCGGTCCTCAGCCAGACTCTTCCGCCAAACTCGAATGATTTAGGTTTTACTACGTCAGTACGGCCGCTGTGATGATCTCCGCACTCGAAGATGCCTTGGTACCGGGCCACCAGATCTTCGATCTTCTTCCGTTCTTGTTGGCTCATGTCACTTCCCAGGATTGTGTTCCTCCTGACGGTTGCCAGTTCCCTGCTGACGTTCATCATCCTTACTGGGACCCCAAGCCCAGTCTTTACCAACGTCTTCCCAACCAGGATACCATGAGTGAGCTCCTTGCCACCATCGGGCTCGACCGCGCGCACCACGTTACCTCGGAGATCGCCATCCAGGTACGCATCAACGACCCTCTCGGTTCGTCCCTGCAGAGTAACATCTTCCGCCCATACCACTTGTACCGCGATCTCTCCTCTTGGGTGCCGGGAAAGCTCCTCCCTACCCACGTGCAACTTGCCGCGTTTCAGGTCCAAAGCGCACTCACACTTATACACAACATCCATTCTCAGGATGCACTCGTCCGCAATGTCAGCAATCAGGTCCCGATGCTTGAGGGTTTGATTCCCAATCTTCAAATCGGTTTCCCCATATTTGGTCAATGCGCCCCCGGTGGCAGTGCGAAGGCGTGTCTTGTTGTACAGCAGCTGACCCTCGTCCCTTACTACGTCGGACCTGGCGATGGACTTCGTCGCTCCAGTATCCAACAGCAGAGACCGAACTCTTCCATTTATTTTCCCATCAAGTTTTTGGACTACTTTCTCTTGCGCGGCTTTCAGCTCTTCCTGTGCTTTCTGCCCGGCTTTCGGCTGTTCCCCACGCTTATTTTTAAGATCCTCTAGTCCTTTTAAGATCCTCTTTCGGCCGGCTCTCAATTCCTCATTAAGTTCATCTTTGAGGTCTTCTTGAGTGGATTTCAGCTCTTCTTTAAGATCCTCTTGTGCTTCTTCTGCCTTCTTTCGACCGGCTTTCAATTTCTCGAGTTTTTGGACTACTTTTTCTTGCGTGGCCTTCAGCTCTTCCTTAAGCTTATCTTTAAGGTACTCCAGCGCGGCTTTCCGCTCTTCCTTAAGTACCTTCTGCTCGGCTTCCAGCTCTTTCTCAAGATCCTCTAGCGTTTTTTCTGCCTCCTCTGCCTCGTCCCGGTTAACTTGTATCAGTTGCAAAAGCCGGCTTAATTGGACTTCCATCTTGGATCTCGTCAAAGGCATCCCCACTATACACTTAAATTGATTTATCCGACCGTCGTTTACTCGGCACTTGTTAAACAATCTATTTATTTAATGTTTGTTCAATAATTCTTTTATAACCCCTGGTACAACACGGTACAAAACCCGCACACCTGACGCCACTGTTACGTTTTTAAGTTCGGGCTATTTAAAAATGATACGACGCTTCTTGTACTAAACATTCATTTACAACGATTAATTACGATTTCTATTTCTAATGACAAATACACTTCTTTATTTACACTGGATTAAACATTAATTATTTATGTGGCTATTTATTTTATACACGCGTTTATTTATGTAGCAGCTTTACGCATTTCGAGTTTGGATGAGAACTGCCGCTATTCCCGCTCGCGAGTATTTATATCTCACGAACGATTCATTCTAGAAACGTCCAGACCTTACTCGAAGCTCCCGACAAAGGCATGACGCATCGCCATATTAGTCACCAAGGTCGCTGACGTCACGCGACTGCAGCTGGCTCCAAGGTTGCTTCTCGAATATTCACGGGTCTCCATCGGTCTGATCGCAAGGTCGTTACAATATGGAAGCTATACATTCGCATTTTTATTATTCAGAGCAACCTTTCAAATTAATTAATAACCCTGTTAATAAACAGGTTTTTAAACCGCTTCTTCATCCGGTTTACAAACCGGTTCTTAAACAGGTTTACACACCGGATCGTTAACCGGTTTAAAATCAGATTATTGGTTAACGGGCTTACCGGTGTTACAGAAAGCCTGTTAACCGTTAAATCGGTTTTTACTAGCACTATTATAAACCATGCATGGTGATCTTTTATTAAAACCTTAATTTCTCAAACACACTTTAGATTAAAGTACAATAAGTTGGGATCAAAATAACAGAAATATAAAGCTCCATTTATTCCTGCGATAAAAGATAAGGTGTCACATTTAAAATATTTAGAAAACAAAGATTGAAGATATTGAAACTTGAAACGGTATTTTGAACACCCTATATTAAAATATCTCGTTTTTATAAAATTTTGTGTTTTTGTATCCTAGTTGTCAACCTCAATATTTGGGGAAGAAATATTCAAAAGTGGAGAAGATATTGTGTTATTAAAGCTTGATATTGAAAAAAAAATCCTAAAACGTTTATAAGTTGGAACAGCTGGATGCAAATAAAAATTAGAGTTGAAAGTAGAACCTATAGGGGCTTGAAGATTTCTAAAGAAATACAGAGTATTCAATTAAAAAACAGTATAATTTCTTAAGTTAAACCTTTTGGGACACCCTGTATATGTCAAAATAATTTTAAAATGTCCCCCCTTTAACCCCATTAAGGGGGAGAACCCGCAAGCCAAAAAGAGGGGTAGAAAAGCAGATTGGTGTCATAGCAATAAACAAGCAAATAACATTTCGCTATTATACCGTATGATCGAGAACTTTTAACTTCTAGAGGGCTGCGGATTTTTAAAAATTGAATTTATGTTAGCAGTGATTAGTAAAGGTTCTTAATAATATAACCTATACAATTTTGACAGACAAACTTAAACTTTTACAGGATGTTTAATACCGAATACTGGGTGGTGCTGCGTATGGAAAATGTTTTTGTTACTAAAACATTTTTATGTATTCAACAAAAATGTTTGTATTCCTTAAAATGACATTCCTGATATAACCTTGCACTGACAGATATAAAATGTCAATGTGACTTTTACTACCACGACTACCAACAAAATTTTTGTAGAAAATAATTCCACAGCCCACTAGAGGATAAAAGTTTTAAATCATACTGCATACGTTCTCAAAAAATTCATATTACAATTTATTTACTTGGACCACAGCCAACAACGACTACCATTTAAGAAAACTAGGTTTTACGTTGCATTTTCAAAACAAAAGAACATGGAAATACTATTGCAATGGTCCTATGCTTCGGCATATGATATGATCAATATTAAAAAGTAAGAATAAATAGTTATCCTATTTAGAATTTTAGCTAGATAATAATACAATTTTATTAACATGATATCATTTGGATTACAATTGATGAATAAAACTAACAGTCTCTTTTTTTCATTAGAAAATAATAATAAGTTCCTATTTTTAAATGTTCATTCTCGTAACGGTGGGTAGAATAGTAGAGAAGCAAATGCACGTACGCACAGATGGATGACCTGTAAACTGTAAATTGTAAACTTTTTGGATCGGTACAGGATAGCAATCAAATTTGGATTTCTATGTAGATATTACAAAACAATCTGTAGTAAATATTATAATGTTAAATTTAATTAATAAGTCAAATTTGTAACAGTAATTATAACATTGTGTAACTATACTAAGTGCTCCAAGGTTAGGTTTAAAAACAGCAGTGCTGAATCTCGCCTTGTGAATTTA
>OW679200.1:37088145-37192495 GCA_940337035.1 Agriotes lineatus | reverse complement strand
AAATGGTAATATCAGGGGAAAGAAAGGAAATTAGAGTTATGGTAGATGATGAACTCATAGAACAAGTAAGCAGTTTCCAATATTTAGGAGTAACCTTAGAATAAACAGGAAATCAAGGAATAGAGGTGAACAGTGGGATTGAAAAAACTAACAAAGTTTACGATGCGCTAAGCAAAGGGATCATTAATAAGAGAGAAATCACAAGGGAAACAAAGATGAAGGTTTATAGAACAATATATAGACCAATACTCACGTACGGATGTGAATCATGGGTTCTTTCAGATAGAGAAAAAAGCAAAATTAGGGCAGCTGAGATGAAATATTTAAGGAGGTTAAAGGGGTAACAAAAAGAGACAGAATCAGAAATGAGGAAATAAGAGAAGAACTAAATATCGAACCTGTAGAAGAATTCATTGAACGAAGGCAACTTGGATGGTGGGGGCATCTACAAAGGATGGAGAGCAGAACTCAAACCAAACAGATTTGGGAATCAAAAGCGACAGGCAAACGAAAAAGAGGAAGACCAAAGCAAACATGGGATGAAATAATTGGAAAGATACTAAAGAAGAAAGGAAAAACGTGTGTTACGGTATTAAAACAACTTTACGACACCCACCCAAGGTGAGCATCGCACCACAGAATCAGTCCTGGAAAACTGGCACACTTGCCCTGAAATCGGTTCGAAATAGGCTAATAGGCCACGGCTGGAACGCTCAGGGAGTCGGGCGTGAGTCACACGATACGTTCTGGGCAAGCGTGTTGAGGCATATATATATAGGGTCACATCCGCCTTAAGTTTAGGCCAGTAGTACTGCTGAGCGATACGGCCGTAGGTCTTATAAATGCCTAAATGGCCTGCGGTAGGTTCATCATGGTTTTTGCGAAGAATCTTGGCACGTTGAGGCTTCGGAACCACCTCTTTCCAACTCGCGCCTTCGTCCAATTCGGGGTATCACTTATAATAATGCAGAAGACTAAAAGCCGTGTTTACACAACTAAAAGTACTATGGTTGCGTTCCACCATTTCTATTTTCGGGTTTTTGTAAACAAACTTCCCTTAACTTTTAATAGCGATATTATCACAGAAAACAATTATTTATTATGGCTATTTCTTGTGGTTTTTAAAACTATGCAGGCAGCTTCAAACGGATGTCAAATTTCTTTAATAGCCATATCTCGTCATTGAATGCTGCCAAACACTCAAACAAAGAGCCTTGCGTTTTAACATAGTGTAAAAGCAACTCCAATGCTTACGCTACATAACCTAACCTTCGGTGCAACTGTGAGCTAAGTGTTGTTTTATTATAATTAATAGAAAAGATGATGTGCTTCGCCACCGATTGCAAACATTATAATGAAAAACATACGTGCAAGTTTTTTACGTTCCCAAAAGAACCTAATCAGCGGCGACGGTGGATAAAATGAATTAGGTAAGAATAAGGTTATGTTATGGTTTTTGTTTAATAAGGGCGTTTTAAGAAAACTAATATCTATTTTATATTTTTAGGAGACCAAATGCCGTCCAAAAGAATGGGTGCGTTCAGCCGGCGTAGCACTGATTTAGCGCTCGCTTTTTGCTAAGTTCAAGCAGCTGCGAGCGGCTGAACGGCATTTGGGTTAGCGATCGCTGTGTTTACTAACAAACGTCAGTTTTGAGCGCGTCAACAGAATGGAGCAAATTGATCACTTAATACTCGAATTTGCTGCAGATGATGTGATGGAAATTAATCCGATAGTGCAATTAATGCCGTTGTTAGAAAATAACGGAAACTTATTGCAGTTGATTTATTTGGATGCAGAAAAGAATGATGAGGCTGTTCATAATGTCAACTACTTTGAGGAAGTGGTACCACGTTATTCACCACAGGAGTTTTGTGAACATTTTAGAATGTCCAGAAATGTTATGGAGGTATCTATCTAGCAATATTAGTACAATTTTGCTTACTTAAAAAATACAGTGCAACTGTATTAATTTTTATATATGAAATGCATGTAATTAGGTATTTATAAACATTTTACAATTATTTGTTTATTTCAGATGCTTGTGGTGGACATAGGCAATAGAGTAGACATCGAAGGCAGAATCGATCTTGGAAAAAAGACTCTGTTTACCATATGGATGTTGGCTAAACCGGAATCGTATTTGGCATGCTGCGATCGGTTTGGAATGTCGAAAGGCACCGGTCATCTAATTTTTTATCAAATTTGCAATATTTTGTTGCAAATGATGCCACAAGAAATACGATGGCCTACTAACGAGCAGGCGATTATGACAGCCAACACATTTCATGCACGAACAGGCTTTCCTGGAATTGTGGGGGCTATAGACGGTTGCCACATCCCTATAAAAGCCCCAGCTCATAACGCCGTTGATTCCTTGGTGATAGTGCATATCCATTAATGAAAAATGTAATGGTGCCATTTAGGGATACAGGCCATTTGACACCGATGCAAAATAATTTTAATACGAGATTAAGTACAGCCCGAAGCAAAATAGAGCAAGCGTTTGGACGGCTAAAAGGAAAATTCCGAAGGCTGAAATACCTCGATATGAATATTGAAAATGTTACAACAGTCGTCACCGCAGCTTGTGTTCTACACAACTATATAATACGTAGGGAAGGACTGCAAAATGTTGATATTGGGGTCCAAAAACGAAACAAAATAATGCAGCAAATTTTCTAAAAGTGGCAAATATTTAAATGTACGATAAATTGTAAATATGTATATATACAGTATGTCCCCGGATTGAGTTTACAATAGGTATGATCATATATCTAATACTTACTATATTGCTAGCGGCTATGAGTGGGAAACTGGCCGATGAAGTGAGACACACAACCAACTCCTTAATGTATACGGTGAGCTGTGCGCAAGCGCGGCGGCGTCGTCCGCCCAATGGGGAAGTGGTCAAGTTTAAAATTCGCTTCTAAAGGCGGAGTTCGAATGCTCACGCATGCGCACGAGACGCGTTATACTCTAAGTGAGACTATGTCGGTGCTGTAATGTTTTCTGAAGTTTCCAGGCCCTACCAGCAATATATGTGTATTATATATATGGGTATGATTGACCAAAAATTTTCGAATTGGAATTTCATATTTTGGGATTCCGCCCTGCTTGGTGTGAAACGAATTTTAAGAATATTTTCAGTTTTTGAAAAACAAGTAGGCTTTGACAAGGAAGCGAAAAATATTTTATTGTCAGGTAAACTACCCTTTTTGTTCATGATACGGCAAAATTGTATTAAGAAAAGTTGTTTACAATGAGAAATTATGATCCTATACAAAATTTCAGAAAGATCTTGCGACTTAGATTAAACCGTTATTTTTTAGATTAAACAAATTGCATTTATTAAAAATGACGGTTTAATCTAAGTCGACAGAGCTTTCTGAAATTTGTTATAGGGCCATAATTTATGATTATAAACAACTTTTTCATAGAAGTAAAAACGGTGACTGAGGCAAGATGGGAACAGTATTTCGAACAACTTTATGACAACGGCAACAACGAAAACGAGGAAGAGGAAGAGGAAGAAACAGGAGGAACTGGTGGAGAACTCGAAAACATAATAACAACAGCAATGACCAAAGAACAAATCAGGGACGCAATTAAAAAATTAAAAAACAGAAAGACCCCCAACGAAGACGCCATAAGTAATGAATTCATCAAATACGGCGGAGAATTGCTTTTACAGGAGATAACAAAATTATTTCAAGTAATAATAAACCAAGGCAAGGTTCCAACAGAGTGGAAACAGAGTGTCACCATCCCATTGTTTAAAAAAGGCGATAAAAAGGACCCATCAAATTATAGGGGCATAACACTATTAAGCTCCGTTATGAAACTCTTCACAAGCGTAATGGCAACACATATCCTTAGCACAATTCACATAAGTGAAGAACAACAAGGCTTCCAAAAAAACAGATCAACAATAGACGCAATATTCATCCTTCGACAACTCATAGAGAAAGCACTCGAATATAACACGCCTGCTTTCATTTGTTTCATAGACCTAACGAAAGCATTTGACCGCGTAAAACTTAAAGACATCATATGTATATTAAAAGAAAAAGGGATCCCCCAAAAATACATTAAACTAATAAAAGACATGAACACCAACAACACAACAAAAATAAGGGTCGACAAACAACTCACAAAAGAAATAAAAACAAACACGGGAATTCGTCAAGGAGATAGTCTAAGCCCACTACTGTTCAATCTCATCATGGACAAGATAATAGAAGCCGTGAAAACACGTGATCTTGGCTACAAACTTGGAAACAACCTTATAAATATCTTATGCTATGCGGATGACGCAGTTTTAATAGCGGAGTCTGAAAATGACTTACAAAGACTTCTCCATACATTCAAAATTGCTGCCGAAACATATAACATGTCAATCTCCATAACAAAAACAAAATCAATGACCATCTCAAAAGAACCATTACGCTGCAAATTGGCAATGGACAACATATCAATAGAACAGGTAATGACCTTTAATTACCTAGGAACAGAAATTTCAAGTTGTGGAAACCTTAAAAACGAAGTGAGGAAACAGATAAATAAAGCAGCCACCATCTCGGGTCATCTAAAACAAGTTATATGGAAGAACAAACACCTCACTACAGAATGTAAATCCAGAGTATATAAGACCTGTGTCAGGCCAGTGCTAACATATGCAGCCGAGACCAGAGCTGACACCACTGTAACTAAAAGACAGATGAGAACAACTGAAATGAGCGCTTTAAGACCAATAGCCGGTCATACACTATGGGACAGACAAAGAAACACATACATAAGAGAAAAATGCAAAGTGGGAGACGTGGCACGATGGGTACGAGCAAGAAGGCGCGAGTGGAACGAACATGTAAACAGGATGGCAGACAATCGGCTAGTCAAAATAGCACGCAATGAAAAGCCAAGAGGAACACGACCACCAGGAAGACCCTCAAAGAGATGGCGCGATAGCTGGCAGTCAGTATCACAAGACCAGTAAAGTTAAAGACACAAACAGAGGAATGCAACCCAGAATAAACAGGCGTTTCGCCTTACAAAAAGAGGAAGAAGAAGAAGAAGAAACAACTTTTCTTAATACAATTTTTCCGTATCATGAACAAAAAGGGTAGTTTACCTGACAATAAAATACAATTTTCTAAAAACTAACAGTTTTTTATAAGTCGACAAATCGTTCTGAAATTTGGTATAGGGTCATAATTTATCATTATCAACAACTTTTCTTAATTAAATTTTGCCGTATCATGAACAAAAAGGGTAGTTTACCTGAAAATAAAATATTTTTCGCTTCCTTGTCAAGGCCTACTTGTTTTTCAAAAACTGAAAATATTCTTAAAATTCGTTTCACACCAAGCAGGGCGGAATCCCAAAATATGAAATTCCAATTCGAAAATTTTTGGTCAATCATACCTATTGTAAACTCAATCCGGGGACATTCTGTATACAGGCTGATTTTTTTATCATGTAACAACTTATAAGCAACCCATTATGCAGAAGCATACATAATGCATGCTTCTGCATAATGGGTTGCCTACAAGTTGTTACACGATAAAAAAATCAGCCTGTATATATATATGTAGTTGATATTTTGTAAATATATTTTATAAAATTAGCATGTTTTTGTTGTGTAAGTGTAAACATAGTCAAAGGGTCATTCATGCAGCAGCAGAATTACAAAACAATTAGGCATCCTTTTTAGAGATCTTCTCTCGGCATTTTAATTAACAACTTTGAAAAGGGTTACATACAGGGTCCGGCAAACGGCAAGATTTCGTAAATACTTTTATTGTTGAAAAATTATTTTTTTTATAATTATTAATACATTAATGGGAAATAAAAGAGTAGCCATTTGATTTACAATGTAAAAAAAAAATTTTTTGAATACTACATCTTCCAAATGTCCTCCGTTGACATTAAATTTATGCATTCTTGGAGTCGAGCCTGAAAGTTTTGCATCACTCTTCGCAGCATATCAACAGGTATTGCTGCAATCTCGTCACGAATTCGTTGTTTGAGGGCCGGGATTGTCCTGGGTGGATCAGTTGCAAACACTTTTGTTTTTAGGTAACCCCACGAAGAGTGATGCAAAACTTTCAGGCTCGACTCCCAAGAATGCATAAATGTCAACGGAGGACATTTGGCAGATGTAGTATACAAAAAAATTTTTTTTTTAACATTGTAAATCAAATGGCTACTCTTTTATTTCCCATTAATGTATTCATAATTATAAAAAAAAAAATTTTGCAACAATAAAATTATTTACGAAATCTTCCCGTTTCATTGCCGGACCCTGTACAATGCAATAAATGCTAAAACACCAGATCAAAAACCATCAAAATACTACGGTGAATATTGTTACGCCATGCCATGTGTAAATGCGTTTATTTTAAAATGCAATATATGAACCGTAATTTTATTGAAAAAGAAGCATGAGAAAGAACAGGGCATGTAATAACCCACATACTTGCTGTAAACTGAAGTCTTTCTACTATTTGATCAACAGAATTCCTTCCCCCGTACAATATATTATGTTTTTACATACTCAGTAACGTTTCCATATTGCATTTTAAAATAAACGCATTTACACATATTGCGCGATATAATAAACTCCCTGTCTAATAAAAAATCAGACTATACACCGATGTCAAAATATATTTATTACAAAACTTCTTACTCATTACAATATTAATAAGTGAATCAAATAAAAAAATATATACATTTAAATATAATTATACATAAAATAATGATACAATTTTAAAACTAATTATTTTTATTATTTGTATTTTTAACTAACTCTAACAGTTGTCGCAAAATATCATTTCGCTCCTTTTGCGTTTGGAGTTGCTCCTTGTACACATTTTTAATTTCTTGCAGCTCTCTAATTTTCTGCTCTTCGGAGAGCAGCATTTGCTTTCGAAATTCTTCTAACTCTCTATTTTTACGTTTGGTACCTCGAGTATCACTGGCAGCAGTATTCAAACTGGGAATTCTAGACGGTGTGGATGACAGGCTTAATAACGATGGAATAACGGGTGGAGTTGGTGATGAAGAATTCGATGTTGAAGAGGCAAGGGATGATGAATTTGAAGGTATTGGGGGTGGCAAAGCTGACGAAGAGGGTGCAGGTATATATGCTGGGATTAAGGACGACTGAGTAGATGTAGAGGGCTGGTTTAGCACAGATAAGGGAAGCTTAGGTTGTGGAATGGACGATATTAAGTGTGGAGGATTAATGGTGGCATCAGTATGAAGCAGGTCATCCATCACGTCAAAATATTCCCAAGTTTGTCCACCTCTGCCAGTTTTTCTTTTGGTATCTTTTATTCCTTTATAAGTGCTCTTCAAATTTCTAAATTTTCTGTCACACATGTCCGGTGTCACATGGTAACAATTTTTTTTCATATTTTCGGCAATTCTCAGCCACAACAGACTATTTTTCATTTTGGGGTTTCTGAAGTTGCAGCATTCTGAGCGGTAGTGCTCAATCAACAACATGGTCGATTTCTGTGACCAAACAAACCGCTCGGCAGCTGAATCGTCTGCAGGCTCATCTGTTCTTTCCGGTACCATGCGTTGCTGCATAATTTGATTTATAACATCATTCTTGATCGTCTCGTCGATAAGAAAAATAAAATCTTAGACTTAATTTAATCAACAGTAGGTAGTTTCAAAAGATTCAATGGACATGTAACTTAGTTCGAACGAAATTATAGTAATATTAAGAAGCAATACACACCATCAAAAATAGCTTGTACCATATGTGATGGGACTTCCGCCGCTACAGTTTCTCCGTTAACATTAAACTGCAGCAGGGTCGTTTCAGAAACCATGATTTTCGCGCCTTTCTAGGTTATATTTACAAATTAGCCCAAACACCGTGTTCTGCTGAGTGGTCAAGCGGAAATGAAGCGACAATGGAGCGAAAATAAATTAGCTCCCAAAAAATGGCAACTGCTGCAGAAGCGAAACCAAAGCGCTGTCGGTCAGCGAAGCGTTCAACGCAGTCGCTACCTCAGCGCTATGCCGGCTGAACGCACCCAATGACACAAGCAGCAGTGTCTTAACCGAAGCTGAAAACATGCTATTGAAGCAGCCGTTTGGACATTGCTACAAAGAAATTAGAGAAGCTGGAAATGTCTTTCAGCTTTACGCATACCAGATAACTAGATAGCATTTCTTTTTATGTACTAACAAGTGCAATGCACCCTGTATTTGGTGAAAATATTCATGGTTTTCATTTACCCCAAACTGTTGCAGTACCTTATCGTAAGAACAAATATAGCCTTTATCATGTGATTCCATCAAGTTGGAATTGCGATATTTAAATGGACATTTAACTTCCACAAGCTCTTCCTACAAGGCCATCTAGGATGGCCCCAAGGTATCCAAACTGATGGAGCCATAGTCCAGCAGATGTCACAGAAAGTCCAGTTGCTGCCCCAAATGTTTCAATTGCATTATTTTCATGTTCTCGCCCCTCACCGAATGGCCTTTACTCCATCTAAGTTATATGTTCCTGCATAATAACAGAACTTTATGAAAAAATGTGAAAAATATTTTGCAAAGCAAACCTGTTAGTTTTTTGAAAAGCGATGCAGGGTAACGATTTCTTTTGCAAGCTGCTAGCACTGTACCGAACGAACTGGCTGTTAAAGGAAACCTGCGAATAATTAACCACAAGGGATTTTTTTACTGCCCTATGGTTTTCTCAAATATAGTTATTACTTGTTCAGGAGAAACATTCACTTTTTGTTCAAAATAACTAATTTTTTCAGATATATTTTGATATTCTGCGAAGAAAATTATATAACTAATCTGCGGAACAATAATATCTTCCTGTGCAGTAAGTTTAGGTGCTAGAAGCCAACTGAATCCTACCAGCCCTCCAAACGAAGCCAATTTTTCTCTAAGCGTTTCGATCACTTTCTTGGTAACACTTCTCTTTGAAGCTCGATATTCCTTAGACGGCAAAAACAATTCATCGATTGTTTTCAAGTTTTCATCAAGTGCTTTAGATTGTTTACGCACTGACCAGCTACATGACTGGTCCGTAACTGATATATTATAATGGGCAAATAGTGCCAGTGCAGCAACATGGTGACATGAAACTTGTCCACGAGGACATGTGCAAGAAGTTGAGGTTATGTTTTTGTCTTCATCGAGGAAGATCTACAAAGTAAAAATATATACTTAGTATTCGTTACTGCTTAGAATCCATCTGAAGCAGCAATCAGTATTTTAAATAATTATACTTTTTAAGCTAAAATGTATCTTACCGCAACATATGCTCTTTGGTATCGCTTATCTTTCATGCTTGCGTGTACTGTACCATTTACCATTTAATACTGAATAGAAAAAGAAGACACTATTCAATTCAGCAGTATTGGCCGTATCCAATATGAAAGAAAGTTGCCCGGAGGCTATCCAAGAATGTCCATAAAACGCTCTCCAGATGCGAGCGTTCCCTTTCCAGGAACTTTCCATTTGAAAATATATTTTTTTTGGAACTTTTCCTTATTGCCATTCTCTAGCGTGGTTTTAAAACTTTCTTTAGTGCAACAAAAGTTATTAAATTCGTCATAGATTTTAAATGCGGCATTTGCCGCGGGTTTCAGCTAGTTTTACGTTAACATGTTTAAACAATTTCCCTCGCGATAGTTTCCACGCCGAATACTTGAACGGTTTTTCCACGACGCGCGTACACATGCGCCTATACCAACGGTTAGTCCGACTGTCACTCGGCGTCCGAACGCCGGCCTCGGATTCTCCAGAATCGACGACTGAGACTACATCTATTTCGGGTATAGCACGGGATAGCGCATCCGGGACAACGTGGTCTTTTCCCTTCCGGTGTTTGATCGTAAAGTCGTATTGTTGGATACGAACAGCCCAACGGGCGAGTCTCCCGGTGGGTTCCTTAAGATTATTTACCCAGATAAGTGAATGATGGTCAGTAATGACTGTGAAGTGAGTGCCTTCTAAATACGGACGGAACTTCTCTATGGCCCAAAGGACGGCCAAACATTCGCGTTCCGTAACCGAAAAATTACGCTCAGGCTTCGTAAGAGTCCGACTAATGTAACAGATGACCTGTTCTTGGCCATCAACGGTCTGAGTCAGCACGGCGCCGATACCAACATTGGAAGCGTCCGTCTGTACGATAAACGGGAGAGAAAAATCGGGACACGACAAAATGGGTGCCGAAACTAGGCAATTTTTGATGGTTGTAAATGCGACTTCGCATGACTCGGTCCACTCAAATTTCTGAAACTTTTTCAATAACGACGTCAGCGGAGCAATAATGGCTGAAAAATTTGGTATGAAACGCCGGTACCACGATGCCATGCCGACTACTCGCCGTATCTCTGAAACGTTTCTAGGTCGCGGCAAGTTAAGAATCGTCGAAACTTTATCGGGGTCGACTAAAAGTCCTTGGGCGTTAACGACATAGCCCAGGTATCGTAATTCCGGTTGACAAAAATGACATTTATCACGTCCCAGTGTTAAACCAGCGTCGTTTAGTCGCTGCAATACTTCGTCTAGAATCTCGACGTGTTTTTCGAAAGTCGGGGTACAAATAATCACGTCATCTAAATAGACAAAGACGTAAGGTTCCAATTCGGGACCCAACACATGGTCGACGAAACGTTGCCAAGTCGCTGACGCGTTATGGAGCCCAAAGGGCATGCGAGTAAATTGAAACAAACCGCGCCCGGGTACTGTAAAGGCCGATAGTTCCTTAGATTTCTCTTCCATTTCAATTTGCCAGTACGCGGATTTGATATCAAGCGACGTCATGAACCGGGCATCGCGTAAGCGATCCAAAATCGAAGACACGTAAGGTATCGGGTAGACGTCCTTCTCGGTGACGCTATTTAATTTACGAAAGTCAACGCAGAAACGATAGGTTCCATCTTTCTTTTTAACTAGTAAAATCGGGCTCGACCAGGCTGAACGAGAACGTTCCACCACGCCTGATTTAAGCATACTGTCCAACTCAGCATCGATATGCGCCTGCATTGCGGGAGAGACCGGATAGTACCTTCGTTTAATCGGTGCCGCCTCAGTAGTTATTTTATGTTGAACGTACTTGGCGCAGCCGAGTTCGGGTTTAGCGATAGTAAAATGTCGGTTCACGAGAGTGTCTAATTGGGTTCGTTGATCCGAGTTTAGGTCGAACATAGACTGCAAATTAGCGGTAGGAGTATCAATGGCCGCTAAGCCGGGTTTTGAGAATTCCCACTCCCCTCGAAACACGTCTGGGACTATTCCCACTGACTTCCAAAAGTCTATACCTAGGATTAGGGTGTGCGGAACCTCCGGAACTATTAAAACATCGATAGCTACCACTCTGTTATTTAAACGGATAGGTAAGTGCAGGGTAGCTAGACTGGTTACGGTCTGTCCATTAGCCACTGAGCAAACGGGTCTCAGCTTCTTATTTACGCGCAGGCCTACAGTAAGCAACACGTCCCAACCCTTGGCTCCTAAGATTGTTCGATTCGCTCCTGAGTCCAACAAAGCTAACAACTCGAAGCCCATAATTTCAACGGTCACATGCGGTCGACGGTCATCAGATGACCTTTCTAATACGTAATCCAGAATGACTTTATTTTTCTTAAATTTGGTCTCGCGCTCCTCGATAAGTCCCTTCATAAATTTAGTCGAATTGCTAAACACGCGCGAGGACACTGCTTGACTGTTCAGCGTCTCGCGGGGTCGTGTCCCTGTCCCCTATCTCTTGCTCGACAACGAGGACAAGTGTTTACGGTCACTTCAGGTCTGCCGCAACGGTAACAGAATTTCTTGCCGCGGGGTCGCGGACACCTACTGGCTCTATGGCCTGGTTCGTTACTGTTCCAACACCGCATGCTTGACTTGGGTGCCGATTCTCGGTTCCTCCTCTCGGGAGTATTAACGTCACGCGTTTCGACAACATCAACTGGGCACGTTTCCGCGACAGGCGCGACCTCGACATATGCCAAGTCTGTTTCTAAGTCAGACTTCTTTCTAGATGGTGGCACGTAAGTTTCAATGGCGTAGCGCCGTTCTTCGATCTTCTGTCCGTATAGCGCTAGCTCGTCGATCGACCGGACTTCTGTCAATCCCAACTGGGTTTGGTATAATGGTGAAATATTATGTAACAAAATACGCAACTGTCTCTCCTCGGGAATCGCTTCAGTCAGGCGCGAAAACATTGTGCGCATGATAGCGATATAAATGCCCATGCTTTCCGTAGGGCCTTGCGTGCGACGTCTAATTTCGTCCAACAACCGTTCATCATAATTAGCAGGTTGAAACTCTAGACGCAATAAATCGACTAACTGCTGCCACGTGTTAGGGGTCGCTCTATTCGCGCGATACCATAGCAATGCGTTTCCCGAAAACAAATCGATGGCCTGCATAAACAACTCTTCTTCGGTAAGGTTTCTGGCCACTCTGAGTTCGTTAACACGCTCAATGAAAGCGTTGACCGATAGACCTTTCGGGTCACCTGAGAACTGTATGTTCCATTTCGAAACAGGGGTTGCCTTAAATGAGATCGTACGCGACATCGGCGAAACAAAACTCGGAGTCGACATAGTTGCCGTAAAGTTGTTTTAATACCGTAACAGGCTAATTTTGGCGCCCAACGTGGGGCTCGACACTTTACATATTAGAGTACAGTTTAGAAATACGCACTCCGGAAAAAGGGCGCGTTAGTTCGCGATAACAGACGCCGACCTGCAAAGGCAACGAGAGCAGTGTAGCTAGCAGCAAAGCACGACGCCGCACAAATGCGCGACGATTTAATTGAAGGCCTAACTCGTTAGGCAGCGGGGCAGCGTGACTGCAGTATTTGACCAGGAAGAGGGGCTAACATAGCCTCACTAAAGCATGCGAATTTGGAATAGTTGCCAGCCCCTGCTACGTCGCCCACGCAGTCGTTGGCTGCGGTTAACACCTGATAAGCAAAGCACAAAGCCCTCGTAAACATAAACAAAGAGCTCAGCACGGCGAGGCGTTGATTCCAGTTATGTATTAATCGGTACAATATAGCGAAGCTCGCGCACCTAACGTTACTGAATTAAAAGTTAGCACAAACGTAGCACCAAAACATAGGCGCAGAGTTCTTTAGCTATTTAGGCGATGAAACGCGAAACTCGCGCACATGAACTTACTAGTAGGCTACCAAAGTAGCGTCTTGGAGCATGGTGGCCTCAAGCCGGCATTAAAATCCGCGACAAGCAAGCAAGGGGGCATGCATCCGCCCACACAAAGTTGAGCACAAAAGCACCGCCGCTCGCACAAGCGACAGTTAATATGTTTAAATGGTTGTAATTACAAATACCTTAGTCCGTAGACGGTCTATGAGAGTTGCGTGCAGTCAGTTGGTAGAAGGCGGCAGTCTGTGGCAGCTCAATCGCCAAAACACGGCATTAGGGGTAAACGGGCTGGAATCCGCCAAGATGGCGGCGTTAGGACGCTCTCCTGAGAGCACACTTACGGCTGCAAAGAGGCCTACTTCGTCCTGCCTAGAAAGATCCTCGAAAACAGCGAGTTGCAAAGGGAAAGCCCCCTTTCTCACAAACGCAGAACTGGCCCCGTGAAGCCCTTCACACACCTACGCTTTGGCGTAAAGACTCGCCACTCGCACAGTCACACGCGACCTCCTTCGATCAACGGCCAGACCTGAACTGCCCAAGCAAGCAGTGTTACGACCCCTGCAGTGGCGTGAGCCAAAACGGCGTTACCACGTGACCCTCGACAGCCAATGGCGATGCGCTCAATAAAACAAATAAGTTCCGGTAACGAAGACAGCACGCCTCAACGGCGTGATTTCTAGAAGGTTCGGAATTCTTGCGAGCGATAACACCCGGCTGCCAAAGTACCAGCAAAGGGGTGCTCCAACTGACGAGAAATACTGCGTTTGGGGCCAAATATGTGCAAAATCATTATTATGGAATTAGGCGATGGAGCCAAGTAAGTAACTAAAAGGGTTTAGCATACGGGCACGCTGCCCTAAAGCCTAGGTGGCTAATGAAAATACCAAAATGACCTGACACGTGGGCAGAGGCAAAAAGACTAGCGGAAGATAGAAAGAGCTGGAAAAAGTTTATACTGAATTGAGTTTTAGTTAAAGTAGAGGAAGTATTAAATGTAATTAATACAATCCAGTTAAATGTACCTAAATGTATAAGTAAGAGAATGTATTGAAATCCTTACACCCTTATGGGTAAATGAGGAAATGATTACTTATATATATTGCTATGTTATGCTAGCTGATAAATTTATTTAAATTATCGTATTACTACTTTGCCCTTTATTTTTTAACTTTCAATTCAAATCCGTATTTTACAATATTTTTAATGAAACTCTCTCAGGTGGTTCGCAATATCTAGTAACCCAATGATTGATTTGTCAAATTCTCTTTGTTTAATTGCAAGTTGATTGACTTTCAAAAAAATTGACAACTAACGTCAAATTAATCAAAATTCAGAACGAATATCAAGGTTTTTACAATAAGATCTAATATGTAATTCTTTCACCAATCTATTTTGTAAGTATGAAATTCAATTATATTTTTTATACCTTCTTACTGGTTATAGCTTTTTAAATGTTTCATTTAACCTTTTAAAACACAAACCTGATTTAACACTTTGCTTGTTAATACTGCCAAAATCCTTCTAAGCTGGATCCTCACTCCGACTGCACTCAAACACCTGCTGAGTCCTTATCCAAACTGCATCACCTACGATGAATGTAAACTCCCAGCCTCACCTTATTGCCATCCACTTCAAAACTTCCACATCCTATACTGGATTCCTGTCGTTGTCCCCTGCTGCTGTTAACTTCAAGTCTCCTAGCTCCTGTACTGGATTACTGCGGCTCCGATCCCTCTCTGGTAAGTGTCAGCATAAATCTTGTTCCAAATATGAATTTGTCTCTTTTTTTAGATGGTCCTACGTCTTCAATGATACCCACAGGTTTCCCAAAAACAATTCGCTGCACGTACTAACCTCTTGTTTGTGTCTTGTATTCCATTTCCAATGTAGTATCAATAAATCCAATTCTCTTCATATAATGTAATCTTCTGTATTGATTATTTATAATTCACTGCATTGGTTCAATCTCTTCACCGATTGTATTCCTTTATAAGTTCCAATTTATAATATTATACCTCCACCAAGTATATTTGTTTACAGCCTTTTTAAATGGTATTTGATCAAATAATTACATAAAGTAAGGCATAAATTCTTGTTTTTTATTTTCCAAATTCGTTATATTCAAAATTACATGTCTGTTTTTTATGAGTTGTTTCAGTAACTAATTAAACAAATTACAAATTATTACTATTAGACACGATTCTTGTTGCCTCCTATCTACACTTTTTTATATAATCAAAACAGATATTTTATTTTAATTATCATAACAGATCCATTTTAGTAGTAACCTTGGTATTTATTCCTATTCAGAATTTTCTTATTACAGATTAAGTTTGAGTAATCAATCATTATGCTATTATTTTACTAACCAATAATAAGAAAGTTAATTTCATTATACTTTAACATGTATTTAAATCCATTAATTTGCTTATATCTGACTTCCAAATTTATTTGACTAAACTGTTTCTTTAGTATTCATTTTTAAATTATCAAAGAATATAGTGTATCATAACATAATTCCTCAATTAAGAAAAACATTTTTAATAAACTCGTTTTATTTCAAATGTATTTTCTTAATTCGTTATTTAATTAATAAATTTTGTAGAACCCAACCAAATATCCTATTATCTAAATTAATAACAATCAACACCTATTTACATCTATCTATTTTAAAATTACTATAGAAACGAAATAATTAACTTTACCAACCAACAACATTTAATGCAATATTTACAGATTTTCATGTTTTCTAAGTTTTCGATATATATGGGTAAATCATTGTAATATGAAATCTTCCTCTAATTCGTCCATCTGTATCATTTATTTTAATTTCATTTCTAACTTGTCCTCTTAATGTAAATGGAATAGGGTAAGATTTACTATTAAAACTTTTTGATTCATCAACCTGCAATTTATGAATATATTTTTGTGCTTGTCCTACCTTTTCATTAATAACCTCCTTATTTCTATAAATTATTTCTAATATTAGGCCTTCAAATTGTTTATTCTTTTCAGCTATTTTCAAATCATTCAGCAAAACCCCCTTATAATTATTATCACTCTGTATATCACATATTACATTATTATTAATTATTATACCTTCCTTATACTTCATTGTATCTCCAATTCTATCTAATTGAACACACTTATTTTCTCGGCTGACACTATTGGTACAGTTCCAAGATTTTTTTACCCCTTTTAAATGAATACACTTTTGTGTTCCATCAATATGAATCCCTAATTGCTGAATTACATCAATTCCTAACACCATATCGACAGTGAGACCTTTTATTATAAACAATCTAACAAAATCTTCCCATTGATTTATACTTATCTTTACATTTAACACTCGGTTTGTGGTTGATATCTTTCTTTTGGTTGCTGATAGCAAATCTATTTTATTTACTTTAATTATATTCTTGTACAGGACATCTAAATTATTTAAAATTACTTCCTCATTTATTAAAGATGTGATCATATTTCATAATAGAATACTATCTTCTTTTTAGTAGTACAATGGCATCATCTATCTTTTAATATTTAATATTCATAACTATTTAAATGCTAAAATACGTGTGGTTCTTCATAAAAAAAATTTTTAAATTACTATTTACATATTTACAAGTTCCGAGTTTCCTTTTGTTATCTTAATACTCTTTTAAAAATATTTTCAGTAGTCTTTTGAACATCCTTGTCTTCTTTAGCTGCTTGTTTTAATTTTCTTATTTCATCTTCTAACCTTGGTACTTCATTTTGTCTCAGCTTTTCTTTTAACTTCTTTGCTTCCTCCTTTAGTCGTCGTTTAACTGTTTCCTTCTTTGTTTTCTTCTTATTTTTATTGACATTAACTATATAACCTCCTGTAATTCTTCTTAAATATTTGTTATTTTTGTTCCTCATAATATTACTCAATATACCTCTTGTTACCACCTTTACTTCTGTATTACTTACCACTTCATTGTATTTTACCTGTTTACCATTTTCCATATCTTCACAAGTCTCTAACATTTGATTTATTTCATTAGTTCCAAATAATAATTCTTGTTTTTTATCCAAAATTCTGTTTTCATAAGTGTTGTATCGAAATCTAACTTCTAATTTTTCTTTATCCTGTACTGACTTAGTTTCCATAATCTTTGTTAAATTTTCTTCTATCTCTTTGCGTTCCTCCTGTCTTTCTTTTCTCACCTCATTCTTGAGTTCCTCCTTATAACTTCCTAATGTTTCACTCATCTTATTAATTTGTGCTTGCAATTCTCGCTTATTCTCGATTTGCACCTTATTAAATTCTTCTTTTAATCCCAATATCGATTCTTCCATCCTTTTTGCCTGTTCTTTTTGCTCCTCAATTTTCTCCGCAGTTTTCTGTATTGACTGTAGTAATTCTTTCTTCGACCTGTTTTTCCTTTCCTCAGCTTCCCTATTACTTTGCTGCATTTGCATTTGCATTTGCTGCATCATTCCCATTATTTGTTTCATCCTGTCATCTTTTTCTGTATGTTCTTCCTGTAACCTTACCTGGTCTCCTTGTACTTCCATTTCTAGCTGTCCTTCTTCACCTTCTACTCCTGCGCTACTCGCCACTACTTCCATCTGTTCTGGTCCTTCTTCTTTCTCTTCTTCCACCTTCTTGCCTTTCCTTGTAACCCTTTTATCTGCCATCTTTCAGTTAAATTGTTTAAATGTACCTATTTTTTATTATAACCCTTTATAATGAATCGTATATCTTTATATTTGATTTACCAATTGAATCCGTTATCCAATACTTTAGTTACTCAAATTAAATGTCCTATTCTGTTACTCTATTTTTGCTCAAAAGAACTTAGTTATGATACCCTTTTACCTTTTTACAATTCTGTTCTTTTATTCGTGATTGTTAATTACAAATTAACCATAAACCTGGTTTATCAGCTATATTCAAATAAACGGGTTTGATTGTATTTTCTAATCTTACGTTTGACTTTTCAATTACCTGACATTGACAAGCTACATCAATTTGCTATGCCCTCTCGTTGCGGCGCCATAAAATTTTTCTATGCCTCCACGTTGCGGCGCCATAAAATTTGCTATGTTATGCTAGCTGATAAATTTATTTAAATTATCGTATTACTATTTTGCCCTTTATTTTTTAACTTTCAATTCAAATCCGTATTTTACAATATTTTTAATGAAACTCTCTCAGGTGGTTCGCAATATCTAGTAACCCAATGATTGATTTGTCAAATTCTCTTTGTTTAATTGCAAGTTGATTGACTTTCAAAAAAATTGACAACTAACGTCAAATTAATCAAAATTCAGAACGAATATCAAGGTTTTTACAATAAGATCTAATATGTAATTCTTTCACCAATCTATTTTGTAAGTATGAAATTCAATTATATTTTTTATACCTTCTTACTGGTTATAGCTTTTTAAATGTTTCATTTAACCTTTTAAAACACAAACCTGATTTAACACTTTGCTTGTTAATACTGCCAAAATCCTTCTAAGCTGGATCCTCACTCCGACTGCACTCAAACACCTGCTGAGTCCTTATCCAAACTGCATCACCTACGATGAATGTAAACTCCCAGCCTCACCTTATTGCCATCCACTTCAAAACTTCCACATCCTATACTGGATTCCTGTCGTTGTCCCCTGCTGCTGTTAACTTCAAGTCTCCTAGCTCCTGTACTGGATTACTGCGGCTCCGATCCCTCTCTGGTAAGTGTCAGCATAAATCTTGTTCCAAATATGAATTTGTCTCTTTTTTTAGATGGTCCTACGTCTTCAATGATACCCACAGGTTTCCCAAAAACAATTCGCTGCACGTACTAACCTCTTGTTTGTGTCTTGTATTCCATTTCCAATGTAGTATCAATAAATCCAATTCTCTTCATATAATGTAATCTTCTGTATTGATTATTTATAATTCACTGCATTGGTTCAATCTCTTCACCGATTGTATTCCTTTATAAGTTCCAATTTATAATATTATACCTCCACCAAGTATATTTGTTTACAGCCTTTTTAAATGGTATTTGATCAAATAATTACATAAAGTAAGGCATAAATTCTTGTTTTTTATTTTCCAAATTCGTTATATTCAAAATTACATGTCTGTTTTTTATGAGTTGTTTCAGTAACTAATTAAACAAATTACAAATTATTACTATTAGACACGATTCTTGTTGCCTCCTATCTACACTTTTTTATATAATCAAAACAGATATTTTATTTTAATTATCATAACAGATCCATTTTAGTAGTAACCTTGGTATTTATTCCTATTCAGAATTTTCTTATTACAGATTAAGTTTGAGTAATCAATCATTATGCTATTATTTTACTAACCAATAATAAGAAAGTTAATTTCATTATACTTTAACATGTATTTAAATCCATTAATTTGCTTATATCTGACTTCCAAATTTATTTGACTAAACTGTTTCTTTAGTATTCATTTTTAAATTATCAAAGAATATAGTGTATCATAACAATATATATATAGTAGCCGACTTTCTGGCCTAGCCTGCCTACAATTGTATCCAAATAGTTATAAAGTTTGTTTTGTTTGAGAGAATTAGCTGACGATTTGAAGCTAACAATTGCTACAAGCAAAATTCAAACGTAACTTGAAAACTTGAACACGCTATATCTCGGATTCGAATCAAAAACACTACAGGAGTTTGCAACTTGCTTTTATGCTAAAATGTACCTCGAGAAGACACGACCATTTTAAGAAAATCCCTCTACTTAAGTAATCGACCAATACGCATTCTTGAATACATACACTTGATGTTTTATCCTATACATTATGATAAGTTTATTTTGTGGGTATATTTATTTTCATATATCAACAAATTTAGACCAAAATTAGTTCCAAAGTACGCCAGAGAGGTTGGGTAGATGGGACACGTGCAACTACGCAATCAAAGTGTATTACATCTACTTTCCATAAATTACTTGATAATGAAAGAAAGAACGTGCACTAAGAGAGTTATATGTTTTAATAACTTTAATTTACGAAACGATAAAAGTCGATGTAGGAGAATTATCATACGAATCGACACAAATAACGTCTTGCTTCGAAATATATAGATATTAAAGGAACCGAAACTAAATTATCTATGGCTTAGCCGCTTACCGCTAACCTCATCAACCAGTAAAATCAGTCTTATTAACTAATTGGAACAAATAATTTAATGGGACGCATGAATTAGGCAGTCCTCGAATTTTCCAGTTCATTGCAGAGCTTTCAAGTTCATTATTGTATTCCTTATGCAGCCATCCTGTTCGTAATAGTTATTCTTATTTTTATAAATGTTATATGTTCTTCTGCATTTATTGTATTTTCTTCATTTTATGCAAATTAATGAAATGAAGGACTCAATTTACATAATTCGAAAAATTCAATACAGCCCTGAATGGAAATAGAAAAATCTGTTATCTAGTTGTTGGACTACCTAGAACTTAATTTTGAAAGTTGTTAAATATATCATAGTATCACTATCTTAATGTCTAATGTTCCTCATATATTTGATTAGTCGTAATTAACTTCTGTTTTCTAGCATGATTTCTATGTTTCATGACTGCATCTTTTATTATTCAATCAAATGCCATACGTTTTCAAAATTCAACCAATCACGTGTTTTATAGTGGTAAACAATCAAAATTTTCCCTCGGGATTTTATCTTTTATCTTTATCACTCCCATCTATGGCAACCACCAAACATGTTGTTTGAATCAAGGCGGTATTTCAAAGACGTAACTTAAACTATCATTGTGTGTCAGTATAAATGTCATATTCATTGCGTACCAATACAAAATTAACCGATATTTTGCAAATACGTAGTCCACAAATTGTATTGTTAGGATCATGACTTTGTTCAGAAATTTTTTACAAAAGATTTGTTGTTTTTTAGCAATGTCACGAGACAAACTAACTTGATCAAATTCTCGAGTCAAAGGCAGGGATCAAAGGCAACAAACTTTTGTTTTACTATTCACTTTAAAATTAATGGAACTTCTTGGCGTACACCTTTGTATTAAAAAACATTCTAACGTTGTAAAATTCCCATCAGGAAAAGGAATAATATTTCCTCAAGCAAAATTACCAGCACATCAAACACAGGCACCACTACTACCAACGAGATCTTATACGTAAGCTGCATCAACACGGCGAAAACAAAACTGCAAAAGAAATCTGCAGCAAACTTAACATTCATTAAATTACTGCCTCATAACATAACATCTACCTAAAAAAGCAAAATATGCAACTACAACAACAAACTGAAAAGCAACAACTAGCAATTTATGAACTGAATCAAGAAATCAGACAGCTGCGGGAGGACATAACCACTAACCAAAATAATGGTTCAATTAACTGTATAAAATAGTTTCTAAAATGCTAATCGCACCATGAATCACAAGTATGACGTAGAAAAATTCTTAGCATTCAATACAATTAATATTCTCTTAATACCAGACTCCCACTTCACATCAAATAGTAGTTTAATAATATCGTATAACTTAATTTGTAATGGAACCCACGCGTATGCAGAAAGAAGAACAGTCACCATTCGCTAAGGTGTTAAAAATGCACAACACACACCATAAGTTAAAACAATATTACTCTACTTAGCGGAGAGCACTGAATGAAGTATTGCACTACTTTGCGGATACGCCCAAGTACTAAATGCATTACCGAAATCACTATAAATACCACTTGCCATGTAATATTAACAATCGACTCTTAGCTAAGGATGAAAATCCCAGCTATCCACGGAGTCCGAGCGCTAGATAGAATGTTGGCCAGATCGGGTGCACCACTACTCGCCAAGCTGCAGGCAGAACTTGCGGGCCTCGCAAAATGAGCATCGGGCGTCGGTCGACCCTCAATAACAAATTCCAGTGCTGTATCGGGATGAGGGAGTAATACGAGTTATTTGCACAGCAGGAAGTCAATAGTTTCTTGAATTCCACTTGAAATCGATAATCATAAATTCCTAAGGATGGTAGTCTGTGTTTTGTAAAACCGTGTTTCATAGCTGCTTATCTTTAACGATAAAGTTTCAACAAACTGACTTCTTCAAGAATAATTTACACACCACTCGCGAACACTGTTTGGTAGCCCCTGGTCAATTTTAGAACTAAAAAGCCCATGCCACGCAATAAAGGTGTGAAGCTATCCTGGCGCAATTATATTCAGAAAGGCAATTAATGTATTTAAAATTAGCATCTAGCTAATTTCCTGTCACATTTCGTTTTTTAGAACCTCACTTTCTCGATAACATTCCAGCAATACAAAGCGTCAGATAACCTTAAGGTAGTGGCAGCATTCCTGTATAATAATGCTGATATGCACGCTTCTTATCTCGTGAAGTCCACTCCCCCTTCAACGTAAACCTGCAAGATAATGCCAAGTATAAATACAAGCAGTTTCGCCACTAAACAGAACTTATTTTCCAAACTTCGAGACTGATGGACAGAACCTCACGCGGTATCCTAGCCAAGCTCTCAAACCGCCGCCGTCCCCGCTGTTATGAACTTATTTTCCAAGCTCCGGATCACAACCAATTCTTACCTGTCAAATTTAATCCTTGACGGAGTGTTTTGTTAGACAGCACTTTGTCACGATGTTTCCACCCCTGGGTACGTTGTCTATGCTGTATTTTGTGTCGACTGTGCCCTCTCTGCGTGCCCGGCTATCGGACTGTAAAACAATATTTCTCCTCTGTAATGCCCGGATCATGCAACTGCACCACTAAAACAAGAGGATGCGCGGCTCTGTAGCCGTATCATGCGAATCGAGTTCCAGAAAGCCACTTATCTGGTCAAAAGGTTCCCTGCATCTTCAGGCACTAGGACTAACCCGTTAAATGTTACACACCCTGGGGTTATTTTGAAACGCTTAAAAATTGCAACAAAACCCTGAACTATAAACGAAATCTGTCAAATAATATCAGATATCTGCTTTTCTTCCCGATCAGGCCGATAAAGCAGATTCCGACGCCCTATCCATACTCCGGCTGACGGCCGGCATAACAGTGCTGTCAAATTGGTTTCCCACCTACCAGGACCACAGAAGCGATATATTCTAATTCTAAATCCGTTGTACAAAATTGACAGAATTTTATGTATTTAACTGAATAATATAATGATCGTGGTTTCGCTTTTGCTTATTTGTGTTTACTCGAATGTTTGAACGAACTCTAACCCACTGCAGCTACCCATTGAAAAAGGGCGAGTAATCCGGCTTTTAGTGCTTGTCAAAATTATAAGTGAGCATTCATTTGGAAAATCAATAATATCGTAAAAGTCAGGATATTACAAAAGAACTGTTTTACAGAGGAGAGGAGTCATTATAATGATTCAATTCTTTAAAGCAGTATTTAGACTAAAACGTTTCCCAACTCAATGAAACATACGAGATACTCAATCAGAAGCCAGGAAAACCACCGAAAGTTCCTACATCGTACCTGTCAATTATTCTTCAGTCGATAACGTCAAACACAATCGAAAATTTACCGGCAAGAAGATTTATCATTATAATGACTACTAAAAATCTTATTTCAGAGCAAAGGCTTAGTTTAAGAAGACAACGTTCAATTATAGAACAAGTTCCATGAATCGCCGATACAATAATAAAAAAAAATCAGAAAAGGAAGCTACTTTTATTTTGAAGAAGGATTAACAAATTATGTGACGTTCACTTACTCGAAATTAAATTCCAGGATAGCATCTGTAAACGATTTTATGCATTATCGCCTTAGCACATATGTATATGGTTCTTCTTTACTAATTTGGATTAAGGCTAGGATTTCTGTTCTTACCGCTTTTTCCCAGTATAAAATTTGTGATTCCTAAGATGTTCTTTATATTTCTTGTTCGAAGAGGCAAATTTCTCTTGAAGGCATTTTTTATGTAATGAGGAGTGGATCTAGAAATATTCCTTTCATCACATATTGTGGATCTAATTTAAATCTCTCATATATTGGACAAGTAGAAGAATTGTTGATTTATTCAACCTTGTATGTTGACCGTTATTTAAGAAAATGTTTATAGGATCGATTATTTTTCAGAATCGTTTCAGGATACGGAAGCTCTAACCTTCCGCCTTGCAGGCCAAGCTCCTTCATGGGGTGTTAGTGCCTCACCATTATTATTCCTCTTGAAGCAATTTTAAGGTATAATTACCATTTCTGCGTAAGCATGTTTAAAATTTTCTTGCTACTATAATATTTAAGATTATTCTTTAGCCGTTTTTATTTCTACCGCCACACAGTCTTTAGCGTGTCTTAAATGTAATTTTTAAAAGTAGAGTTAACTTGTCATATTTAATAATCCACTATAATACTCTAAAACATGTTTTCCAATATATTTCAACGCCTCTGCAATTTTCCAATTTTCTTCTCATTTTCTTTCAAATACAGCTATGATATATTGTTGCACTCCGTTTGTTGCGAAAATCTTGTGCATATAATTTCAAAGTACAGGTATTTTCTCTTTTTAATATGGTTGGCCTTCCTGTTCCCCCCTGTCACTGATCACCTCTCAGGGTTTCACCCGGAATCTCAGGGTTTCAACGCCAAATCTCCGGGTTTTGTTATAATTTCTCGGGGTTACGCCAATTATGTAATAATGTCTATCATTAACTTCACGGTAAGTCGGTTATATTATTAAAAATAAAATAAAAATATTATATTAACTCTATACTTTTATTTGTAATACAATAAATAAATAAAATTGATCCACTACATAAAGTTTAGCTTGAATTTTATTGCTTCTCTCTAGCTAATTATAAATATGATTGCAGATCGTGCACAAGCTACGCTCCAGGTCCAATTTATTCTGGAACTGCACTCCGGAACACTACCAATTTAACCACAGCTGTCCTCTGCACACAGGCAAGTAAATAAAACGCACAACTGGGCACAAAGTATTTACTTTTATCAACGAAATTTATCAAAATAGGTAAGCCAAACAACACACGAGCTTTCGGCTTGGCCTCACCAACATAAAAAAATACAAGCGACTCCCTAGGTCACCATAGCAACATGATTTACAATTGTTTATCTGTAAGTGTACATTTTTTTATCTTAATTTGTAAATGTCATTCAGGAAACTATAACCTCACAATTGGTCGTACTTTTTACGTTTAGTTATTAAACGTTGATTAACACGCCACCAGCACCTTCTTGTAATCTTCAGTAATTCTCAGGTTTCTTCTCATCTGCTCCTTGCGTAATCTGTGCCTTTTTGCACTGTTTTATAATGTAGCTGTGTCATCGATTGTTGGCACTTCGATATGAATGCAAACCCTCTTTTGATGTTTTATTTTGAATACATGCAGAACAGCAGAAACAATTCCTGTCTAGTACGACGTACGATATGGACAAGTATTTCAGTTAAACCTTGCATTATATTTGCTAACCATTAATAGAAATGAATAAAAACATGGTTTTTATTTGCTTGATTTTTGTTTTCTTTAAACATTCTGCATTTTCCATTCAAGAAAACCCTTTTCTTATTTACGAAAGATCTCAGGGTTTGTATAAATTGAAAAGTGGCCACCCTATACGTAGGCTGGAGGTTTGCAGAGGAAGTCATCCCTTAAAGTTCTGCTGATGCGATGTAGTGTTAGACTGTAATTTCGCCATCAAGAAAGGCAACTCGAGGTCGATCAATGCCTTAGGTAAGCAATAAAGCTGCTTATTACATGGTCTGCCGTGGTTGAATTTATTTGTAGGCTTCCTTTCTTGAGTTACATGGCTCCCTTTCTAACAACGTAAGATCAGTCGGTGTCTTTTGGACGATTTACGAAAGACTCTTGTTGTTTAGCCAACGTGTAAGGAGTTATTTTTCGGGTCTTCAATTTGGAACCGTTTGTCACACATGAAAAGAACGACCACAGTTGTCTAATCAATTGTGTTTCAATTTAATTGGAATTTCTACTACCTTGCGACGCTGATAATCAGGTTTTTTGTATTCTACCTATTGAGTATCTAAAGTCTCAGATTCAATACCCCATGCGCCCCCTGATATATGTAGCCGCCAGGGTACATCTTCCTGAAGTAAATCTGATAAATCTTTTGTATTTTTTATAGTTTCACCATTCTACATGTTAAAAGAAAAATCGAATCACAATATAAAAGGTGCTCAAAAAACAAACACATCTGAGCATGCAAAAATGAATATGATGAATTGAATTAAACAATGTCTGTTTAATAGAATTGTTCACATTAAATGCATAGGCGTAACTAGCCGGGTAGCCAGGGGGGCCAGGCCCTCCCCAGAGTGCCGTCTGGCCCACCCCAGAAAATAGAGGTTAAATCAATTTAAAAAGTTGTTTTTTTATCAACATATTTAAACGAAGGGGGTCGTTATTGACCCCAGACGTTTTCAAATTCTTTGGTTTTTTTTTTACCTTTTTTGATTAAAAACATAGTATAAATACCATATGTTGGACGGATGGCTCTAGTCAATAATAATATGAAAAAGAAAACATTATTACTACAAAAACGCAGTATAATTTTGCTAATAATTAACGTTGAAAAGACTGTTTTCGTCTGAATATTTTTTTAGTTACAACAATTTGTGTTAGTTTCTCTTAAGTTTTCTATAAATAAAGGATCAATTTATGTGCATAGAAAAAGACAATACCAATTATTTCATCTGCGGACAAGTAAATGAGCTGGAAACTTGAGTGCATCCCTAACTACTCCCTGGGCACATACAGCTACCTTATAGGCTCATCCAGTTCAGACTTACGGTGACTTGCTATTTGGATATTTATTTGCCTTGCCTAAAGAGTTCAGTTTATCACTTTGAAGAGTACGATCCAGAATTTTATGTTTAATAGTGTTTCATGTAGTAAACATAATTTTGTGGTGCTTGAATTTCCACAGTTTCCAGCCCAAGATAGAACAAAGCGAAACGGCAATAACAATTAATAGGATATTTATGTTTTCAAGAAAGTATTTTCCTGAGAAAAAAATGACAATTGTTGCTCAAAAACGTATAAATGGAAACCAGGTAATGTTTCTCAAAAAAATCTGTTTCTCATGGTTTAGTATTTATTACCGTCAACCTCATTGATTTGCAAGAACTAATCTATACGTTTTTTATGTTGTTTATGAACCGAGAAATAATTTATTGATATGCTACTTAGACATATAGTATTACGAGGGTAGTACCCACAATTTCTGTAAACCAATAGATCAAGTACACCATGAAAATCAAACTTGCCATGAAGCAAATGTTTCTTGTTTTCTAGTTTAACGGTTGAAATTTAGTTTTGATAATTGCAACAGTTATTAATTATACAATTAATTTTGAAATAAGTGCTGTGCAGCAAAGATGAATTGAACGAGAGAAAATTTTAGAGCCATACCTTTAAAAGTCCCATTTCCAAACAAAAGCTTTGGATTAGTGATGGGCTTATTCGAATCAAAAATAACCGGTTATCCGGTTATTGAAATAACCTGTGTAACTCGGTGTTCGTTCCAAGTATTCGGATGAAAAATAACCTCATCCTGATACGTACTACGTGCCGCGTCTCAGCGACCTGCGAGTGATCGAAATTCTGTAAATAATAAACGGCATTCATAACTCATATAACCTTTTCTACGTATGTACTTGATTGGCCCAAGTGAGGCTGGCAGCTGCTTGTTGATGTTATTAAGACATTTGAGACTCCCAGTCGACGAGTTAAATTTATGGGACCGTTCCTATTAAAGATAACGTTATGCTGAGTATGAGATTTGCCGAAGCTGGTATTAATTTATAACGGTCTAAATTTTTGCTTCGAAACGCGGTTGATTATGCCTAATAAGGGATAAACAGAAAGCGAAATAAGATTTTCCAATATCGTAAAAGATTTATATTTAATTTTTAATAACGGAGCAGTCGGGACAAGAAGTGGATTTCGATGTTGAAAATTTTAAGTGTGCGTCCTTAGAACCGCGGAAGGCTGAACGTAGATAAATGATGGATTCTAAAATATACCGGTATGATGTGCAAGCGAAAGGGAAGGGTGACTACTAGAGAATTTTAGGAACTAAAAATAGATTCAATAGATACTTTGTATTCGCATACTTAGAATTTCTTTATGATTAGTATTGATACAGCTATTCTCAATGGTTTAAACTCCTTAGAAATCAAATAAAAATCATTTATACAATTATTATAATTAACGATTAACTAAGTTCCTCTGCTATCTGCAAGTTACGATGCCGATGCAGATGACGGTGAACCGCCAACCGGCAAACCGGCTGACTTAATCGAAACGAATCGAGAACCAAAATTGATTCGAATGATTATTCAAATAATCAATCGGTTATTAATATGATTCGAATGCAAATAATTCGGTTATGAAAATTATCTGGTTATGCCCATCACTACTTTGGATGACTCGTGCTGCTTTTGGTAACCAAGCGCCTTCGCATCAGAAGGACTCTTTATTGCTGACTTAATGAATTTAAATTTGAACCAGTTTCAGTCAGCGACGATTTTCGCGAAGGAGGACCAATTTCAGTTCGTTAAACGAACATAGACGCTGTGCGAAGAATGATTTAGGAGGACAATCGAGTCACATATATAATTATTAAAAACATCTTGGACATCGGCATGACTGCAATAAACAAGATTTTACATAATCATTTGGGTGTAATAAAAGTATGTTGTGGGTGGATGGAAAGGGAAACCACACAGTTTAACAGAAACACAACAACAGCATGTGGAACGGTATAAGAAATATGATGAAGGTAGATCTAAAGAAATTTACATCATAACTGGTGACGAACGTTGGAACCCGAATCTAAACAGCAGTCTGTACAATGTATGTTTCCAACAGATCCTAATCCAACTAAAGTGAAGGGATCTCGAAGAGTTGGTAAGAAAATGATTGCTCGCTTCTTTTAAAAATTAGGACGTAACTGTCGTGCTTGAAAATAAACGCACGGGTACCGCAGAGGGCCACACAACAGTATGGCTGACAGACGTTATTTAAAAAGGTCGGTTACGGCACCCAAGAAGTGAGATCGTTCTGCACCATGACAATGCTAGTCATACAAAACATAATATCGTTTAGAGATTTCCGGAAAATATTTCTAAGTCATCCCCATACAGTCCCGACCTAGCAACTTCCGATTACTTTCTATTTACTCCATTAAAGGATAAAATGCTTGTTGTACGAAAGCTTCAAAAACCTTGTTTCTCAAGTGACTCAAAAAGGGTGGAATTTGCTTTGAAAATTGGTTTTATCGAATGCGTAAATGTTGCGAGTTTAAAATCAAATATTTTGTGAAACAATAATAAAAACAAATTTTGACTACACAACTTTGTTTTATTGGATTTCAGAATTTTATGGGGCTATCTTCGTATAACAGCGTCAAAGAACAAGCGTAAATGCGAAAAAGTTATGTATGTACGTAAATTCATGGCTTCATAGATATGCATAGGTGTTGATGATGGTTGGTTGGGAGGCTTGGCCCTCCCCAGTGAAAATTCCTAGTTACGCCAATGATTAAATTCAACAGCTGTATATCTGTGAAGCAAAAATTTTTTGCCACATCGATTCAGGATGGAACTGCATTGCATTTCTTGAACTATGTAGGCTATTTCCTTTACTCCACTTGTCAAATTACTAGGAAATGGAGAAACAAACAGTAACAGCACATGCAATAAATATCAGTGGAAACAATATCCTCTGATTCAGTGTTGTGTCTGCAAAACTACTTCGCAAATAAAACCGTGCACCGAGTACAGCCATAAAGTGAACAGACGTTGGCAATTTACAAATAGCGGTTCGGAAATGCGAAAGTATAGACTTTCGCTTACGTGCTCCTCTTGTTTATTTCTTGGAATCATCCGTGGAAGATAATTATTTCTGCTTGAATTTCTTGCGAGTAAGAGAGTGGGGGGTGTTTTAATTCGCAAACTAACAAAGATTGCAGGGATTCACAAGGATACTTTAATTTTCCAAGAAAACGTGCAACAAGCTGACAATTTCTATCGCCATCTAACTGACAAGCCCACTTCACTTAACTGATTCCATTAAGGCTTTACCCATTTAAAGCACGGTTTGATTTAAAATGGGCGTTGTACTTTTGCTTGTGCTTATTTAGTGCAAACATACGTTTAGCTATCTGGATGCATTTTTGTACGCAAGGAAAGAGGATAGGCCGCGAGCTCGATACCCAAACATTTCTATTGTAATTTATGGTCCTGTTATCGCCAAAGTCCATTGCCAGTTGGTTCGGGTATCACACTGACAGGCATCCGGCAACTCCAGGTGGACTCATGGTACTACTACTCGACAAGATAAACCCACGCGCATGGGATAAGCTCATCTCTGTCGCACGCCTGACGTCACTCGGTGACAAATTTCCACATCAGCAGCCAGTTTGATATGGCGTTTCAAATTTTGGTGCGTGAAGTTTAATAAATTATAATTAAAAACGTTGAATCAAACAGGTATTACCATGGTGTACTGTGCAGTGGTGGGTTGTTTAAACAGAAGTAACAAAAAGAGCAACGACTTTTCGCATTGCCGTTTTTTTTAGATTTCCAAGCAACAAAAACAAATATGTTTGCCAACAATGGATTCTAAAGCGTTATCAGCAACACAAATTTAATGTGAAAACATCAAGCATATGTTCAAATCATTTCGTAGAAAGTGATTACTGGTCAAAAGAAAAAATGTTGGAATTCTCAAAATAAATGGAAGTTGAAAAGTGATGCAGTCAGTACCTTCTCTTCATTTAATAAAATCACAAAGTGTTTACAGACATCTCTTCAGCATCAATTTTAATCGACAATTATTAAAATTGAACAAAAATTATTTAAAAGCCCCAATGGATTTAGCTGAATCTATTAATTTAAGTACAGAACAGAGGCGAAGCACCTTTTCTTCAGATGCAAAACGTATTTTAAAATTCGAATGTTAGATATACAGGGTGAGTCGGGAGGAACGGACCAGACTCCGGGATTGTATTATACACGTGAAAATAATGTAAAAAAACTCAAATGTTATCCGATTTTCATTGGTTTTCAAGTTATAGCATCATAAAAAAATCCCCATACGCATTATTTTCATTTTAGCCTTTATAATAAATGGTGCATTTCTCGATTGTTGGCAAGTTATTACGTCTTAAATTAATAAAAATATCATTTTTTTAACAAAAACTCAGTTAAGTTCTACATAAAAAATTGTTTTTTGTAATGCTATAACTTGAAAACAAATGAAAAACTTGGATAACAACATTTGAGTTTTTTATATTATTTTCATGTGTACAATACACTCCTGGAGTTTGGTCCGTTCTTCCCAACCCATCCTGCAGATATTGAAGAGAAATCCAAAGTTAGGAGGAGAAAAATTACAAAAGTAAAATAAGTTTTAATAAAACTTGGTTTTCTTGTGTAAATTTGGAAATTTTGTAAATAATATGTAAATAAATAATATGTACTTAATAAATTAAACAAAATTGTTTATTACTACAAAAAATATGTAAAGAAATAATATGTAGTTTATTTAAACAAAATTGTTTATCACTACACATTTTTTTCAACACCTATCCATAAAAATAAAAAAAAACTTAATAAAAAATAGTTAATAAAAAATATATATTACTCATATTTTCGGGGTTTTCCGGTTTTATCAATTGCAATACAACCCTAAAATAATAATGAATGACAGAAAATGCTCTCATTTTTCAACGATAGTTGTCCTTAATACACCAGATAGAGCAGAAAAATTGGTTTTATAAGAACGTTTCGACCATGCCCCCTCCGCAATTAGCGTAATTAGAGGAAAACCGTCAATATCGACATTTCCAACCCCACGTGCAAGTAGAGCTTCTTCCTTTCCGGCTTACTCCACACAGGAAGTGTGTACCATCTAGATGCGACAGCAAGCTTTTGAAGAAAATCGCATAACCGGAAGTATGGTGATTTTTCAGTTTTTTCTTTCGATTTTTTCAAAAACCGCTCTAACAATGTTGTTTAAACTTTACATTTTTATTATATTTTTAATGTATATTGATGTGAGATAGGCCAGTTTTCAGTTGAATACCTCTAAAATGGGCTTCTTTTGTTTTTTATTAACTCCTATTTTAAATAGAACACTCGGTATATTATGTATTACATTTTTGAATTCAGCTGAAAATTTTAGAGGAAATTTATCTCTTCAACGAACGCTCTGTACGGTTTCTGTAGAATTTATAATTTTTTAAATTTTTTGACAAATGCTTAAAAATTAAAAGTCTAATTTTTGGCTATTATAAGATCACTGTAAAAGGAAGTTGTGTTCGTGTATCACACCAGATTTTTCTATCTACCGTTTGAAACCGTGTCTAACGCTAGTTTTTCTATACGCATTCCCGTCCTTTCTTGTATTTATAGAATGCTTCATTTGCACGATTAACAACAGACAGATTTGTTTTCAAAAACAACATTTACAATCCAGACGACGCATCACAAAACAATAAGTCAGGGTTGCTCTTGCTACTATCTATACTCTATAGATGCAGACCGCTGGGAGCAGTTGGCACGGATTTTCGGAAACTTTAAAACCACTAACGGTCGGAAGGGAAACTCCCATGATCGTCAAAATGTGTTTAGTTTTTACAGGTTTTTGTCCTTATTTTTCGTCGGATCAAAAAGTAAAAAAATACGTATAATAGCTGTTCGTTTCATAATTTTCATGTCTCGTGCATAAACGTCGACTTTTAGCACGCGTTGCATACAATATTTTATCTACGACCTTAATTTTACTGTTATTAATCCATAAATATCGATTTAACAAAGGTTTGCATCAACGACACTTCTAATTTATGTCATAATAGGCCTTGGAGCGCTGGCGAATGTTTGCGAAGCCAGTACTGTCAAAGTCAGTTATCAAAGGTAATTGTTAATACTACACATCTCAGTGTATTCATTACATAACGCTTTAATTATTTCAAAAACACTTTACCCCTAACGCAAGAAGTAACTAAAATAACTTTAGAACTTCACTTCTAGTTCGAAATTGTAGTTTTATAACCTCACTTCACATTTAGCACATGGGCTAAAAGTAAACAGCTGATTTCTTTAAACACGCTAAATTATAAAACGTCACTATTATATTAGTTAAAAAAACCTAGCGCTAAAAGGCATACTTTTAGTGGTGGTCGTAGATAAAATCAATTTACAAGTTGCATCTAGCACTGAGCCAATTAAAAAAAAAATAAAGCCATTGTTTCTTCAAGTTTTGATTTTTTTAGAAGTGTCTATACGAAAGTTGGGAAAACAGCCGTCAGTACTCGAAGTAATATTGTCTTAGGGACATTAGAAAAAAAATGAAGTCAATCAAATGACCATTAAAGACAACACATTGTAAAAACGATTTAAGCTATGTGGATGACTAACCTTAATGCCTTTTCAAACAGGATTTGTCCTATTTTCGGTGATTCTTAACGTGCTATGTTATTTTTTGTTGTGGACTTAGCTGTGCTTCAAAAAGCAAAGAGCTTAAAAATCGATATAGGAGAATGATTACAACCTTATATTTAAGTAGTGATGTCTATCAAACTGGATTTAATTTTAAAGCCAGTTCTAATCATTGTTATAGTATAATTAATGAAGGCAAATTACAAATCTAGTTATCTGTGTAATTCTGCGAAAAACCAGTAAAATGGTTTCTGGCTTGTTCGTAACAGCTTTTTCTTCAAAAATATTATTATGTAAGGGTATAATAATTTAATATGAACATAGACAAAAATGTTCTCTGAATGTCATGTTTTGGTAGTGGTCTATTATATGTTTTATCGGACTTTTCCCACTGTCTAGGGTGTACATCATACGACGTTTCGGGAGTTTTTGATCTACTCCCGTCTTCAGGTGTTCCTAGTTAGTCCTGAGAAGGACTGATACTGTACGTCTTTATACGCACACTTGTGCCTATTCCGGGATTTGAACCCAGGACCGCTGATCACTCTGATTACTATCCTGTCACCTTTACCACTAGGCACTACATTCAACTTGTATAGCGGCAGATTCCTTCTCTTTTACGTATCCTTTCTGTTCGCTCTTGAGCGACTCGTTATCTTTTCGACCCTTCACTATTAGAGTGCTAAAGGGCTACGGGTTTCTACTTTCTACTTTATGTATATTCTACTTAAAGGAAGGTAACAGGACACCACATTAATTTTTCTACTTTTCCCAAAGGAGTGTTGTGGCTGAATTTAATGTAAAACATTTCGAAGTCATCCATTGGGCGTTATGTATGCTACATTAGTAATATGTGTACGTATATTGTTCTTCTAGGGGTGTGCTGTCCTGTATATCTTTTTTAAGTGGTGGGCTTGTAATTCCATTCTACGTATACGGAAAATCGTTTCTACTGATTACCTCATTATCTGTGATTGTGTGTTTACATTTAACTAGGCGTTTTCTTTCTGTTTTGGTATGAGTACTAATTTCGATTTAGGCTCTTACTAGGCTAGGCGGTGGTCGCTCATTTCCAATACTGTCATATCTTTTATTATGTGTTTGTTTTCCGTTATTAGATAGTCGATTTCATTTTTCGTTAAGCCCTCTGGGCTTAGTCAAGTTCATTTTCTTTGCTGTTTTTGTAGAAGAAATAATTCATTACTTTGAGTTCATGACCTTCCATGAAATTTACTAATGTTTGGCCTCTACCACTTCGTAATCTTATCCCATGTTGGCCCGGTCTAGGATATTTGGGTGCGGCCGTTTGGGCGCGGGGACATTTGGGCGCGAGACACTTGGGCGCGAGAAAGGGCCAACGTTGGGATTTAAGAACACGTTAAGTGTGAATAATTTAAATTTGGCATACATGAACAAACACTTATTAAATCATTATTTATCCTGAGAAGTTAATGTGATTAATCAAACAATATTAAAATAATAATCCAATTATTTATTGCAACCGTTATGAGATTAAAATTTTAAATAAGGTGGTAGTACCTATATACCTATAAATTTTGAAATAATTGCGAAGAGAAATAAAAAAGGTAATATATTAGATAAGTTTTGAAATAATTCTGAATACATAGAAAAGGCAGTATGTTAGATATGAAATAATAATTCTGAATTGAAGTAAAGATGGAAATAGATTATATATACGCAAGTGTTCAAAATAATTTTAAATAGAAATACATTTATTGTACTGGTAAATGAATAATACTATGCTATATTTAATCGATTGATGCTTCAAATGTTTAATATGTTTCTCATATGTGTTCTGTTTGGACCGAAACTAGTCGACTTCGAGTTTTGTTTATAATGATAATACTTAACAATAAACTATTAAATTTTAAAGTAATCACTTATTTTCGTTATGTTATGAACCACCTAACTGAAGATAAGAGCAGAAATAAGAATAATAATAAATAATAATATAAAAAGGTTAATTTTAATAATCAAAATTTATTCTTGCCATTTTTACCATTATAATACATATTATTATTCTTAAAGTAAAATATATACAATTTTTTAAAATATAAACAAGAAGCATCAACGCATTAATTTCATAATTGTACGAAATGCCTCTTAAAAATTCTACAATGTTCCTATTGTTTGCGCCGTCTACGTGATTATATTGATTATTATAATCTTCGACCAAATTTTTTATTCTTCTATCAGCCTGGATACATTTTTGTTTTTTTGTGTAGGCTGATTTCCTGCAAGTAAATGTTTATAAGCATCTCTCCCTCGTTAAACGGTTTTCAGGCTGTCGATGAATCTCCCAAGGGTTGGATGATTCATCGATAGCTCTGTTTGTACCCAATCTCTATTAATTCATTATTTGTTACTTATTATTTTAATGTAATCACTCTCCGCAAAAGATTTGTTAGTATTTACCGGAAAGTTAAAATTTCTAACTTGTTTTCGTCGAACCTACTTGTATTAATAAAATTCTAATTTTCCACAATTAATATTTCTATACTAAATTTTTGCCGCCCGCCACCTCACTGGACGTGCTTTAGGTAATTTTCGTTATTTAAAATACATTTTCAGACCTATTAATAGTCAAGCTTGCCAATACTAATATCTATAATATAATTTTCCTTAATGTGTGTCTGTGTGTCTGTAACACAAAATACACAAAATCAAATCTCACGTTCCGGCTTCACAGATGTTTATCTTTGTTTAGGTTTTGTTTTTCTTATCTTAGCGCTCGGATCGGATCTTGACCTTTCGCGTATCCTATTTCACGTGCACGGAGCGCGCAATTTGTTTGTACTTTAATTAATTTCCTCGCGCCCAAGTGTCTTTGCGCCCAAACGGCCGGGCCCAAATGTCCGGCTCCGATGTTGGCCCACTGAGCTTTCTCTATCTTTCTGTTTACCAATATTTGAGTTGAAATCGCCGATTAAATTATGTAAAAGGTTTCGTCTCTGTTCATGGCTCTTTCAATTTCATCATAAAACTGTTCTATTGCTTCATCGGTGTAATTGCTGGTAGAGGCATAGACCTGCATTATTTTGAGTGAATAACGTTTGTTAGATAGCATACATCACTCTTGACGATATTTATATATTACGCTTTGAGACATTTTCCCCATTTCTTGTTTATTAACATATCAACACCATTTCTAGAGCAGTCGTGTTCGCCCTAGTAGAATAGTGTTCCCTGTTTTATTTTGATCAATTCCTCGCCTCTCCTGCCGACTTCACTTAGTCCTATTATGTCCCATTTCCCTCTTCTTCGAGTTCTTCAAGTTAAACAAAAATGTATCCAGCTCTAATCCCCTTAGGGGCATGATAGAATATAGCCTTCTTCACGTCTGTCATTCTCGAGGGAAAACTCAAACCTGCTCTCTTCCTCTATAAAATTCATAGCTCGATACATTTTGGGGGAAATCTATTATTAAGTTTGACATCTAAGGTAATAGTCAAAGAGAACACTAAGTTCGAGTTTGATGGCACACTTCCAGGTGACACCCCTAGACACTAGGTGTAGTGGGTTCTGTTGGTGGCCTTTTGGAATCTGAAGCCCACGATTAATTTTAAGAACATCCAGGTTGGAAGCAGCTCTAGCTTTTAAAAAGCAATGGAACCGTTATCTACGCTTTCCGGGCGAATGCGAATTATAAAATTCAAGCTGCACGTGTTATTTGGGCCGTTAACTAACGTGAGGTGAGCACATTTTATTGCTTAGGGTTTTGGTGTTCATTAATTGTTGAATTAAGCCCGCTCTTCACGTACTGCTACGAACGTCTTTTTTATCCTCGTCGTGCATCACGTCCGAGTCCGCCACCGGCAACTATGCTCTGTGCCCGTCCGTATGTATGTATTATTATCCACTGGCTACCCTTTGTTGTGCCTTTAAATGTGCAAAACTTTCAAATATTAATGTTAATTAGGTATTTTGAATTACAAATTGCCCTCCTTGAATGATAATATCAATAATTTCTTTTTATGATAGCGTCTGAAACTATTACAGGGGTGGGATCTGTTATCTAGTTACTTGATACTGAAAAACTGATCTTCCAATATTTTAAAACCTCATTCAAATGACAAGTCACATCTGAATGTAGCTGATGGCTTCAAGAGCGTCCCATTTACGCAGCGAGCTGGTTGGATTTAGAACAGTTAACTACATAAGCTGTGAGTACAGGTTCATGCCTTCTAACTTACATAACATTGAAATTTTTGTATTTATATTAGGCATATTTTTCTTACATTATAATGGGCGTTTAAGTACAAAGGTCTTTGGGATGTATGACGCTAGGTATAAGATAAAAGTTTAGCTCTTTTTGAGCGGCGATAGCTACCTACCTTCAATAACGGTTTCTGCTAGTAATTAGCTTGCCGCGTCTGCTAGGACCTGCAAGCAGACAATGCTTCCATCTGGGTTGATCTTGTTAATATCTTAAAGTCAGTTATTTAATTGTATATTTTCACCAAATTTATCTTGTAATCTGGTCATATCCAACGTGTTTTTTTCTTGATTAATGTATCTGCTGGGCGTTTGCATTGCGACCCAGTTGTTATATATTCTTGTTCGGTTTATAGAACATAACCTTTTCGTATTATTTGCTTTGGCGTCGTCTGATACGAGCCTAGTTTTGTCTGTGCGTTTAGCACGCCAGGTATAATTTGTTTTAAAATGGTTTTAATATTGCCCTGTTATACATTTCTAATGATTATTAAAGTCTCTGGTTACTCCTACTATTGGTATAAATGTTTATTTATTTAGAGTTTAGGGTGGTGCAGCGAGGAACATCGAAAGGTAGGTGCGTTTTGGATTAAACTGTCAGCTAAATCTGTATTTTTGTGGTATATTACCGGTTTAACGACTGACGCCCGCTTGTGTTTTCAAATTACTTTATGCATTTTCTTAACCTTAAGAACCGCCGCCCAGTCGTTGCTCACGCCAATAATTGTCGAGAGCTTGAGCTAGCAAGGGCTGTGGTCGCCTTTTGTAAGGGTGCCACACCGTCTTGCTCAAAAGTAAAATCCTCTCCCATTCTTGGCAGCAGCAACTGTTTAAGATGTTTAAAATTTTGTATGTGTTAAAAATGCCATCAATCAAGTGCAGTTTTCCTACACGTCTTGCACACATTGGCCACATGCCATGACAGATGTTAGAAATTTCACTTTCATATTTAAATAACTTGGATCGCTCCAATGTATGATGTTTCACTGGTCAGAATTCCAATTGATATGTTCTTTTGTCCATATGAATCTGTTTTTATTTTGCTTCAGTGTCAACAATGGTATTTTCTTAGCCTAAAGATATTATGTATTTAAAAAAAAATACTATCTACAATCAGTTAACGTTTTAATATCAATATTCAGCCCAGATATATAAATTAGCGGTAAGTTCCACATTTTGTTAACAATTTCTAAAGAAATTGATATTTTACTAGGTGGGCTAACTGAAATGAGACTGAACTCGTACATACAGTAATTTAGCAGTTAATTGCCCTATCACTTTTAAACCAAAATAGTACACATAAAATAATTAAACAAGTCGTATTTCTATGCATATTATTCCTCACTAATTTAAAGCTATTTTAGACAATATTCCAAACTTCGCGATATCCTGGTTGCGTATTCTGAATTTTCGAGGTTTTAAGGCCAGGTGCTTATCGCCTCTGTCATTTACCAATTTGTGCTGATGTAGAAAGGTTGTTGGTTGTTATCTGAAATAAACTTTTGAAGTAACATTTTCAATTTTAATTTGGTATCATCGCTGTGCATCCATTTTGAAAAATCAATTTTGTGTTACGGCATTGTTTATGAAAACTTTCTGCAGAACTATATTTGGCAATTTCTAGAAAACAGACATTTTTTGAAATTATATCCGATACGCAGCACATGTGACGATTTATTGGCAGTGGGTGCAGCACCCCTCAATGGTAGGTCCTAGCTTGTCTTTATATTCCAGTTTCGATTCTAAGCGTTACGATTTACAACTTTTTCTAGGTACGGGCGAAAGCTTATTGCCTTAAGAGCTAAAGCTTTGTCTTTCTTTGGCTATTTGTATACCTGGATTCCGTTCCTGCGAATGGCATTATGTCAATTCATGTTTGGGGTGTTATCCTCGAGATACCTTACTTACAGCAGAGGGTTGCAATGTGAAATAGCCGCTCAAGCTTTGCGCAACCACCTGTCGATGACATGTCTGACTTTCCGTAAGCTTGGTGTTGTAGATGTACTGAATCTCGGCTACCTTATGGAGCCGTCCACTGGACTGAAGACCTGCAGCGATCAGCAACAGATCTGTCTTTAACAATTTTATTCCTCGACTTACACATGCTGAACCGCTGAATAATCTGCATAATGGAATTATTATAATTTCTAGTGTTTCTTGGTAATCTCAAGGACTCCTTCAAGTACCAGATTTGCTTTGTACTTAAATAAACATGTCATAATAATTTAACATTGAAGGTTAACTTTGAAATTTAAACTTACTGTTTACAACATTCTGTCAAAATAACTTTGAGCGAATTGCATGCAGTTCATGTACCATGTACCACCTTTTCTATGGATTTTTTTGAAAAATCATTATGAAAACTTAAAATAACTTTTCTAAATTCAATGTCTGGCATTTTACATCAAGTTTATGACTGATTAATTGGGTAGAATTCAGCTTAATTATTACCCAATTTGCAAAATCATGCGTAAATGATTCCCTTTACCATCGATTTGATTATGGTTTTGATAAACTATTCAGAATATTTCTTTTTTTGGCAGTGAACCAAGTAGTTGGCATCTATAGGGCTTACCATTTGTTTATTAATATATAATATGAACATTAGAATGTTCTTGCATTTGTGGTTTTTGGGTCAAAATCAATCTAGTTTCTATGATTTACACTTTATTATATTATATTTTACTATTATTTGTTTTAATAATAAGACTCGCCTTCAAACTTAATTGTACTTTTATGCATGATCTGATATTATTGTTTTTGTATATATACCACTGAGTAGTTACTGAAAGAAATAATTATATTGCCCCGTATTTATGCATTAGAATTTCATTTATGTGCCCTTGCGATCTCTCTCTTTTTCAGAGATTGGTTTGGTAGCGCCTTTTCGACTTGAAGCTTTTCCGTTTAGCAAAGTGACTAGGTTAAAGTTTCTCGTTTAACACACCAGCTCCAGCTGAGCAACTGGCTGCCTCTACTAATATTCTTAGTTAGCTGTCAGAGTGAGGTAACAATATTTGACTGCTTATTAAAAATTAATTTTATATGAATTTAGATACATTGTTAAAGTTTTGTCATTTCTCACTTTCGAATTTTATAAGAAATTTACAACACTAAGCCATTTAAAAATATTGCTTGGTTCTCCCTTTAATCATCTACCATTATAAAAATAAGAGCCGATGTATAGAAAAGTACAGTTATTTGCCAAACTATAAATACCTTTGCTATTCGAGGTGGCACGAGAAGTCCTTATAAGCCAAAAATGTAATCTTAATTAATTTTCTGACCTATATTCCTATTCATAGCCTGAAAATAGTGCCGTATCCGTTATGGCTTAACTTCTTTTTTAATTAAACATTTTGTGTATGGCTTCTCATTACCTCATTACCAAAGCAACATCATGGGAAATATAAACTTATAAGCCATCTGATCAGGAAGAACAACTTCCCGTGTGGCAAAGGAAACAGTAGCATAGTTCATAAGTATCGCTGGATCTCCTAGAACTATTAAACTAAACGCAAACAAATTCCGTTTGCTAAACAAAATCAAATAAACTCAGTCATATCCCAAAATACACAAACAGATTTCCTTTAATGCAGCTTTGCGTCTGCATAATTGGAATATTGTCTCTCCAGGCGAGTTCGCCTACGCACTCTGATTCGATTAACATGTCGGTTATTAAACATAGTGCACTTGCTATGCACGCCAAGGCCTACTAGCTGCCAGCTACAATTTGCACATAATGATCATGATTCCATTTCTTATCTACATCGCAGTTAACCTGCAGGATGCCATGCAAATCAGCATCACGTAGTTATGCGTTGACACCATCGGATAAATCGTGACGCGGCTTCATGAATGGCGGCTCTTTTCTAACCCGCATAATTGGCTTGCTAATTTTTGCCCAAGGCCCAAAATTTTATCAATTGCCTCAGAAAAAGACCACCGATTCTCCAGCGCCATGCAAATTGAAAAATTATGTTAAGACGCCCGCCGAACGCACATGATGAGGAGCAGTTGTGTGCCAAGGCTGAGCGATGTATTTATGGGTTTGTTTCACGTTCAAAAAATGCAATGTAAATCGCAGCGCAAACCTACATGAGATTAATGTAATGAGCACTACTTACAGTAAGCAATCTGGCGAGGTTGAAGCACGTCTCCCACATGATTTTCCTATTTGGTTCTGCCAACTAGAGATGCTCTGTTTCTTATTCAAAGCTCGAGTACTTTCATATAAAAATAATTAAACATTTATCATCTATCGGTATTACAAGCTTTTCTATTAATAATTCTTCATAATACCCAAAAAGGTACCAGAGCATGTATACGGTGTATGCAACGAATTGGAAATAAACTGAATCTTGCACTCAATCCATAACAGTTACCTACATCGTAAAAATGGAAAGATAACCTCATTTTAATGTCATGCTACGTTACTTTATAGGCATTTAATTAATAACAAAATCCAACTCGTAATAAAATGTTCGTAGGAAACTTCTGTTCTTCACAAGTTATTTTTCCGATAAATGGAAGCTGTAGCTAAGTTCAACAATTGGCGCTCATGATTGCAATCTCTTCGGCTAGTATACTAGTTTAAAAGTCTGACGCGCGGTACATCTGCTATACATGTTGAAATTTAACGCATTAAATTGTTTAAAAATAGTTCAGGGCACTTCATTACATAGGAATATGGCCTGAGACACGGCGAGTCAGGGTCGCCGAAATATCTCTTTCGGAAACCCAGTCAATCTGGCACACCGTTAACGGCGTACTGGGTGATGTGGTTAGCATCACTCCTCAGACGACTGCCAGATGTGGGGGTTGAACCCCGTACCGTAACGCCGCAGCCTTAGCTTCCTAACCACTCAGCCACGCTGGCGACACATTAAATTGTAAGGTTTGAAGCCACCGCTACAAGCCGTATTGAAAAAAGACGTCTCGTACAGCTTGATAGTTAAACAATTATTTGCCCTGTTGGATGCCAGCTAGCTCAGTTTATAAGAAAACTCCCCCAGTCGAGGTTGCGAATAATCAATTCAACAAGGTTCTGGTAGCTGACCCACCACAGCTTAAGATCTGAAACTAAATACTCCACACTTCCAATTCAATAAAAGCCAATCTGTTTAATACATGCGACCACGGAGCTAAACAGACGTGCGCACTGCAGCTGCACGTATATTAATAAAAGTTGAGTAGTTACTTATTTACGATATTTGCAAAATACCGATCAAAAAAATTCGCCGTGTACCAAGTGATATCGATAATAGTAGTGATAACCTGGCTCAAAATATGGCTGAAAAACTTCTGGACAGTGACATGTTTTGCGAAAAATTAGAAAGCCTGATTAGCAGCTATATAAAAACCCATTTGGGCAAAACCATTAAACGGCTTAAGGAAAAAGTTAATCGACTGAAAAAACCTAGACAAAACCATAGTTGAATCTGATAAAATTCTCGACGGATACGAACAATATACGCGAAAAAAATAGCTGAAGGATATTTGCCTTACCTGAAGAGCCCAATGAGAATACGAACTAAATAGTTATCTATATCTTCAGGGACAGATTTTGTATTGAACTTCCCGATAACGCCATTGATCGAAGTCATCGTTTAAAAGACAAAGAAAGTGTTCATCGACCTATAATTGTTAAATTTGTGCGAGGAAGTACCAAGAAGCGTATATTCAGAAACAAAAGTAAGCTCAAGGGATCCAGAATAGTCATCAGAGAAGATCCTACTTAGAGGAGAATGGAACTGCTAAAATCGGCTATGAAGAAATTGTGTCCTAATACATGTGGACAGCATAATTTCTCTAAGGTAAATAACATTATACACAAACTTAATACCCAGGGTGAATTAAATGCGCTTTTAATAAAGTAATGTGTGTGGTTGGCGCGTAATATTTCAACGGTGTGTTAACTTAACTCTCGGCTGTCGCACGGAATCTCGTATTTCGCACATGCATTATAATTTTTAATGTTTGATATTTGTATTTTTGTCTGTTTTGAAGACGCAAACTTATGCGTAGCAGTAAAAACTCGAATATTTAAAGTAGCGCATTTAAATATCTGGTCACTTTTGCCAAAAATAAATTATATTCGAAACATTGTCCCGGAGTATAAAACACACAACCAATAGTGCTATTACTACAAATCTTTTATCTAATAGACGTGTCTGTCTGGGACGCTGTTTTGTCCGGGACGCTGGTCCGTCCGGGACGCTGTTTCAGCAGCCAAACCGTAAGAGATAGAGAAAAAAGTTATTAAAGTTATATGTTTGGAATGGTCATGTCAGGTCAGGAACCGAATTTCAGTCACGTGACACTTCCGGTTTTCGAGAAATCACAAAAAGACCGTTTTTCAAATAGAACGCGTATTAAATAAAAACTGGTTCGGCCGCCAAACGTAGCTGCGACCCTCTGCGCCTTAAATCCTCGATCGGTTAGGCAACCACTTTGACACCTTCCAGGTCTGGGTGGTTGCCTAACCGATCGAGGTTTGAAGGCGCGTTAAATGAGACATTTGTCTCACTGGACTGCTAGTTATAGTATAATACGCCAAGATCATGATAGCCGTAGTGCTGGTGTTGGAGTTTACGTGAGGAGACTGAACGAGTGAACAGTTATGGTTTTCAGTAAAAATAAAATCAAACACAGTTGTTGATTATTTTATGTTTGCCTTCAAACCTTAAATATCTAACACGCATTATCAATGTTTTCCTTACAGAAATGATTTTCCCAGACTGCTCGAAAAATGCATTAGTTATACCTGCACCTAAGATTAATGATCCACAAGAGTATTCAGCTCTAAGGCCAATTCGCATTGTTACCATAATGGCAATCAGGCTTTCGTTCATCACATAGCCGTATTACTGCACTACTGGGCATTACTGATGAAATTTTACAAGCAACTGATAACGGAGAATTAACCGGTCTTACATTTTTAGATTACAGCGAAGCATTTGATTTTATCAACCAGGGCTTTTGTTTTCGATACTGCATTATATTGGGCTGCAGCAAGTTGTTGCGTATAAAAAGCGTAATTAACATTAGAACTTATTTTGTGCATAATTCTTGCCCTTGCAAAAGCTTCTTTATTTGTACGCGGTAACTGTGCGAACGCAGCTTCGCCGATTAGGTGGTAATCTGCTTTACCGGCAGACTGAGCAGCTGTTTCGAACAATTAGTTTTGGTTTCGTTTATTTTTCTCTTGCAAAAAAGTGACGTAGGCAGAATTCCTGTGGTTGTGCTCCAAGTTTTAGCTATTTGCTTCAGGTATCTTGAAATATTATTTGCGGAAACTTCGCTAATACAATTACAAATTCCAGTCAAGTAATAACACTTGTACAAAGTATACAACAAATTATATGAGAGGTTTATTGTAACGCTGTTGAGGGTGCAATTGATTCATTACCATTAATTTATCTCCAATTGAATCAGAAAAAACTAATACAGTTAGAAATTACAAGCAAGTATTAAAACTGGTACAAGGTATACAAGAAGTTATATGGAAATGTTATAAACAAATTGTTATTGTAATGTTGATAAGTGTGCAATTGATTCATTATCTTTAATTCAACGACACTTGAATCAGAACAATTTAATAAAACTAGAAATTTCGTTCAAATGTTAAATTGTTACAAGGTGTACAAAAACTTATCAGAAAAGGCGATAACTGAAGTGTTGATGAGTGTGAAATTGATGCCTTGACTTTAATTATGCTCCAGTTGAATCAGAAAAATCTAATACAATTAGACATCGCAGCCAAGCATTAAAACTGGTAGTTGTGCTACAAGTTATATGAAAAGGTTATAAATAACAGGTTATTGTAATGTTGATTACGCCACGGCAGTAAGAGGTCAGACAATTCCGTCAGTCACTTGCGCCACGACTTGAAAAGTAACGGATTAGAAAAGCTCTTATATGTTATCCAGATGGTGGCACTCGAACTGCGTGCCGACTAGCGGTATAGCGGTAGGTAGTTTAGTCACTAAAAGGGTTGTTTAATCTCCTACTGAACTGATCCAGTGTCTACAAGTAGTCAGATTAAAGACCGTCATTTAGGTAACAATTTTTCATTATTGGTAAATGCACATAATCGGGATGGAACGTAGATAAGACGTTTATTTGGCTTAACTTTTTTCCAGCAGCAGAAGTAGTGAATTGCTTCGTAGAAGATTTTACGAGCGAAAAACCGGATGACTCTAGTTATTCAGTTTATTGGATGTTGATAACTACTGTTAGGAATCCTAACTGTAACATAATAAACACTAGACTATATTGAGAATGGACGTTAGTAATTAATATTATTTAATCATAGCTTAGTGCCTAAAATAAAATGTATTTACGTAAGGATGAGTTTCGCAAATTAGCTGTCCCTGGGAAGTACGTGCCGGACGGGTAATAAGGATTTCGCAGGCCAAATAGGGCCGGAACTATATAATAAACATTATGACTTGTACGTTCCATTATGCGTGAGACCGATTTTGTCCTCAGGTTTCATGGCCTAAATAGCCTTTTACAAGCTTACCTGTAAAAGCGGGAATTTTGGTGAAGGTAGATTTTTACAGACATCAGTACCGAGCAGTCGCTTCCGAGACAAATAATTTGTAAATAAATATATTCTAAGCTACTGAATTTCTCAAGTAGAGCCTTTAATGAGTGTAACACGTAATCTGGGTCGAACTAAAAACCCCGACGTTAGGCGTATCGCGACACTACATTGAAAATGAGTCCACGTTTCCTACAGAAATATGAGCTGCGAAAACTACCACTATTGCAAGAACGACCAGCACTTGTGAATATCATTCCAAATTTAAAATGGGAAAATTCATCTCCATACCCTAATATACACTGATTCTTAAAAGTGTTGTTATAGTTGGCGTAGAGCTATTTGGTTAAACAGTCTTAAAAGCGTAAGAAGTAATCCTATGTCAAACCCATTTAAAAGGTAAACTACCAGAGCAGGCTTCCAAAATTTTATTTAAAAAATTAAATCTGTAAGTTGTTTAAAGTAAAAGTTAACACAATATAAAAACATAATTCACTTATTAGATACGTGTTACAACAAATCTGCTTCGATAAATATAATTTTTCAAACAATGTTTTGTAACTTATTGTCTACTTGCACATAATTCATCTAACCCTGAAAACGATGTAAACATTTAGAACGATTTGTTTAGCATCCAAGGATATTTTTTTACATTGGATTCTATTTCTCCACCACTTTCTTGCGATACGTCTTCATTGCGACTTCTTCATCATCACTACAGAGTCTCCACATTTTAAATCCCGATTCGTTTCGCTCGAAAGTTTGAAAAAAACTACTGCTATGGTGTGGATTTAGGGATAAATACATTAAATATCAATTAAAAGTCATTTATGTAAAATGTTTACGCCATATACTGTTTATTGATTTGCATTCTCTGAATACAATTGCAACTGAAAATGAGCTGAAATACTAACCGAGTCGGACTCGTTTAGATAAGTTGCGTGTAATGCGCTTATCTTCAGCTACGATCTTACGACGGTTTAATCACATAGCTCTACGCCAACAATAAAAGTGCAAGCCGATACGTATATAAAACTCAATTCTATTAGGCGAAATGAAGATAAACATATAAGACAGGAAACGATGTTAAAGCAACAATTCATTGAAAGCAAAATTGTGCACTTAGATAGGTATGAAATAGCACGATACAAATTTGTAAAACGTGTTTCTCATAAATTTAGTAGTATTGTAAACTTGTAAATATATAATTTGTTAATAAAACATTTGTTATACAGTGTGTTTCACTTCTCATCTTCACAGCCTTATATCTTCCCTATCTATTTTCTGATCGATTTGAAATTTTGTTCCATTATACTACGCTTTAAGATGATTATTTTTGCAATTTTTAAATAATCTTACTGCAAACTAGCAACCTACTGCGATCAGAAACAGATTCGAAAAAATGAAAAAACCTAATTGAACTGGTTTTATCTAAAATGCTATTAAAAAAAAGTTTCTCAAAATTGCAAAAATAGTCAAAAACCAAATTTTAATAGAAATTTGATTACTTTTTTATGGTTAATTGATTACATTTAAGTACATAAGCTGCCAATTTATGTTCCTAGCAAGTTAAATAAATTACATTTCGACTATTTTTGATATTCTGATTAACCTTCTTTGATAAAACTAGGCCTACTATGTTTTTACAATTTTTTGCTTCAATTTTTGATTGCAGTACTGGTACGCTCATTTGCTATTTTAAATATCGATAAAACACATTTCATTAATTTCTGTCTTAACTTGTGCAGTGATGAATTCTCGTACAACAATGTTAGTTCGACTGATGCATTGAAATGTTTAGGTCTTGAGGGTCACACAAATGAATTTGTAAAAAAATTAAAGAAATCTTGTTACTCATTGCTAATTAAATATGTATAACATATCAGATCGGAAAACAACACTAGCAGTATACTACGCATACTTTCAATCCATAGTTACATATGGCATTGCTTTTTGGGGAGGTTGTGCAGACAGAAATAGGGTTTTCGTTTTGCAGAATAAAGTTATTCATTCGCTCCATTCAGCACCTAAAATGGAATGAGAGTTGCAAACAGCAATTTCGAAATTTCAAGATTTTGACTGCACCGTCTTTATTTATTCGCGAGCTTAAACATGTTCATCAAAACAGGAGCTCTTTCTCGCATTTCAGACCAAACTCGAGAAATCTAAACATGCTAATTATACCATCCCATAGATTATCGAAATCTGACAGAAAATCAATGACTCTTAGTATAAAATTGTTCAATCGTATACCTGAAACCAAAAAACAGTAATTTTCAAACGCTTTTGCAGTAAAATAACGACATTCTTGGGTGACAAAGCGTACTATGACTATAATGAGTTCTTAGCAGATAATAATATGTCCTTTTCTTGAAAACTTTTGAAAAATAACTAATATAATTGTTGATAAAATCTTAAGATCTGTATGGTTCGCATTTGATGGACAGTTCTTACATTTAAAGCCACGCTAACATTGGAAGCTTTTAGATTACGTTATGAAATTTTCTTTTTTGTGATTTCTTTATATTCCGGACGTGTTGATATTCGGTTATTTTGAGTTACTTTAGCCTATTATATTCAAATTTCTTAAGCATGTTGTATTGAATTTGGTTTATAGTATAATGTTTATATAGTCATAGCTTATTGTGAGTTAATTTGTTTTGATTTACTTTATAGTATAAGGTATTTCATGTTTTTCACTTAAAATCGCGGTTGCAACTTCCATAGCGAACAGTTTAATAACAATAAGCAAAATTTATGCAAACATTTTCTTAAATAGCTTACCTGTTATCGATAATTATGGGAGTAGTAAACCGAAATACTTTGTGGAGCAACTGACAGGTCTTACTAACCCTTACTTACACACTTTACCTGCATATTTGGTTCGACGTGACCCATCTGACCTACTACTTCCGAATCCTATCCAGTTGAATCAGAAAAATCTTATATAACTAGATATTGCAGCCCAATATTAAAGCTGGTACAAGGTGTGTAACGAATTATATGAAAATGTGATAAATAAAGGGTTACTGTTATGTTGATTAGTGTTCAACTGATTCATTACCTTTAATTCAACTCAAGATGAATCAAAAAGATCCTATACAACTCAAAATATTAAATGAAAATGTGGTAAATAAAGGGCTACTGTTAATGTTGAAAAATGTGTAAATGATGCATTAGCTTTAATTGAACTCTAAATGTAGTACAACTAGATGTTGCAACCAAATACGAGACGTACAACAAAGTATATCAAAAGAAGATAAATAAAGCGTTATTGTAATGTTGGAGAATGCGCGGTTGATTCATTACCCTTCATTCAAATCCAATTGAATAAGAAAGTGTAATACAATAATTTAAAAAAAATTGCAGTCAAACATTGAAACTGCTACAAGGTGTGCAACAAACTACATGAAAGGATGATAAATAAAGGGTTATTGCAATTAGTTAATTGCACAACTCATTTTCTTTAATTCGACCCCATTTGAATCAGAAAAATTTACTACAATTGGAAACTGCAGTGAAGTATTAAAATTGGTAAAAGTTATACAACAAATGAGAAAATGTGATAAGTTATCGGTTATTCTAATGTTGATAAGTATGTAATTGATGAATTCGCTTTAAATCAATTCAATCTGACGTTAACTTTAATTCGCTGTTAGAATAAACAAAAACGCATCAAAATTTGTTATCTAATGAATAAAATGTCATAAGCACTGACGTTTTGATACGCTTTTGTTTATTTTAACAGCGAATTAAAGTTAACGTCAGATTAGTAACCTTTATAAGACCGGCAGTAAGACATTAAAGCCCAACATTAAAACTGATACCAAGCGTACAACAAACTTTATCCAAAGGTAATCAATTAAGTGTTACTTCAATGTTCGTAACTGTGCAATTGATTCATTACATTAAAATCAATTTGAGTTGAGGCAGCAAATCTAATACACATACAGCCAGTCTTATAAAGGCCACTAATCTGACGTTAACTTTAATTCGCTGTTAAAAGAAACAAAAGCGCATCAAAATTTGTTTTCTAGTGAATAAAATGTCATAAGCACTGACGTTTTGATGCGTTTTTGTTTATTTTAACAGCGAATTAAAGTTAACGTCAGATTAGTGGTCTTTATAAGACCGACAGATAGTCAAGCATCAAAAATGGTGTACAACAAATTTTAGTTAAGTGATGAATTAAGGGTTATTATACTGTTGATGAGTGTACAATAATTGATACATTACCTTTAATTAGAGTCTAATAACATTAAAGATTGCCACAAGCGCTGAAACTGGTAGCTAGAAAATGTATTAAAAGGTAATCAATCAAGGGCTATTGTAATGTTGATGAGTGTTCAATTGTGAGGTGAGATGAGGTAGGGTTAGATAATCCAATACAATTAGATATTAACAGGCAAGCACTAAAACAAAGTACAAAATTCAGTCAAATGTAATGAGTAATGAGTACTTACCTTTGAAGGCTTACACTTCACCGACTAGCTCAAGATACGGTTTCTTATCAGGGTTTAACAATTGTGGGATTTTTAGTTCGTTTCACTTTCATATAAAGGTAAAAGTTCATTAATCAGAAGAAATGGGCGCCATAACTTTATTTAAAAAGTTTTAAATTCAATAAGTTTACAAAGGTTACGTATTCTTTCTAACAGTCCACAAATCAATTGTTATGCATTAGAGGCTTATACTTTTCTAATTTTAATACACATTATGTAATTATTTAGCAAGTTTTATTCTTCTCTGACAAGTTAGAATTTGTTCTAATAAAACGTTAGGATTAATGAATCTATCAGTATCTAGGAGATTTCTTATACCTATTTAATTAATAACCTCCGGTTCGTAAGATGAAAATATAAAGAGCTCTCTATACCCTCGTATTTCTCTTTCCTAGGTCTTAATTACGATTAATGATCGGTATTTAGTTTAATTGGTATCATTCCATGTAGTATAAGAAAGGCCCTTTATGAAAAAAAAACTTATTATTTGACAAGTGACCCAAAAACCAACTTGACAGTCACAGAACGATTTAATCTCACTTCAGGCCACATCACCTGGTAAGTAACTATTGTTTTTACTTGAAACTAATCTGTTATTGAATATTCTTAAGGCTTACGCCCTAATTTAATTATATTTAAGCTATGACGCGGGTTTAAGTCTAACTAACGATATTAAACCCTTTCAGGACTAACATACGGTTAATGCAGAGAACCCTTGAACCTGGACCTCTCCATCTGCCAACATTAACTATGAAGAACTCCTCATCGAACCAAAGAAGTTGCCCTTGACTGGTGAGTGATCTCCTAACTGGTTATAGATTTCTAATTGCGTCCTCTCTTTTCCTTATCGCTCGTAACTTATCGACACACTTCTCCATGGCGAATATACAACTGACCAGAACTGGCGTCAAATGGAAAAAGACCGACGAGCTGGTAGTCAAAGAGGAAGCCCTAAGAGCTGGTGGTCAAAGAGGTGACACTAAGAGCTGAATCAAGGAAAACCCTCTATTACTATTTGTATGTATTAGTTTGCCGTCTACCTACCAGTTATATAATAACTGCCCTTTTCAGAAAGAAAATGTTTGTGGAATTTATCCTATCTGCCTGAAAAATTATTATGTTTTAATACTATGCTGTATGAGTTAAATAAAGGCTTACTATTGTCTGCTTGTATCCTTTCTAAGCTAGGATTTTCAATTTGCTTCGCTTCTGCATAGAGAAGCGCCCTTTTGCTTTCTCAATTAAACAGGAAGTAATAATTTTTTTTATTTATTGTTCTTTTATTAACGTAACCATGGGCCTTCTAAATTAAATTTCAAAAAGGGTAGGCAACCCCTCCTACTGGTCTTGCGCTTAAAGTTGCCTATCTATTAGGATTAATTAATATTGAACGATATTCCTGTAGAAGCTACGATATGTACTGCTACACAATTGATCGATTGCCTTTAATAAAATTCGAGTTGAATCAGCAAAGTCTAATACAATTAAAGGTTTTTGCAAGTACGTATTAAAACTGGCACAGATTCAATACATTTTCTTAAGAGGTTTATTAACTTTGTTAATAGGCGATGGTTGCACTCAGTATAAAATATGCAGCTGATGTCTGAGTTACTAAATGATTTTTTTTATCAATGAATTGGGAAACGGTTTAAAACTGGTAATATTTGTTATCCTGTTATTATACTTTTCTTGTGAATCTCCTTTGTGTATATGAAAATCCTCTTTTGTATGCTTTGTCATGAGAGCGATTAACTATTATAGTACGTTGGGTCCATGGCTAAAAAAGCCAAAAAGCTGCACTTTTTGATTGGAATGTTCCACTTTCTGTGGTTATAGTTGATACCAAAAGGTAACTTTCCAAATAGGAAGCCACTTGAAAATCCGTGTAGAACACCAAAATGGCGGCTATTAAAGATGGCGCCGTAGTGGCTCACTAATCTTTTTTATATCTCAGCTCCTAATTGTCCTATTTCGATTTTCTTTGTTTTGTATGATAGCTTTTGTAAAGGGGAAACTTTTTTGTTCCTATAGATTTATCTCTACATCTTAAGGGTTCTGCACAATTTTCAAAAGTCTGAAATTTTTACTTTTCTCACGAATTTCATTGATAAGTAAGTTTTTAATTCTGCTCAATATCCCTTTTTTACCACACAAAAATGGGTTTATGTATATGGGATTTCGTATATGTCACGAAAGACTTGTTTTTATAAACAACATTGATTTTAATTATTTTGAAAACATTTTTATATTAAGGCAACAAGCTTTTACAAACGAAAAACGACTAAATACTAAGAAATACTCATGTAAATTAAATGCTTCTATACAGCCCTTATGAGTCTAGATCAAGCAATCATCTTCCAATTCATAACTGGAACAAGATAATTATTACTTATATATTATTATTATATTAAGGCATTTGATCAGCAAAGCAATATGATCTTGAAATTGTGAAATGAATTTAAAAATAATCAATTAAACGCATATCTTTTATTGTATTTATTGCTGCATTGTCGACCCCTAGTGCAGTTCGTGCAAAGTAGCTTGCATGAAAGCTTGACCTTTGAACAGGAGCATCGTGTACGGCATGCGGAGCAACTACACTGAACCAATTCTCTGCAGGCTGTCATAATAGAGGGCAGAGAAGACCAGACCGGCGTCCACTTCCCAGCAACCATGGTCCATCCCCATCCTTCTGGCACTTGAATGTTGTCCAGCACTGAGCACGCACGACATCAAACTTGTCTTGCCTGGTATGCTGACCGAAGACAATGCTGCCTTAGTGCCTCTTTAGTTGGGAACAGACTTTGTAGACTGCGACTTTTTGAAGTAAAAAGAAGCTTTCTAACATGATTGTTTGTAGTAAAGCAAAACAGTAAACTTCTCCAGAACTTGAAAAGTCTCGTCAGAAATAGACTGTTGTGGTAGAGAGATAGCTTGGAAGGCTTTGGCAGCTTCAGGAAATGATTTCCACACTTTCCAGGCAGTCTGTTTCCCTTTCATTGGAAATGATGACGTTACCTTTGATCCAGTATATGCATGAAATCCTCTCGATGCAATAGCTTTATGTTCACCCATACTTTCAAACATGGCATTAAAGCTTATGTATCTCTGACCCTTCCCAGCATCAAAGAGAATCCACATCTCATGAAGTCCCGCAATTTTCAGAATGTGAAAGAAAGAGATTGCCAAAACGACTACATCAGTATCTGCTGTGCAAATAATAATTTTTTGGCGTCATATTCAACAGAAAAAAATCCTGTCGTCTGCTTCTTCCTTTTGCCTAATTTGTACTCCGTGAATGGAAGTTTCATCCGGTCGAGATGAACGAATGACGCCATCAATCTCAGTACTGATGTGAGCCTAATCAAACTTCAAAAATCCATGTTCTCCAAGTAACTTGTAGAGTTCCGTTTTACTCTGATGGCAGCTAAAGAAGGCATTCCAATTTTTTGGTAGCATATTTCCTTGTGCTACTTGGCGACGAAGACCAACGCGTCTCTTATCTCTCACACGTTTCTTCAGACAAGTTTTTGAGTATGTATCGCAAGAAATGTTTGCATGAAATCTCTCAGCATCATTTAAAATGTTTTTGAATTCCCTATCACAGTATTCTCCAAAAGTCTGGGATCTTTTGGGTGGAAGAGCTGCTCCATCGTAAATGATTCATGGCAGAATCCTTTGAATTGTGGTGGATCAACGGCTTCTTCCAGGATTTTAAGTAGCTGAGATTTCTGACATGTTCGCAGAACACCATTTGAGGAAAAAGCGAAGGTGGGGCACTGGTATTTTCATATTCAAGAAACTTGTCCAAATCCAAGTTTCTGTTTTGATTTACAATGAAAGCCCTAGAGAAAAGCTCAACATCATTTCTCAAGTCAGAAATTGTTGGGGAGGAAGACTTTTTTCGAGCAAAGCCAAAGAAGTTAGTTTCGGAGAAGAAAATACACTCACTTTTGCCTCGTTACTCAAACGGTTTTCCACATAGTTGTTGTACAGTTGGTAGGCTTTTTCTTCAGCACCAACCAAAGCTTTTACCCGCTCTTGATCCATTATAACCTTTGTGTCCCAAACCACAAAATCACATGAGTTTTTCTCAAAAGGGTTTCCGAACTCAAGAAAGATTATTTTTAAATTTTCTTTTTAGTCCTGAAACTTGCTCTAGTAAGCAGTTCATGGTGAACAGGCCTATCAGCACTATTAGTTTAATTAAAAAATTTAAGAGAACCCAACAAATCATCAAATTACAAAAAGATCTAAAAATTTAAAATTATTTGTTTTTTTTTCAAATTGCGCAGAAGAGATAAATGTATAAGAACAAAACAGTTTCCTCTTTATAACAGCTTTTAAACTAAAAAAGAAAATCAAAATCGGACCATTAAGAGCAGAGATACAAAATAATTTAGTGCGCCAATACTGCGCCATCTTTAATGGCCGCCATTTTGGTGTTCTACACGGATTTTCAAGTGGCTTCCTATCTGGAAAGTTACCTTTTGGCATCAACTATTGTGGTGTAGCAGAGGTTTGGCAACGCTGTGTAACTGCGGATTATTCTAAGGGACGAAGTGCAGGTACCCGGACGAAGGTTTTGGGTTAGTTTTAAGACATTCGAGTTGTGCTCTTGTTAACAGTAACTTGTATTTGTATGAGGTCTGTCTAAGTTATATTTATTTAATAAACATATATTTCCACTACACATCTTTAATTAGCCTTAACCACGAGGACATAACTATGAAAACAGAAAATGGTACATTCCAAACAAAAAGTGCAGCTTTTTAGGTGTACCCGACGTACTATTATAGTTTTACTGTAATAACCAGCAGCTATTGTAGGTTAATTGAACTTTCATATGATGTATCGTTAATGTGAAAATCTGGAATGGCTTTTCACCAATGTGCTTATTTGTGACCTAACTGTTGAAAGCAAAAATTTAAAGGTCAAAATGCAAGTAATTAGTTGGAGATTCAGAGGCTCTAGGCATTTTGGAAAGTATAGTACAAGCAATCCAAAATGTACCTTGCAACTTTCCTAATTAGCTAAAACTGAATAAAAGCGAAGAAAAGCCAAGCATAGTTGTCTTTTAGTTCCAGAAGCCATTCCAGGTTGATCATGTATAGTAAGTAGTTTAGTGATAATTTAAATGAGTTGCTTTCATTTAATAATAATCTGTGTACTTATTCTTTGGAAATAGTTTGTGCTTAACACATCTATAACTGAAGATAATTATACTTGTTAAATAAACCAACTTTTATTGAAAATTGGTGTTTATGTTATTTATGAAACGACACGAAGAACCCTACGTCCTCGAAGAGTTACCGTCTAGTGGTTGAGTAAAAAGACGGGTAGCATTACTATGTTTAGACTATTACAATATTACATTTCCTCAGCGTGTATCATTTAGTAGTTATGTATTTTCCATTATTGTTGAAGAAATTACATATAGAAAAACTGAGTAGGTATATATGATCTGTTTAAGTAGCAAAAATTAATCTAAACTAAAATATAGCATAATAAAAAAGTATTTATTTAAAAAACCAGAGGTATCCTAATTAACAAAAAAACAGATAAAAATAGATTTTAAAACACAGGTCGTTTATTGGCAAAAATAGCGTAGCACTGCTTCAGGATTTCCTGCACGTCTGCTAACTCTCTGCAGGGCCTCGACCCTTCTAAGGCACTGGCCACATTTTGCAAGTTCGTCAGGCAAGTTTCGGCAACTTGGGCATTTCCGTTTCTTAAGTCAGTTATTTGTTCTTCAGCGATTCCTACGTCGAACTTTTTGACAGGTAGGTCATGATACAGCGGCCAGTCTTCGGTGCAAGCCTCGCAATTGCATTCAAAATAATACTGTCTTTTTAGATGTAGCCGACGCTCGTCTCTTGTCATTACTGCGTGATGGTACCTGAAAGAAGTGTATAATTTGAATTTAGCTTTGAATGTGCTAGACCAGCGATGCTTAGTTAATCAGAGGTGGGATAGAAGTTGCACGTCTGTAAGTGTAACTGATAGAGGGACTAAAAGTTTGAGTTTGAAGGAATATCTACTAATAATTAATTATAAACAATCCTTCATATAAGAATGAATATGTACGAATGATTTTCTAGACATTATTTTTGTAAGGGATAGCTAAAAAAGTATTTATGCAGACTTTGAGGTTAAAGTCCGGTTCTACTTTCCTACCATCAGGTGAAGCAGCACTACGGATTAGGCGTGTGCAGAGCAAGAGACACTACTTACGCAGTAACAATGAGTTAGCTTCTCTTTAATCATCCTGCTAACTAAGTTTCGTAGATCTCTTGTCTGATTTAGTTACGTTTATCAAATTAATTTTTTCGGATACCAGTTTACGTATCTACGGTGCCTACATTTTTGGAAGATTGTCGTTTATATTCAAAGTACCTATGCTACTTAGTCACTGCTCATCTATTGTTCTTAATTTTCTTTAATTTTGTGTCTTGTATCCAAAGGTTGTAATTTCTTGGTGCAATGAGGAAACAGCGTAGGTATAATTACACAGTTGCCTTTCGCCATTTGCATAATTTTCACCGTAATGTGACTTTTATCGTTGTCGCAAATTAACAAACACATTTCTGGAAGGGTCCTTCTCATTTATGTATGTTTGTGTTGTTATATTTTATGATTTTGGTTGTGTATTTACCGTGTATATGTTTATTATGTATGTTTTATAAACTACAGTCATTTTATACTAGAATACAGTTGGCCAAGTTATTGTGTGCTTCACTTGGTAAAAGCCAATTTATAAAAAGTATAAGAAAGTACGGGTTGAATTTTCGAACGGTGGCGCCATGGCATTTCACTATTTTTGAATATCCCAAAACAGAACCGGACTTCACGGGTACCCCCCGCTCGCGAACTAGCTGCTGACAATCGGGGGCTTTACAACAGTTGCCTCTCAATGCAAAATGGTCTGTGGTAAGTGCGGTCCGCTGTTGTAGTAAAATCCCGATTACACCGTAACAAAGTTTTATTACTATCATTTACTCTTCCAAAATCATACGCCAACTGAATTGTTTGTTTTATTGTTAGTCTGTAGTTTACTACAAGTTTACAATTACTAAACATTATCCTTAATATCGCATACAAGTCAAATTATACTCAGCATAATACATAAAGACTGAAACCATTCAAGACGGTTTCGTTGCTGACAAAGGAACCAAAGAACAGATCTCAAATACCCAACAACTCTAATTGAGAAAATCAGAAAAATTTAACGTCCCTATGCTTTGTGGATTATTGCACGGCTTCTGACAAAGTCAAGTGGACCCTATTATAGCAGACACTAACAAAAATGGGCACCCCTTAATACCTGATAAATCTTTTACCTTTATACGACGACAAGTTCAGCAAATGCTGAAGCTGGAGTCAGACAGGGTTGTATATTGTCACCGATCCTGTTTAATATATACAGCGGACGCGTAATGGACAGTGTTTGATACATAGAAAGGTGGCAAAAAGAAGTTTAACAACCTAAGAAACGCAAATGTTTATTTTTATTAATACTGCAAGTGCCCAAGAAATGGACTGTATCTTAAGAAGGCTGACCAAGATAAATGTGGAATATGGGTTGTGCTTAAACGCTGGCAATATTAAAATCGTGATAGTAGCAATTCACACTGATATGAGTTGGAGCTCATTGGTCTAATTACCAATTTGTTAATGGGCACTAGATCCGATTATAGCATCCGTTATCATAGATATATTACAGATAGATCATCGGCGGTGCAGTTGAAGAACATCCCTGATCAAAATTTTCTATTAGATGCTACATGAGAGCACAGTTGATACCGCAAAACCTCATGTAAGTACTATCATTCCAATCATGTTCTCCTAAATGTCGTAATGCTTGTTTACTCTTACTCGCACGCATGGTTATGAAATATGGCTGTTTCGTGCTTGCGAGTGTTCCCCAGTGTCGTGTTGCTGATCCACAACCCTCAGACCAAAGGGGCAGCACGGAATTTTTGGTAAGTCGCCATCCTGTACAATTTATGTGTCTTGTAATATTTACTTGTGTTCTTTGAGCTGTTCGAAAATATTCTATCATTTTATTTGTATTCGTATAATTCTTGACTTTAGTCTAAACCAACCACTGAAATATGATACCTTCTAAATTTAACACAGAATCGAAACGAGTCCAAAGCTAATTTAGAGGCCGGGGGTAGTTTTAAATCTTGAAGGGCCTAGCGGGCAGTTAGCCGAGAACGTCCATATGGGAATGTTGTGAAATTCGACACGGCCGGGATGGCATTTTTACAATGCGAGGGATCTCATGTGCTTTGGCAGTGTTGTTTGAGGTAATTATGCAGATTATGAGAAAGGAGTGAAATAATAAGACCTGTAGTAGATATTATTGCTTGAATAGCTTTGCAATGGAGGTTGCACTACGCTTTATTGTGCAGCCGAGTTAAACACTGGTTCATTGTTGGTATTGCTGGTGATTGTAGACAGCTTTGTTATTGGCTCGATGTTTATTGTTGGGTTGGAGCCCAGTTGAAACTGCTTTAGTGCACTATGTGCTTGAGGTTAGAGAATATCCGGCGAGATTATTAATAACCCTCGACCTGATAAGCAATTATCAGTGATTTAGACTACGCACCTGAATAGTCCGGGATGCTCATTTCCCAGAAATGCCTTGTGATCTGGGCCTTTTGCGGTTGGAAGTGGCCACCGCAAATGCGGATCACATTGACATGGGTTGCACACATTAATCCAGTTAGCGTTCGGCTAATAGATACCAGCTGCGGTAAGAATTCGTGTGGCAGGATTATTACAGGTATATCATCGAAAATGTACTGAAGAATATTTCTGAACGAGGCACTCTCCTAAATGCTACGTAGGAGCACAGCGGGGAGTACAAAATTCCCTGTAAGTATTATGATAAAGGACAAGTACTGCTAAATGTTATAATGTGTTTTTTGTTGCTTGCATGTTTGACTTTGAAATTTATCTAGCTTTGTGTTCGTGAACAATTGCGTGTGACCACCTGCCAGATGAGAGGGCCCAACGATTGCCTAACTCTCCCCCGGTGTTATGTATCTGACCTACAACCACTTAAACCGAAGAGGCGTTATGGAATTTTTGGTAAGTCGCCGGCCTTTATAAATTTATGCACGACAACCGATCTAAATCCAGAAAAAATAACTTAGCCCAGGGCACCTAAAATATATGTGCCCTACATATGCGGACCGATTTAATTGCCCTGAACCTAAATCAATGCGCTTAAATAGTTTAACATCGTCAACTATAAAAGGACGAAAAAAAATTGACACCTGTATTGTTTTATATACTCTCATATAAAATAAAAAACTGATCATTTGTAGACGTGTTGTGTTGACTTGTCCCAAACGTGTCATGCGTAAGTTTTCATATAAATCACCTCAATAGAAAGCTAGGTTGGCAATGTGTTTAGTTCTTTGCCTTTTTTAGATATTTTGATCACAAAAAACAATAGTTCCATAATTAAATCTTTAAATTTCAGTATTTATAGGAATTCCAGTCGTACTGACCATACTATCCCTTATTCTTCCTTTCATCCCTTGTCCCATAAACTTGCTAATTTTCAATTTTTATTTAGACGTTTACTTTCCATTCCTATGTCAACAGACAATTTTAATAGAGAATTCTTCAACTTATTTTACCCATTTATCATAAACTCCGTATAAAACTTTCAACAAACCTAACCCCTATCAATAATTCTCAAAATAAAACTTTTTATTCAATCCCTTATTATGGTAATATTTCCATGTCTATAAAACACAATTTTCAAATTTCATTTTCTACTACCAATTCCTTTCAGAAATTGGTAGTCCTCAATAAAGATCCGACCCCTTTACTAGACAGATCTGGTGTCTACCGTCTTGATAGTTCGCCTTGCAACTGTTTTAACATTGGTCAAACTGGACGTACTTTCAAAAAAAGCATTAAAGAACATTCAATTTGCATTAAAAACAACAACTTTAATATCGACCAACATAATAAATCAGCTTTTGCTAATCACATTTTGGAATACAACCACAACTTTGATCCTTATAAAGATTAAAAAATTTTGCATATAGGTAGGTTGTTTAATTTACTCGCAATTTTTTAAATTATCTCCAATAATAACGAATTCAGACTCAATGAAGTCACATATTTTGATACGAAATACATTTTCGTAAATATTGAATAGCTGTTTTGTCTTTTGCTGATTTCTTGTCATTTTTGGTTTTCAATTTGTTCTTTTACTTTTTGACCCTCTCTGGTAATTTCAGTGTCATTGAATCTAGGGATTTTTTGACCTGGTTTCTAGTTACTTTTGTATTAAAATCCATTCTTAGAGCTGCCGTCTTCAACGCCAGTTTCTACTTTACTTGTTTTAATTTTTAATTTTTATATTGTGATGTATTAACCAGTATAACGATCTTTATACCGTAGTTTGCTGGTTAATTATTTTTTTCTTTTCCAATGTGGTGTGTTTTTTAAATTTTATTGCTACCTCGTCTTCAACGTTTTAACTTAACCTCAATTTAACCTACAAATGTAACACGTGGTTTTGACTACCAGTAAGTTAATTTCTTTACTATGTACACTATTGTTAACCATATGCCTCTGTAGATGGTCATTTTGTCCGGAAGATGAAACCAGTCTGGTTTCGAAACATGTCGCCAATTCAAATAAATATACGTGGAGAAGACTACTGAGTTTTATTGCTTCCTATCAAGACACCTCCACTATTAGCGTGATGGATCACCTTCCTATTAATTATTAATAGTAGTAAAGATACTTTGGGTATTTTCACTCAGTTTTTAAACAAAATTGTTAGAATATATTTATTCCACTTCAATATTAATAACCAGTAAATGGTGACATTAAACGCGGGACTAGGCTGAGATTCATATCGGGTTAATGATTCCAACAGTATTTCACACATTTCCTGCAAGCTTTTTACATTAGTCCTAGATCCGATCTCTCCTTTTTCCTTGAAAAGACAAGAATTCTTCCAAAACGTTGGTTAGTAGAACAAGGTCAAAGTTGAATCGGCTCAATGGCCCAAAGACAAAAAATCTCCGCAGCTACATCCATTTGTTAGAAAAGCAGCTAAGAAAACAGAACTCCAATGTTCCTTAACTGAAACGTATGCTTCATTGAACTTGATAAAGTATAACCATACACGGCGAATTTCAGTTCATACCAGGGGCGTCCATCAAAATTTAATTTAGTAAAACGTTCGCTATGCCCGGATATAATTACACTAACCTCGAAGGCAGTTCTCAACTACCTGATTGTAAATAATTATTAAAAATCAAATGTTTTTCCATAAAGCGACTCTTACTAGGACGCGCACAAGGCGTTTTCAGTCGCCCAAATATCCAAAGCTATAATTAACACAGTGCAAGGAGTGGCATGTGGGCGTCACGTCTTCGTTACGACCCGAAATAATCACGTCAGTGCATAACCAACCCCAAAGTTTAATAGAAAATTAAGGCAATTTGCAGCAACTCGATCGCCGATAATTATTAGACCGTAACGAGTTTAGTTCCCGTTTTTGCCACCTTATTTGCATCGACCCAATCTAAGTTTGCGTTTCGCTCAGGCGCGGTCATACGACAAGTTTACAGAAGCATTAATGAGGGCTCTCGAACAATCCCGGAATTAGATAATTACCCATAGTTATCAAACAACTGCTCTCCCATTCGGATGGGCCTCAGCACCCTCAGGACGATGGCGCTTCCGTAACAATGCCGCACCACGTTGGGACAACAGGAGTGATTAAGCAGGCTCAGGAACGCATACGCCCCCGCCCCTGTCTCCTCCACCTCGTAAAAACCCTCGGCCGACCTCACCAGCTCGGAGATTTCATGAAAATTTGATGGTCCAGTTTGCATGTGCAGCAGTAGCCGCTCCTTGAAGGCGTCCTTCTCGGCTCCTAAGAAAAAGTCAGTGTGCTTCTGCACCAGTTCAAAAATAACAGCTGCCATGACGGCTCTCTCAAATAAATCTGAAGAGGACCTCGCGTCGGTATTGGCGATCAAATTGTGGATTTCTTGGTAATTTTGGCTCCTGTATAGGGGGCTTTCTATAGATTCCTTGGTGTCTTTAGCGCAAATGCATATTTTCAACGCGACCAGCGTCAGTTTATTGACATTCAACTCTAGTAGCGTGGCCAGGATGGGGCATTCATATTTATGACAAGAATTGCTTTTGCAGCCTTCGCCACAAAACAGCGCCAAAGAGCAGTCATCGCAAGGGATTAAATTAGGGCAGGGGCGCAAGCACTCGTGGCAGTGGGTCAAATAGTGCTCCTTTAGCAGGATTTTCGCAAAGGGCTCCTCAAGGGCCACCACGTCCCCCACGGCGATGTCCCTGGAGGCCACGATGTGCCGGCCCAGGTTTTTCTGGAACTTTACTTCGACACAATCGCCGGAGCACTGAATTCCGCGGCTCGGTCCATATGTCAACGCGGGAGGTTCTTTGTGGTAATGGATTTGGGGCTGAATGGCGCGAAATGACTCGGCCCTTTCTCTTCTTTGTAGCAGCTTTTCGTGTAGGTGCTGTGGATAGTTATTTGAGAACGCTCGCCCGATGTCCTGCAAAGAGTAACAAATATGAGCACAACTTCAAAAGGAGATGGAGGGAAGCATTAGCCGCTTTAAGAACACAGGATGAAATATAAGATTTGATATCAGATAACCTTTTAAGTTTATAAAATACAACCATGTTCATACAGATTGTCAAAACATTATATAGCCGTGTAGTCTTCAAGTTACGCACATTTCGTGTAAAACTGTTTCTCTGTCCAACCGGATTTACAATATGCAGTCGATGCCTCAAATAATTACGATAAAATATTATACCAAGTACCCAGAAACTCAGGAACTATTTGATAAATATGAGCCGGTTTTGCCGTTGCTATAGAATTTCATTGCTAAACTAATCGCTAATTTGAAGAAGTCTCGTATGCATTGCCGTATATCGTTTTCTACAAAATTTACTTCTGGGCTATTATATATTCACGTTCGTTTACTGTAGGTGCTTCATAGAGACATTCTTTTACAAACCGCCAAAAGAATAAAAGTCAAAGAGATTGAGATCAGGGGATTTAGCAAGTCGAGACACTGACCCGCCGTCTTCAATCCACCTGTTCACAAAAATGTTAATTTCGAGGCTAAAATGAGGGTTTCGTTAACCTAGTGTTTTCGGGATGAAACTTCAAATAGTTCACAAAAAAATCCAATTTTTTTACACAGGTCTACTAACTTTAATATATATATATATATAAGCGCATAAGAAGTGAAAGGTGTGGTGCTTGAGACTACTCACTTGTACGTATACAACATACATGAAGAAATACCAAAAATACCGTTAAAATATTGGTGCTTTAACTCGCAATCAAAATCAATGCCTTCCAACAACGCAACACCAAAAATATCTGAAACCGATACTATTTAAATTCGGTCCTGCTCGAATTTGAATGCATTGGGACTGCACAATTCGCGTAGATAAACTCATTCCTTAGCGCCAGCGTGGCTCGGTGGTTAGAGCATTGGACTGCGGCGCGGAAGTCTGGACTTCAAATCCCAGATCGATGACTGGTGGGCGGCCTACCCAGTCGCTTTAAATAATTGGGAACCTGCGTTCGAAAGAATAAGGGGTAATAATTCGGTTGTCTAATGCGTGCTGCTCACCACTTCACCACGTGTCATGAATTTGACACGCGACAGCCGGGTGTGATAGCGAGGATACGGAAGCTCTGACCTTCCGCTTTGCAGACCAAGCTGCTTCATGGGGTGTTAGTGCCTCACCATTATTAAACGCATTCCTTGGCTCAAGCCATTTCTGCGACTCAGCTGCAAACCCTCGACGCCTGTGAAACGGCATCATTAACTGGAAGACTGTATGTAAATCCCCTTACGCAGGAAGCGAGATTTGGGCTGGCGTTGCTCGTCTGCCTGACGTCACAATGCGTTTGCTGTGCTTACAAACTTATTCAGAAATTATTTACTGCAGGCTTTACGATGCTTCTATATATTTCACTCGTTGTAGGTCGAATTTATTTCACCGCCGAAACACGCACCAGAAGACGTGCACATACGCAGTCGGACAAAGCCCACGGTTTAACAAAAGCTAATTCTCAGAGTTCCGCGATTGAAAGCTCACCGACAGAACGCCACACACCCGAAATTTAAACGACACCCAGTCAAAGAAGGACTCACACGTTTAGTTATGTGAGATAAGAGCATTTTACACCTAATTAACAAAAACAAATATATAAAACACAAGTTGGCTATTTCTTTGAATGTGAAAATAAACACTACAGGTAAGGGATACCAAGACCCGTTTCAAGGCTGGCAAACCATCGGGTTAAAATTACATTTGATATAATCTTTTTAGCGCAATATATTTTGAGTGCTTATTGAAATTTGATTTCGAGGAGCATTTGCACTACGCACATACCTTGAAGAAAGCTTGTATTATCTATCTTCTCCGACTTGATCGAATGCAACTCGATACAGTGTTGTATGTATCTACATATATGTAGGTTTGAGGAACAAAACGTTATACGCTTGAGCTTATAAGTTTGTCCAACGCCACCTCACTGTGACGCTATAATTATACCAATTTCACTTTTACCTTTCACAGCTGTCAATACGAAATTTATTTTATGGTATTTATTGAGCTGTTGAATAAAATATTGTGTGGTATGCGTCTGTTATTCCAAATAGTTCACTCGAGGAAAGACCCCACTTGACCTTCCCGCCTCGTGACCTCAAGTTTTCTCTCGTTTATTATCTGAAATATAACACACATGTACCCTAAATAAGTATTATATAAAACAGATTTAGGCTATATGTAAAACGATAAATGAACCGGTCAAGGTGAAATATTTACTCCGAAAATAAACGCAAATTTTTGCACTTTTCGAGCGAATTATTTTACCAAAGTGGAGAAATTAGTAGGGGAGTTATTAAGCAAAGTAAAGAAGTAAAAAGCAGAATTGCAGTATAGCAGGTTAGTGCAGTAATTAAGGAAAATACACGGTAACCTCACATTAGAGATAAGCGAACAGTGACCTTAAATAGAACTGGCTGCTGCGCGAAAAATTGGATAGGCAACCCATCATACTTATACGAGTATAACCGGAAGTATACACAAAAGTAGAAATTTTATGAACACCACATAAATACTTCAATTAAAAATGAACAGAAGGTATGAAGCAACCGACAGCGATGACTATTCTACAGATGACGGAAGGAAGAGAAGAAGAGAAGAAATAAAAGACGAAGCCGTTGAGAAATAAAAAAAACTCAAAGATCACCAAACAAATCACAAAATGATGATGCAAAATTGGATCTATTAGTAACAATGGTACGAGGGCTTGCAGAAGATCTTAAACACGTAAGAATCCAACAAGAACAGTACAACGTTGATATGCTAAGTATACAAAAGGAAAATGAAAAATTAAGGAAAGACAATGAAAATATTAAGAAAGAAAATGAGGAGATAAAAAAGGAGCTAAAAGCGATTAGGAGTAACTTTGAAGTGATAGATAAAGAAAACTGAAAGAATAATATTGTTATTAGCGGCACGAAGATTGTCACTAACGATACAAGCATTCTAATACCTCAAATAGAAAGCTTGGTGAAAGATTACTTGGACGTGGAAGTTAAAGTGAAAGACGCTTTTAAAATTGGTGAAACAGATGTCTGGTTAAATTGGAAAATGGTATGGATAAAGAGAAAATCATGAAAATAAAACAAAGCTGGCAAAAATTACCAACGAAAAATTTTACATAAATGATGACCTAACAAAGAAGGAAAGGGAACAGCAAGTGCAGTTAAGGAAAAAAACGGCTGAAGAAAGAAATAATGGTAAAGTCGTGAAACAGGGGTACAACAAGATCACAATAGATGGAGTAGTATGGAAATGGAACAAAGATAATAAAAAATTAGAAGAGATAAAAACAAAGGTATCGGAAAACACTCCAAAAAAGTAAGTAGTAAAATTGATAGATATAAGAGGACGACTATGGCAATGGAATTGGACAGGAGTAATGAGAACATAGAACAAAGACAGAATAAAACGTTAAAATCTAGGTTAAACAATTTATTATGAGGAGCAGCATAAACTAACGTAGAAAATAGGAACATGGAATGTTAGAAGTATATCGGGCAAGGAAAACGAATTAGAGGAAGAATTTCAGAAAGCAGGTTTGAATATTCTGGGCATAACAGAAACCAAGAAGAAAGGAAAAGGAGAGCTAGAACTAGATGGTGGACATATCTTTATTTATAGCGGTGTACAGAGTAGAAGCAGAGCTAAGGAAGGAGTGGAATGCATAATAAAAAAGGACAAAGCAAAATACATAAACAAATGGACAAGCATTACAGAGAGAATACTGCACATCGAAGTAGATATAGAAAAACAAATTTATCTACTAGCAACATGATATTGTACATTTTCGTCATAGAAACAAAATATGAAAAGCTACTCATAACTCCCAAGGGACTTGTCAAATTATTTCTCCCTCAAACTCATGGTAACAATGCAACTACAATTAACGTCTTAGCAACCATACAATGAGGCAATCCTTGATGTTACTTACATATTCTAATTTTAAATGTCATTTTGACATTTTGAAATTTCATACTATTTTTTCGAATATGCTAGTAGATAAAATATTGTATGCACCACGGGAGATATTCATGTTCTTTACCTTCGGTTGACTTACCGGAGGCTCTCGGTCTGTAACACATGTCAACCTCAGGGAAAAAACATATTCATATCTCCCTTAATGCATAAATATCTATAAAACCTCAATTTTAGTTGTTTATGGTCCGGATGAGAATGAGGCAGCAAAGGTAAAAGATGACTTTTGGGAACAATTAACGGAATTAATAGAGGAGGAAAGAGGAAGATTGCTAATAATTGGTGATCTTAATGGAAGAGTGGGTAAAAGGAACCACGAATCCAGTGAAGCAATAGGAAAACATGGCGAAAATACCTTAAATAATAACGGAAGAAGGCTGATTGATTTTTGCATCCTCGACAACTTGGTAATAACAAACACTTTTTATGGACATAGGGATATACACAAATATACCCGAGAAGTAACGAGCAGGTGTGAGAAATCTATAATAGATCCTTTATCTAATAGACGTGTCTGTCTGGGACGCTGTTTTGTCCGGGACGTTGTTTTGTCCGGGACGCTGTTTCAGCAGCCAAACCGTAAGAGATAGAGAAAAAAGTTATTAAAGTTATATGTTTGGAATGGTCATGTCAGGTCAGGAACCGAATTTCAGTCACGTGACACTTCCGGTTTTCGAGAAATCACAAAAGACCGTTTTTCAAATAGAACGCGTATTAAATAAAAACTGGTTCGGCCGCCAAACGTAGCTGCGACCCTCTGCGCCTTAAATCCTCGATCGGTTAGGCAACCACTTTGACACCTTCCAGGTCTGGGTGGTTGCCTAACCGATCGAGGTTTGAAGGCGCGTTAAATGAGACATTTGTCTCACTGGACTGCTAGTTACATCATAATAAACAGAAATTATAGAAAAGAAATAAATGATACGCGGGTGTATAGGGGTTCGGAAATATACTCTGATCATTACTTAGTAATATCAAAAATGAGTATTACAGCGGGAGAGTATAAAGCATCAGGTAGAACAGGAAATACGGGTAAAAGATACACAGAAAAAATTAAAACATATAGACTGAAAGAGGGGGAGCTGGCAATAGAATATACTGCTAGAACCGAAGTGGAAATGAGTAAATTTAAAAGAAGAGTAGATGAATTAACTACGGAGGATATATGGCATTGTATCAAAGACAGCATGATAAATGTGTCAAGAGAGGTGGGTGGTGTGAAAATCAGTGAGTATAAAAAACAAACAAAGTGGTGGAGCGCTGAAATAAAAGCGGAAATAAAAAATAAAAAACGGTTGTGAAATCATAGGCTCTCTCGGCTGCTCTGACCTCATCGAATTACAAGTCTTGCACTTTGAGATAAAGTTTTTCACATCTATGTTCATACCTGCTCATATACATGTTCACGTGCCCTTCTCAAACAGTTTTCAATTCCAATATGACTGGCATGCATTTTTTTCAAAGAACCAAGTCTCATATTCGCTGGAATAACTATTCTGGTACACTTAAACAAAATTCCGTTCTCTTCCACGAGTTCATCTTGAATCGGAAAATATGGTCTCACTGCCACTGAAACTTGTTTCAAATTATGTGGCCAACCAAATTTCACAAATTTGATCACTTGTTGCAAAGTTTCGTCCACATTTGTGCCTTGCCGAATTTCCTCGATCCGTTTTTTACTGTTTGACACATATTTCATAGTCTGAATACGTTCAATTTGAGCACAAATCCCTTCCTCCTCAAGTGACATAATATCACTACACTCTGCTGAACCAGTCTTCTTCAGATAAGCTCTGCTCAAAGTATCAGCAATGTACATTTCTTTTCCACTTTTATAATTGACCTCGACTTGATATTTTTGCAAAAACAACAACATTCTCTGGAGTCGTTTCGGTGACGCTGATATGGGCATACGGAAAATTCTCACTAATGGCTTATGATCAGTGTCCACTTTCACATCAGGTCTTCCATAAATATATTGGTCAAATTTAACACAAGAATGTACTATAGCCAACATTTCTTTCTCAATTTGGGCATAACGTCGTTCTGTTGGAGTCATTGCTCTGGACGAAAAAACTACCGGTTTTCCCTTTTGCAACAAAAATGTTCCAATTCCAGTACTACTAGCATCACATTGAATCACAACAGGCTTCTTACTGTCATAGTATGCTAATACTGGTGCTTCCGTCAACAACTTTTTCACTACATCAAATGCTCTGCTATGAACTTCTGTCCATGTCCACTCTGCACCCTTGTCAGTCAATCTTCTCAAAGGTTCTGTGACATCCGACAATTCTGGTAGAAATTTAGCAAGATATTGTACCATACCTAGGAATCTCATCATATTCTTAGCATCTTGTGGAGTTGTTATATTTTTAACTGCTTCTACTTTCTTGGAGTCGACTTTTAATCCCTTATCAGTAAGCAGATGTCCAATGAAGGGTAATTCTTTCCATTTAATCTTCATCTTATCTGGATTCAATTTTAAATCATCATGTTGAGCTTTCTTTAACAACTCTAGCAGATTTCTGTCATGGTCAACTACTGCATCTGCATAGGTTTCACCTTGACCAAACACCAAGAAATCATCTGCTATCACTTCAACTCCTGTCAAGTTCTCAGAAAATTCATGCATTTTCCTTTGCCACACTTCTGTGCTGAACTAATTCCGAAAGGCATTCGCAACCAACGAAATCTTCCAAACGGGGTGTTAAATGTTGTAAGATATGTGCGTTCTTTCTCTAACTCAACTTGCCAAAAACCATTCTTTGCATCAAGTGTACTAAATACCTTCGCATTAGTCATTCTAGTAGCCACTTCTTCAAAACATGGTAATGGATAATGTTCTCTTTTAATTGCTTTATTCAAGTCTTTAGGATCCAAACAAATTCTCCAGTCTTTGCCTTTCTTACGAGTCAACAGTACACTAGAAACCCAATCAGTTGGTTCAGTCACTCTGGTAATCACCTGATCTGTCTCCAACTTGTCTAGTAACTTTTTTAAATCATTTCTCAATGACACTGGGAATTTTCTAGGTGCGTGTACAACTGGTCTCACAGTATTATCAAGATAAATCTTATATTTACCTTTCAATGTACCGAGTCCTTTGAAAACATCTGGGTATTTCGACAAAATTTCTTCTTTTGTAATACCTCTCACTGTATTCACTGTCGAAATTGTCTCTTGGTCACAGTCTAGTATTTTCAATAAACCCAACTTCTCAGACGATAATAACGACAACAATGGATGTGCTTCAATTCTAGGAACCACTGCATGTAGAATGTACTTTCTCCCTTGGTATTCCACCTCGAGACTACATGATCCCGCCGATTTAACACTAGACTTTCCACCGTAAGTCTTAAGGTTGACAGTCTCTGAGTTCAAATTCTTGCCCAAAGTATCACCTGTAACACTCACGTAGTCTTTCAATGGAATGACATTACACGTCGCTCCTGTGTCAATCTGGAATGTGATTTTTCTACCTGTAGAACACACAGTCAATGTCTTAGTCTATTTCTTGTATTCATTTACTATCACGGCATAGAGTTCTTCATCTACATGACCAACTTTACCAGTACTTGTACTTGTACCATGGCAACACAGGTCATGACGGAATAAGCTCCGAGATGGTCAAGAATTTGGGAAAAAATGGATTGGAAATGGTATCAAAACTGTTAAACAAAGTATGGCAAGAATACCAAAAGATTGGGAGATAGGGGATTGATGCCAATTTACAAAAAAGGGGATAGACGAGAGTGCTCAAACTACAGGGGAATTACCATGACGTGCATACTAACGAAGGTATATGAGAGGATACTGGGAAGAAGATTAGAGAAAATAATAGAACCACAATTGGAAGACTCCCAATGTGGATTCACGAAGGGAAGAGGAGTGCAAGACACATATTTACGCGAAAACAACTAATAGGAAAATACACTGGCGAAGTGATATTTGTGGCCTTTATAGATCTACAAAAAGCATTCGACAGCATCCCTAGAATCTTAGTGTGGAACAGCCTGAAAAGAAGAGGAGTTGATAATAAACTACGAAACTGTATAAAGAGTTTGTATGCTAAAACCAGAAACTATGTGAGAACTGGCAACTTAAAATCTGACGAATTCATTACCAAAGAGAGGCTACGACAGGGAGGAGTGTTTAGTCCAGCATTGTTTAACGTGGTTATGGATGATGTAATGAGGAGATAAACGGAAAAAACTAGAAAACTAAAGGTGGGATATAGGAACATGAGGATAGTGGAGATAACGGAGATTGCATTTGCAGACGATCTGGTTATATATGCAAAAAATAAGCAAGATTTACAATATAATATAGATTTATGGTCGAAAGCACTCAAGAATAGAATACTGAAAAAACAAAAGTAATGGTGATAGGTAAGGAAGTCATAAACACAACAATAGTATTACATGGGACGAACGTTGAATAAGTGGATAAGGGTTTGCGGAAAGTTCGTTCCCCACATTTCGTTCCCCACATTTCGTACCCCACATTTCGTTCCCGGGATACTTCGTCTCCCCACATCTCGTACCCGGAAACTTCGTTCCCGAGCGAGCTCAATTTGTCTCCTAGATTACATGATGTTGAAAAACGAGTGCAGCGATCAGAATACAGTTAAAAAATGTAAGATATTTTAATTAATTTATTTATTATAATAAACTTATAAGAACTATATACAGTTTACAAGAGGGAATTACAATTTATTTTTAGTTTTATATAAAAATATTATAGGAATTATAATTCCTGTTCGGTTTGTAGCGAATTTAATAAAATTTCAGTTTTTCAAAAACGAGACGGCCTGACAGTTAAGCAAACACTATTTTCTTTTCAGGTAAACTACCCTTTTTGTTCATGATTGACCAGAATGAGAAATTATGGCCCTTTACAAAATATCAGGGAGACACTTAAATTAAACCGTAATTTTTAATAAATACAATTTATTTTGATCTTATAAGTTTATTATAATACATAAATTAATTAAGATATCTTTCATTTTTTAACTGTATTCCGATCGCTGTACTCGTTTTTCAACACCCTGTAATCTAGGAGACAAATTGAGCTCGGTAGGGAACGAAGTTTCCGGGTACGAGATGTGGGGAGACGAAATATCCCGGGAACGAAATGTGGGGTACGAAATGTGGGGAACGAAATGTGGAGAAAGAACTTTCCGTATCCCCATTTAAATATCTAAGGGTAAAAATCCAGAAAAATGGTAAGATAGATGCTGAAATACGTGACAGGCTGGTAAATGCAACAAACCTGTACTACTCCTTAGATAGTACATTTGTTAAAAAAAGGAAATATCTCGGAAAACAAAAATGACAGTAGACAAAACCATCTTTAAACCAATTTTAATGTATGGAAGTGAAAGCTGAACAGTAACAAAACAAGTTGCAAGTAAAATACAGGCACTTGAAATGAAATACCTAAGAGGAGTTATGGGGATAACAAGACTAGACAGGTTTAGGAATGATAGAGTAAGAGAAGGGCTAGAAGTGGAACCGATAATAAACTCAATCAAGAGACAGCAACTAAAATGGTTTGGCCACCTAGTATGAATGGACGAAGAAAGAACTGCGAAAAAAATATGGCAAGCGAGATCTTTCCAAAAAAGGAAAAGAGGACGACCAAGGAAGTCATGGGATAATGAAATAACAGACAACCTCCGAGAAAAGGGTTTGTCGTGGAATGAGGGGATAGCATTGGCAAGGGACAAGAAAGAATGGGCAAAAAAAATATATAGCTAGGCTAAGCAGTTAACATGTATTTATTGAGAGGTATATTTTAATTTTTAATTTAATTGAATTTTTAATTTCACTTGTGTACAAATATTGGGATTTTTGCGGAATGTATTGTAATTACGTTAGTATGTAAGTAACCTTAACACCTACGGGTACAATAAGGTGTGACTTTAAAAACTTCGACAGAAGAATGTCTGCTAAATTTTCTATTTAGAGTACTGATATTAATTTTAGAATTTTATCAGGACTGTAAGTGAGTACATTTAGTCACTCTCTTCTCATGGAAAATTCCTTACCTCTTTGTGTTTACTATTTCTCCCGGACTATTCCGCTTAAGCTCTCCGTTTTTGCGGACTTTTCTTGTTATAACTTCCAGCAGGACAACACGCAAAAAACTCTTCGTTTTATTTTGGTTTAAGTGGAGTCGATTATTCTGTTTTGCAAATCAAAAATCTTCATCTAGCAAGTGTGCTTGGTATTCGGTCCATACAATAGTTTGTTTCGGATTTATTTGTTGTACAATTAAGAGGTATTAACATTAGATTTGGAAGTCTGTTGGAGGAGATAGATAATCTGGAGGACAAACTGAAGGTAATGGAAAAAGTCCAGAAAAAATAACATTTTGTTACTGCACTAAAGGACTCAGGGAAATATATACATTTTATGGAACAAGAAAGAGGTAGTAATATTTAGTAGTGGTAGTAGTGACAGTAGTGGTAGTAGTAGTAGTAGTGGTAGTAGTGGTGGTAGTGGTAGCAGTCGTAGCAGTGGTAGTAAGCGTAGCAGTCGTAGTAGTCATAGTAGTGGAAGTAGTGGTAGTAGTCGTAGTAGCCGCATTAGTCGTAGGGGTAGCAGTAGTGGTAGGGATAGCGGTAGCGGTAGAAGTAGCAGTAGCAGTAGTAGTAGTAGTAGTAAGGTATGTCGATGGAATATAATTCAAAATAAATTGGAGAAAGCAAGCTAAACGAATCAAGGCAATAACAAGGAAATAATCAGGCAAGAAGTTAGGTTGATAAATAAGACAAAAAACACAAATAAGTATTGTAAACACTAATAGAAAAACTGCATTAAGAATAAGAACCGTGAAGCAGGTTTCTATAGAAGGAGAATAGAGAAACGACATAGCTGAGCATATATTTTTAACAGCTAAGTTAAAGAGTGACTGCTTGATACTGGTTTTATAGTCGATATGTATGTAAATCCTATAGTAATTTCACACACCAATCAACGACAGATAGCATATTTACGGATACAAGGTCGCTGTCGAAAAATCAGTATTTAGAATGAAATGAAAGACGAGGATGATCAGTTGGAAAGAGACTATGATAAACTGCGAAGAAACGACATCACGATATGTAAGGGTGCCACAAATGCAAAAAGTGGCATGGAACAAATAGTTGTGCCTACAATAGGAATTTACAGCATGCATGAAATCGCTAACAATAAAGATGAGCGCTTTTAATCAACTTTGCAAGTTGAAGAAATATAAGGATAAAAAGCACACGATTTCCACATAAAGCAATATATAAGGGTACATGGATGGCACCTAACAGAAGCTTCACAAATCAGATTGAGCATATACTAATCAAGGAGCTATATGCAAAAAAAATGAATAGAAAAACATGTCGGGGAGTTGAAATAGATTGAGACCATTGATTAGTAAGGATAAAATTCACATAACCAACATATGAAATGAGTGAGAAGAAATCGAGAAAAGCAAAAAGATTAAATGTTAGAAAGCCGAGATTGAAAACATGCTAGAAATAGGAATAGGAGAAGACGATGTGAAGGAACTGTGGAACCCAGAGAAAGCATACTACAAGCACCACAAACGGTTATAGAAGAAGAAATAGTAGCTGTGATAGTAGAATGTATGGACGAAGAATGTTGGAGGGCTACAAGAAAAGGCTGATGCAGAATTGAAGATGCTCAATCAGAAAAACCCAGATGCAATTCAAGATTACGCAAAGAGAGGAAATAAAGCAAAACGGATGTATAAGATCTTTTACTGATAACATTAATAATATAGAACTATCCCTTTTATACAGAAGCAAGTAAACAGAAGAAAGGGTTCCAATATAAAACCTCATTTGATCGGGACAAGGGTAAGTCTTACAGCACCAGAGGTAATATCAAGAATAAATCTTCAAAATGTGTGCAGGAATCGCTCCCTTATACACTGACAATAATTGTCAGAAGCAGATACCAATGAATATAGCTCTAAAGCTACTAAAAACGATCAGTTGGAGGATAAAAAAAAGTAAAATTGAAAAAGAGCCGTAGACTACCTAACGTACATTATAAAAGCCATGATGGTTGAAAACCAAGACAATTCGCCAAAACGCAGATTTTACTGTTAGTAAATATTTTACACATAACAGTAGAATTATCTCTGCTTTTAACTGGTCTATCGCATTTATTTTTTCTTTTTCCTTTTTCTCATATTTTTTTCTCTGTGTAGTGTACTTACGATTAAGCGGTCCCGCTTCGACGTTACTACAAAGGTTTCGAAATTCATCGACTTATTTGTCGAAAATTCGTGGCTGTGTGCTGAAGTAATCGGGAGGCCGTCCCAACCAACTTTCTTGAATTTTCCAACCTGTGCCTCAGCTATTAAGGTCGGGTATTTCAATTTATCAATTTTTTCCTGCACCTGGAATCACATGTCAGGCTTCCCGTGACGTTAAAGGTGCGTAGCTTATTGAATCGCACTCATCATAGAAATCATATTTCATGTATCTTAATTTTTGTATTGAAACTTGTGTAAGCAGTATATAGCCCTCAGCTTTTACCTATTCAGCTTGATTGTTTACTACAGGGCTGTCCAACATGTGGCCCGCGGGCCGCATGCGGCCCGCCAGGATATTTTTGCGGCCCGCGGATCGAATTCCCCCTTGAGTCCACCATTCCTGATCCTGTCCTCTCCTTTTCTACCTGGGCTCTCCGGTCTGACAAGCTCAACTGTCTAACGGAGTAGGCCTCCAACCCTTACCAGAGCAGGCTTCAAGGGAGATGACGTGTTGTACTGTCAGCCCGAGAAGTTCAAATTTTCCGCAAGAGCAAGACCGCTAGAATTCGATTTTACCTTGATTGTTAAACTTTCTTGGAAAATTTAATCCATGAGGATGTAATCCTGTCTTAATACTTTGTACTGTCTTGCAGGGCTAACTGCTTAAAAGCCTTTCCGACCGCCTAATTTTATGAAATACTCCTCATAACCTCATTTTACTAATAATTAAACCTGTAACCTGTAGTAATCGCAGCCTCTACCCCGCTTGTGAGCGGCTAGAGTCCTGTACCCGCCATAAACTCACATGCAGGGCCCCTTTTTGGTCATTAAAAAGCGAATTCCTGGACGTTTGATTTCGCAACCCGCAAATTCCCTACCGGGGGAATGTCATCATCATTTTTCGGCTCAAGGCGAATAAATTCCATCTGCAGGATTTGACACCGCGTTCGCTAAAAGAACGATGCCGAAGGTACCAGCAACCTCTGCACCAGGATAAAGGCACTTAAAATCGCTAAATTCACCGGAAAATTACAGCTTAAAATCGCTGCTGAGTGGAAGGTCAAGTTTGCAGGAACAAAACACTCACTCAGCCCATTTCCCGAAGAATCGGCGTGCGTACCGGCGGACTACCAATAGGGACCCGCAATACTCGCCGGTGCATTGGGTTGCAGCTCGACCCGGCAAAACCAGACACCGCTTCAGAAGAACATGTTAATTTTAAAATAATGCACAACTCAGATTTATTTTTAATTAATAATTGTAACTAGCTAAAAACATTATATTTGTTTTGGTAATTATCTGGTGGTTTACCTAATCGAATATATATTTGAGTAAACGTATTTCTCCGATTTGAGCTTAACCCGAGGGGTAAATTTTTGACGCCCTTAGTAAGGGGGTCACATCTCTATACGTAAATTTACATTAATTGATGTATTTTTTTCTTTTGTCGGTATCTCAAGAACGGAAAGGAATTAACCTAAAGTGAATAGGATTTTTGTTTGTTTAGAATCACTTCTAGAACATATGGTGTAAGTTTGTCGGTTACCTCAGGGAACACCCTGTATATCTCTTTTATGTTTCAATGCTTTTTGTAATGTAACCTAAGCTTCTTGAATAAATAAAAAATAGTATTGAAATATACACGTTTGATATTTATTACAAATCACTCACAAAGTCGGATACGACACATTTTAAGATGCGGCCCTGTAACCATCAATTTTTTTACAGTGGCCCTTGGGTCCCTTGAAGTTGGACAGCCCTGGTTTACTAGATGCAGTTGACCTTGTGGGTTTTTAGATTTTATGCTATACCTTTTTCTTTGTTAAGGGTAATAAACGGTTTTACTGATATACAAGGTCCGGCAGAATGAAGTATCCATTTTAAATTGAGTTGTTTTTGTTAAAGGCACAATTTTTATTCAAAAATCAAACAAAAGGTTCTTCAGGAAACACGGAAATTTTATTTTTTAAACATTACATCAGTCAAGTGACCTCCTTCTCGCTGCTGGCACTCTTGAAGCTGCTTTTACCCTTTCAGCATTTTCAAGTATGCATACAGAATGAGTTTCTTCCTTTTGCTTTTTCTTTGGCACATGAGGCAGTAGTGCGAAACTTGTGTACCCACTTTTTAATTGTTATTCGACTAGGAACTGCATCTCGTGGATTTAAATGAAAGTAACGACGAAATAAACGATAGGTGGATACAACAGAATTGTTATTTTTAAAATTATCTTCAACCGTAAAAGAACGTTGAATATTTGACCAATGCTCTATATTCACAGCTAAACTGACATTTCTCTCAAACACTTTGAAAAATTTGTTAAATTTCCATTTATCGCGAAAGCATGGCGACTTGATTTAAATTTATATCGCATTATATTATGAAATGAATTAACTTTCAAAATGGATACGTCATTCTGCCTGACCCTGACGTGCGCCATTCGGCGTTTATGCGAAAAACTAGCTTTTTCTTGCTACAACAATTTGTACCTTATCTATATTCGTGTCCGTTGTGGGAAACCTCGTCGTGCGGCGTGATACCTGGGCTATGTTATCAAACCGCTTTTTTGGCGATCCTCATAGAATTGATTTTAATTCTGGTTTTTACACTTCGATCAAACCCTTTTGCTTGTCTAAGCCGTCTACTGTTTGCTAGCGTACTACTTGTATAATTGCTCTCTTCTAAATACTTAGATAAAACATATCTTTTGGGGTATTAATATCCTTGCAGCATATCCTACGTCGCATGTCAACTAATCCGCATGGTGTTGAACCTGGAATTCTTAACTACTGGTTTGCTACTGGCTATGGAAATATATTGATTAAGAATTCCATAGACCACGACCCCTCTCCGGCAGTCTGTTATGAGCTAGGGTTGGAATTAATCTCTAGTGAAAAAAAAAAACAAACAAAATTACCACGAAAAATGGGAGAACAGTGTTGGCAGGGAAATAGAGAAATCGTAAAAAGAGAAGTACAATCTGATAACTGGGACTAGAAGAAAAACGCCGCTTGGGATGTGGGAATCGGCAAAATTGAAGCTGAAAACACTACACACAAGAATTCCCCAAACATTATTGTATTTTCCATTTGAAGTAAAACAATCTTGATATCTGATCTCTTCTTTTAATCGACCTTAATACAAATGTTGCATTGCTTTTGTAGAAACAAAGCATATTGTGATCCAATCTTTATTCGCGTATCATTTATCTTACATCCATTTAGGACGTTAATGAACTGTACCACAGCAGATTGTCGTTGAATCTGAAACTGAAATACTTATTCTTAACAAAGCGGAAGAGACAAATCGTTATTTGGCAGCAACCATTTCCTTTTGTACATCAGCCGAGCCATTTCAGCACGTAAACTTCGTTTACGGCGTGCATCCAGGACTTTATTGCTATAACGCCGAGCCTTCAATTTCAGCAATGTCGGGATTTTCATAATGCGGGGTATATAAATGCAGCTAAGTTTATGCACAAGCAGCAATTTATCGCCTCGGGACAGCACAACGAGGCTTTGTTGCAGTTTGCTGCAGGAATTTTGGTTGGATGCACGGGGCAAATTACAAGCCGATGCATTATGCGGGCTCTGTGCATCCCCAACACTGGAATTTTGTCATTGTTCGAGCTGCTCGAAAATTGCAGATTTTGGAAATAATTAATTGAAAGCGCGCTGTTTCATTTTTGCCGCTCCGGAGGATTAATGGAAATTTATGAACGCGAGTCAAGTTGAGAAGCTCTAAAACAATAAGTCCCCGTAAATTACCCATCAAGCCACTGGATAAATGGAGCCTGAAAATGCCTGTCTTGCTCGACTTCATATTTCAAATTTCATTTTTCTCAATACACACCCTCAAGTACGTGTTAAATCGGCAGAATTTTAGTCCTGTTCAAGGATTTGAAATACAAGGCTCTAATTTGTCAGGGATAATGGTCGGGAACAGAGGAATAGACTGATAATTGAAAATACAGATGTATATGACTATAATCCTTTTCCTACTATCTGTTAAAGGGTAGTCAATCTGTGTAGCACAGAGCCATTTCAAAGCAGCTTGATGAAAGACACCATACAGAATTAAACCCCTCAGTTTCTTGGAAAGGTCGCTTAACCTCAAAGGTTTTGAATTGGGAAATTCAATCTCGCCAGCTGTAGTGCATTCCCCGTAAGATAAATGGCTGCAACTCAATTCCGCTCGTTCTTGTACCTCTCATTGTTTTCCGTACTCCTGCAGCGAATATTGCGCCGTTTTCGGTCCGTAAAATTTTTGCCTAAAGACAACAATTCCAGGAGCTTTGCCAGAGACAGAGTAGTGCTATACGACTTCGGCATAGTGAAGTAGAACGTTGGCGCAGAAACGAATTTTCCATAAATAGTACTCAACCTATACGTGATCAAAATGGATATACACTCCCACTACAATGCTCATTTATTGTGACGTGCCCTGGTACAAATAAAACAAAATGTTAAGAACTGTTCTTGCTCAGTAAAAAATCAGCAGACATGAAAGTGTGTGACAGATTTTCCAATTCGGAGTAATCGGAAGATGAATAGAGTGGATTGCCGAGCAAGCAACATGCTGAAGTCTCAAGCAGCCGGATTGGGTTCGACCCCCGGCGACTACACAAGAATTTTAAAAATCGTACGCTCCGGCTACTACGCTAACACATGTGGTAGTTGTTAACCCCTAATAAAAGAACTCTTTCTGACTTTCGACGGACAAGGATAGCCACCTACCTGACTTACGCGTAAAGAAAGCTCATAGAACCATGTCGTTAGAAACAGTAAACCTATAATAAGAGCAAGAAGATTATTAAAAAAATTGTTTTTAAGGGCATGCTATACTGGATCCTCATGCAGCAAATAATATCTCAGTTGAGAAACTCTATTATTTAGAGTAAAACAATTTCCAAGAATCGCTTTCCGTTTTATTGACGTTCTAAACCAATCTCTACGTCATATAAAAGAGCAAATCAAACATGCGCCTATAGCAGTTACCTTAAGGCTTAACGGAATTGAAAAAAGGTTAAAAAGTGATGGCTTCACATCTCCAGCTGATAACGCACATAGGCATACACCGAGTAAAGAAAAAATATTAGAAATAAAAAAATTTATCAGCAGGTTTTGTACCTATCAACATCTCGGAAAATCCGTAGAAAAATATTTCGTTCCTGATCTGAGTTAGGGAATATGGGCTGAATGAGTTTCATGTTTGCTTTTTCTAATGTCAGCAAGGGGATACGTGCTCAACGTGATATGCGGCTATAATTTATTTTCTGAAAAATATATCTTTTGCAATGTCTTAAATTTATTGCCCCAATAATTCAATTAAATTCCTCGAATATGGTTTTGCTGTAATTAAAAAATTATTTTTATACTCTTACATACAAATAATCCATAAAAGTTATAATTCATATTCACATAAGTTGGAATTTTAAAGGTTCGGATACAACTACAAATTTTGTGAAAGCAGGAGTTTTCAAGTAAGAAGAATTACTATATTAAAAGGCTAAGTAAGACCAGTGCTAAAAATGAAAAATATGCAGTAACCAAAAAAACTGAATTATATAAAGAATTAGGACTAATATTACAGTAGGCAATACGGAACGAAGAAAATACTTACTGGAATTGAGTTATACCTATGATTACGATTACAGAGGTTGAACATACAAAACATAACACACGTAGTAAACGTGAGTTACCTATACCAGAAAGCAGACACTAATTCCACGGATAATAAATATATGAAAACCTAAGTTCCATCATAAAACTAATACTGCAAAAGCTAAACACGCAAAGAATTACATTAAACACAGAGACTAAAACTAGTAGTAGTAGTATTACAAAAGATGAACAATTGGACATGCATGAAAAACACTGGGCATAAGTAATATAAACAAATGTCAATGCTATAGTTTGTAGACAGACTTACGGTCTTTACATGTAATAATGTACGTAATAATTAAGTAAAACTAGTTGATGGCTGGTAGTTAATTGTATGTATTGCAATGAATGCAATTTAAGCTAATAATACAGTTACTATAGAAATTAAAATAATTCAAGCATTTCAAACACTATTTTAAAATAATTTGAATTTCAAACTGTAATCGTCATAGCATTAGCCTTGACCTAAAACAAAAAATAAAATATGTAAGATCAAGTGGGGACACAACAAAGTTTGTTGGTGGTTGGCTTCCCACAAAACCCAAGTAAAAATATAAAATAAATAGACTGCAGGGGTTTGCAATTATTCGTAGCCTCTCTGCAGATGATAAAGGTGACTATATGTGAGCATCTTGTTCTGAATTCTGTATTGGTAATTAGTTGGAGGTCCAGTGCAACAAGCGGAAGAACAGCAGCAACCTTCGTGCATCACGGCGGAGCCCTAGCGGTGATCCAATAGGAGGAAGTGCGTACAAGCATCACATTAGCAAGATTTTAGAAGGCTTGCAAGGCAAGCTAACCATAATAAAAGGGCCCAGGCAACGAGGGAATTGCTGGTGGGCCGAAACATCCATCTGCAGGTCAGGATTCCAAAGTCAGGAGTACTTTTTCCTAAGATTCAGTGATAAATTTTCTGTGGCGTCCTTCGCGAATGTTTTGTTTACAGTAGCTATGTTTACTTACACAAAATCACATACGCCAACGTTATAGCGAATGTAATGGTTAATAATTAAGCCTACTAAATCGGTACCGCGTGAGAAATGTTGAACTTAGGTCACTATAAGTGTTGGCATACAAAAAAATCCCATAACTTCAAAAATCTCCTACTAAGGTGTTCCATTAGTTAAATAGGCAGCTTAAAATTGAGCGCATTTAATGAAACCAAAACAATTTATGCAATTAAGCCGGTGTATTATAAAATAAATTTACATATTCAAATAACAAACAGGTAAGATGTAAAAACCCAACCCAGGAGATGAGAGTGATTAATCAGTTAATATTATTCAAATTAATAAACAACACAAAGCAAGAGCCGGGTATATTATAACAGTATATTGTTTTTATATACAATTTAAGTTGTTATGGTATGTTCTCCGTTAGATTAATATGTGTTCGCTACAGTTTTATGAGATTCTGCTGGGTTCTTATGATCGATTTCAAAAAATAAATACTACCGTAAGCGGCATAGTATATGTCTCGTAGCTATACAGTTTGCCTGAGAAAATAAAAGGGAAGCAGTGTGGAGTCCTGCTATCCCATGACAATGCACCGGTGCACACAGCAGCTGCTGCCAAGCCTGATGTCCACGAGTATGGCTCTACTGAAATCGGCCGTCCATCTCACAGTATTTTGAGAGCAAGTCTTTAGACTATTTTTATATGCGCATAGAGATGTTAATTAATAGATCTGAACTTCGCCTGATAAGACTTCATTTTATTGAAGATAGATAAATAAAGATTGATATTATATTAATATTATTATTATCATTATACTGAAAAGGCATCATACTTCACGTAAGTTATTGTAAAAAGCTATTAGTAACAACGAAGACGTAAATAATGCTAAGACTAATACTACAAAACAAGACTGTACAAATAAAATGCTTACTGCATAGAAAATTAAAACTTATATCGCAAACGATAAGCATGCAAAAACATAATTAATCAATGTGAGTTCAGACACTTAAAGCTAAGATAAGAGAAGATAAATATGTAAGGAAGAAGACATTCGACAAGGTGAATTATTCCAGAGAAATACGATTACAAAATTAATAAAGGGCCAGAAATAAAAATAGGGGCGAGAGTTATGGCAGATTATTCTCATTAACACTATAAAAGATGAATATAAAAAAGAAAAATGAATGTAGGGCATATCAATATAATAATATGATTTGCTTGTATCCCTAAGGGGATTTATTACTGCTCCTATCTGGAACTCCCATTTTTGGGGCGACTTAGATGGGACTTCATTATTTCCTTTCTGTGGTCCTTTAACATACTAATTATTTCAAAATGATAATATTTGATAAAAAACAACACTAACCTATCACTTAAGCAATATTCACTAACAATCATATACATATATACCTACATTATATCATGAATCATGATATACAAATACATATATAGAGTGCGCGATTAAAACAACGTTATGCACCAACAGTTCACGCGCTCTGGTATTTCGACAGGTCTATGTTAACGAACGGATTGAAAGTGACACGGTTCGACACGTGCCAGACGACTTGCAGACACGGGAATACCGAAAGTCGTCAACCGAATGAATGAATGAATGAATGGAATGATCTGATCCGGTCGCTTTCGTATGCGACTTTGTATATTCTCTTGTCAGTTGCGTCAACCCCGGGTATATTAGGAGGATTTATTCCACGTCGGTCGCCGGATCGACGCTGAGTTTTCCCAAAAATGCAGATAGGCATTGTGCTTCGTTTCTGGTACCGAAGAATTGGAATTGCTTTATTACGGTACAACGGCGCAATACTAAAATATATATAGGGTGTTCCATTAAAAACAAAAAGGTTATGTGCAACTTCCTGTTCATTTTATTATGAATAACGAATACTATATGCGTACCATAGGAATCCCTTAACTATTATAAGAGATGTGCAGATAAGTGGTGGATAATGTGAACATAAACAATCTCTCAACCACTAAAAACTCAAACACCGGCAATATGATTTCCAAATTCAATCAGTACATAAATCCAGACATCTCATCTACCCTCAATCATAACCAGCCTTCTGACGTACAATACCAACAAACCAAGACTTGAAGATCCGTGAACGCAAACACATTAAGACACATCAAGCCAAGACAAGCCAGTATCATAACCATAAAGAACAATCTAAAATCCAAAAAGAAAAATTGAAGATCCCAAACGGAAAAAGCCCTAGAACTATAGAACACCATTAGTGTCGCACAGACGCGAAGCACCTACAGAAAACCCACTTCTAGTTTAGATCGGCTTAACGCAAAAGAATGAAGATGTAGCAATCCCCAAATCACAAATTTCCCATAACGGCTGGGACGCCAGGACCCTGCAGAATTGTTATTTTTATTTGGCAAACCGACCCTTAGTTCCCTTGGAAATCAAAACAGAATAAGCAATTTTACCCCCACATTTTGACGAAATGACACTTGAATCCCTAAAGGAAAACGACAGTTACTAAGCGACAGTGCCTAGCTTCACGATAACCCTACGCCACAGAATAATAATAACCAGAAGGATATCTTCCACACAACCGCATTGATGTCGACGCCGACAACGGGTGACCTCGAACCTTTGTATTCCATGGGCTCTCCCTAAAGCCGCTACCTACACTTGCCGTTTCGAGGTAGAATTTCAGCGTAGAAACGTCTCAAGGCTATGAGGGGCCGGCGGTCAGGTAATACGAGATATCCTTCTGGTTATTATTATTCTGTGCCTACGCAGAGGAATAGAGCAGAAAATACATTAAACCCAACCAAAACACATTCTATCAGTTAATACAATACAAGGTACTACGCTCAAATCAACTGGATACGTCAACTATGCATTAGTAGACACAAACTTTCAAATAGTGTCACTGCTGTGGCAGAAGTTACACTGTCAGATTATCCTCAACCTAACCTTCAGAATGTGACAAATATCCACTCCTAATTATAAGCCAAACAGGTGAGTATGCCAATTACCAGAGCTATATAATCGAAATGTCACTTTCATATGACTAGTCACAACCAGGAGACCCCACAATAACTTCAGGGAAAGTTGCTGCGAGAAACCAGATCGTAACCGCGGCCGGATACCATTACTTATATTATTTTCAAATTCGACTAGCAAGTAAGTAGAGTTTAGGGCAGAGCACGTAGGGCTAACGTTAGTCAATAACGCACACATATGTGCTTATGTCAAAATTACCGTAACACAATATTAAATAATGCGTCTTAATGTCTTCCCTTTTTACATTAATTATTAATTTCTCACATCAATTTTATCAAAATATTGAACAGATACTAGTTTGGAATTTCGACGCGTCGAGCCAAACAAGTCAAATTTAATTCTTCCCTCATTATTTATTATTATCTTAGCGAATTCCCTGCGCTTACACAGTGCTTTCCTCTTTCAAAATAACTTTTCTCCCAAATTAACTTTGAAATCTGCTGGTAGTAAAGTCCCGGAGCTTGTAAATCTTTAAAAAGGTCTCAAAAAGTTTTAACTAATTTTTTCTCGGAATGAAGGTAGAAGTCTGCTACGAAGTGCAAGTGCTTCGGAATAGGCTAAATCCTTAGTTATATTTTACTTCTTGGAACAAGTTCAAAGATCAGTTTAATTCAATTTCTCACAAATGGCGCCCTCTCCTGAGTGTTTTATTCAAAAACCCTAGAAATATTCAGCATGTGATAGTTATAATGTTCCACAAGGTATGGCGAATAATGTAAGTATAAGATTATTAATTTATTGCTCTTCTATTAAATATTTAAAATGAATACAACAAAATTAAACATTATATATTCCTTGTTCTTGCGGCTCCAGTTACATTGGACAGACTGGTCGTTCCGTTGATCTAACACTTCAGGAACATAAAGGCGATTGCAAACACAAACGCATCACAAAATCAGCCGTAGCTGAACCTACTTTTACAAAAGGGCACGCCAAACTACTACCTCATTACTTTCCGCGAGTGATACGTGAAGCCATAGAAATAGTAAAACATCCAAATAATATAAACAGGCAAGATATATATATTTAAGCTTAGTAAAACGTGGTCTCCTGTGCTACGCGATCTAAAGCATTACAACCACTGTGCTTCATACGGCCACGTCCCACGGATTGCGCTGCACTTGAACGACCAATCAGTGTTACGTCACTCCGCGCGCCTGGCACAGAGGACTATAAATAGCCTCACACCGACCATCAGTTCTTAGTGCAACTTTCATTTGCTGATGCAAGCTGCAAGGTCTTGCGAAACGTTAGTGAGTATGGATGCACAAACAGCAAACGGCCAAATCTGCCTACGTATCCTCGTACTTAAGGTGCTCAAGCAACACGAGCCACCAAAAAGCATGGCGATCGCGTGGAATCTTGCTCGAGTTCGCAAGATGAAAGGCACACTAAGCCATCAAATGCTGGCTGTTTCTCTGCAAATACTACGCGGTCTAAGCCGGAATTCTATGTTAACAAGAATATTTGCATATATATAAATACTCGGGTCATTTGACATGTCAATCTGACAACTAGCTTTAAAATTTGAGATTTCAGATTTTTTTTGCAAGCTTTTAAATTAAAAAAACAGACAATTAAGTGAATGTAGCGGAACTTTTCCTCGGGAGATAGTCTTGTAATATTCTTCTTCCATAATAACTACGAAATCTAACTATTGAATATTGCCCCACCTATTATTTGATCAATAATAACCGAAAATTGCATTTGATCAGCAAAGATTAGAGCTGAAATTTTGCATATGTGCAAAACTAATATCTCGATTTACTACCTTAATTGAAACCAATACAACTAGTCTCATGCAACTGGCTGGCCCGAGTATGTAGTATGTAATATCCATAGTGCGCAGATTATTACCGATATGGAATTATTTTGCAAAAAGTATTAGTGATACGTGAGAAAAACTTATCAACTTTATTACCTGAATTCAATTATAATGAAAACCAAGATAAATAGTTAAACGCTATTGACTATTTGAGTATGTAGGGCAATATTCATTTGTAATATTCCTACTGTAGTGAATATCGGCGATAATTTCTTTGAGTTCACGCATGTTTTTGTAAAAAGCGAGACAAAACACCTGGAAATATTCAGTGCAGATGGGATATTCGATAAGAATATTGCCCTTCGTACTTCCTCGAAGATGTTGAAGGGGCAGAAATTATCGCTGGAATTACACTAGTATACATTTATCACCTGAAGTCAATTATCTACTTAGAAACTACGGTAAGACAAATAGTCTCAAACTATTAGTTGTTCGAATAGGTATATGAGGCAATATTAATTGGAATTTAATAAAAATATCAACCCGTAATCGTCTAAGTCAGGGTGACCAACTGGTCGATGGCGAGTAGGGAATACAACTTTTGCTACTCGAGTGGGCACGAGCGAGCATAATAAGTGGGCGTTATCGCTCGCTCGTAACGCCCTAGGGCGTTATGAACTGGTTTATATACCTCGCGTCACAGATATAAACAACAAGTAATAGATCAGAAGAAAATAAAATTCTTTTACGCCCGCTGACGCCGTTTACCGCGCGAAAAAGATATTTATCGCCCGAGGAATATTAGCTTTACGCCTTAAAATGAGGTCTAAAAACGCCTATTATTGATCGATCGTACATAAAGTATATTCAGTTTAAATAGCAATGGTCATTGTCAACATTTTGATAGGCACCACCCTTTATACAGTGACCACCAAAAACGATACATTCTATGAGAAAATTTTTTTTTTGATTTCTCAAAAAACTTTTTACGGCAATAATTTGTGTTTGTCTAAAAACCTATTTAGCTCCATTGAAATATTGCTCCTAAAAAGCTCCCTGCATCAGAAACGTAAAAATTATGCGAACAGATTACTTTTCGGTAAATAATAAAAAATCTAAAGGAGTAATACACATTTTATATTATTTTTTCCAATTATAAACAAAACAATTTGAATTTTAAATTAAGCCTTGATATGTGAAATTTTCAAAAATATTTAAAAAATACAGAATTTAAATTTTGACTAAAGTTAAAGAAAAGTAGGTGTGTTACGATATTGAGATTGTTTAGTTACTTCGTACTTAATTTTCAAAAAATAGCACTGTATATATGTAGGTACGATAACTTTTAGTCCAAGCTTAGATTACTAAGAAGTTACTAATGTCCGAAATACAGAAAATAGGTAGGTGTGTAGGTACTAATATTGACACGTAACAAGCGTCATGGCTGTCGTAGTGTTTTTTTTTTTTTGCTTTAGAATAGAATTCCCAGCGAATTAGGAAGTTATTTAATCAAAGATAAAATTAACTTCAGATATCATTCTGATTCAAATTTATAAAAACTGATGGCAATAAATTTGCATAGGGAAGATTTATGATTACATTAAAACTACAAACTTAAATAAATTAGGATTAGATAAGTTTTAATTGAATAAGTACAACAAATCGTTTCTACTTATAGAAAAATATTGTAAAACAATATAGGACTCATTTGTGGCTTTGGAGTTAGTGCAAACACAGTACAAATGGGTAATACTTAACAATAATAACAAGAAACATGTATTTTAGAAATTTATGAACATAAGTAATGCTAAAACGGACAAATTAACAAACGTTAAATTCAAAGCAGCCAATAGAAACTTCAAAATCTGGTGTGATACACGCACACAACTTCCTTTTAGAGTGATCTTATAATTGGCAAAAAAATATTTTTAATTTTTAAGCACTTGTCAAAAATTTTCAAAAATTACAAATTCTACAGAAACAGTAAGAAATAGAGCGTTTGTTGAAGAGACACATTTTCTCTAAAATTATATGCTCAATTCAAAAATGTAATAATATACCGGGTGTTCTATTTAAAATAGGAGTTAATAAAAATTTAAAAAACAAAATAAACTTATTTTAGAGGTATTCAACTGGAAAATCACCTATCTCACATCAATACACATTAAAAATATAGTAAAAATGCAGAGTTTGAAAAAAATCGTTACAGCCCTTTTTCAAAAAATCGAAAAAACTGAAAAATCACAAGAGTAAACACCATACCTCCGGTTATGCGATTTTTTTCAAAGGCTTGCTGTCGCATCTAGATAGCACAAAAAACTTATATATTGCTATGATATATATAAGCTATATAGTACATTGAATATGTCTATTGATTTAGACGAATACAAGAGGAAAAGTTCAATACAGTAATTATATTGAAATGATTAAATGTAGAAAATTCTATTAATGACTGCTTATTTAATTGAATGATATAATTGGAATTAAAGATTCAAAACAAATTTTAAAAGAAAGGTATTGCATTTGAGTATTATTTGATGGTGGTAACAAGAGTTAATAATAAATACAAAGTTTAATGTTGCATATGACAAAATAAAATTCTATTGTAACAATTTATAAAGTGGGTACCATTCAAATTTATATAACATGTAGCAGGCAGGAATAATTGTAGTCTAGGATAGAAATATAATTTGGTTTAATTATTGAAAATAACAAGTTGAGAAATAGTCTGTAAAAATTAAGTTTGGTGAAAAATAAATCATAAATTTGCCCTTATCTATTTAATTTAAACTACAATTGATTCAAAAGGGTTACTAATAATATGCACAAGGTATAAGCAAGTGAATTACGATAAGAAAATAATATTTAATTAAAATGAAAATATGAAATGGTGGATCTACATATGAACAAGGCATAGAAGCAAGAAGAATAGATTTGGATATAATTGAATTGGTGTTATATTACAAGTCATCAGGAGTTACATTAATTGGAGTATTATTGTTGTTTGGAGTTTTCGAGGACTACACCTAAGGAACCAAGGACCAGTTTGACGAGGACCAGTGTACTTGCATCAAAAGGGGGAGCTGTTGGAGGCTGAGACAAAATACCAAGAATTAGTTGACAGGGACCGGCTTGCTTGCATCGAAGGGAGGAGCTGTTGGAGGTTGCAGATTGTGCTGAATGCTGGTGACGTGTATGGAGATACAAGGAGCCAAGGAAGGACACAGTTAATTTACTATCTAAATTGGAAGTATACTTACCAAGAAGGAATTGGACGCAGGAAGGTTGCAGGAGTGACAGCTGTGTTGGGGTTCGAGAAAGAACGGATGTCTGCCAGCTTCTTGGGTTGTAACGAATTGGAGGCGGTTTGTTGGTGACCAGGGTGCGTTAGCTGAGGTGTACAGGAGTTTGGATAGTAGGGGAGAAGCATACCAAGGTGAGTTGGAGCTGTTCTACAGTACAAGGAACTCAGGTGGGTGAATACAAAGATCTGTTAAAGTTATCTAAAATAAAAGACAATTAAAAAGGTTTATTACAATATCAGTGAATAATTATCATAACATTAATGGGTCATACAACATTGTAAAGAATTTTTATTTTGTCATATTGGTTTGAAAGTGTCAATGAACACGGTATTTAATTAATAGTTTGACAGCAAGCGACTTTTATAAAATTCAATTCAAATAAAGAAAATAGCAGCTACAAACTTACTAGATTTTGGCGAACCAACCCTGAGTAAGAGCACTCATACAATTGCATTAATATTTAACAATAATTTCTAATAAATTAAAAACTTGATATTGAATTAAATAAGCACATATAATATTATACAATAGGACCTCAAAAATATGAAGTTTCAACGCCATACCTCGTTTCGTTTTTGAGGTATTCTGTTCACAGACAGACACACAGACAGAAAGACAGACCAATGAAAAAATATGCTTTTTAGGTTCAGGGAACTCTAAAACATGAAGATCTGTTGAAAACTCAATTTCGAATTTTTGGAGTAAATCCAATACTTCTTTTGTCGTAAAAGGATGTAAAAAAAGTAAATGTAAATTGTTTATAATTTAGTAAATAAACTGTAATCGAATTTTTTTGCAAATTTGGTAAATAATATGTATATCCAAAAAATTATAACTGTCTACATGCATTCATTCCATACTTTCATCAACATCTGATCGGAAGAAACTCAATCACCGTGACTCATACATTTAACCCAATCATCTTTTATCAATTTTCGCAGTGTTCCATAGATTTTTTTACAAATCCCCAGTAAATTTCGAGAGGGTCTCATTTCATAAATTTGCTAGGTACCTCATTTTTCGATAAAGGTTCCATATTGATGTGTTTGTTACTTATTCTACAGTACAGTACGTTTTAACAAACCCGCATACTATTTCAATAGGATTATATAGACAATGATAAGGGGAAAGTCTAAATACTTTAAGAGTTTTTACACGGGTGTCAAATTTATAGATTAGTAATTCACATTATTGTATAGATCAACTCATTTTATCAGCGTGTCAGTGACACTTAATTTTTGAACATACTATTATTGGTATTAAATAAACTACCGTATTTCTATGTTATTCAGCCACACAGGGTTGTTATGTAGAAAGTGCCTTTCATTTAACTACAATATCTTACATATTAACCGATATTAACAAAATTATTTCCGAGTAAAGTACTATACCGGGTGTCCGTTCTCAAACGCGAACATATGAATCTAACATTGCATTGAACGCTTTTGCTGACTCCTGCTCGCCAATTCAACTTACAGGAGAGGTAATGGAATCACTGGAAAGATAAAATTATTGTACATCAAATTATACTAGTAATAATAATATTTACTGATATAGTATAAAAGTAATGGCCAAATACCTAAAAATCAAATGTACGATGTTGACTGCCTACGTTAGACTTTGAGAGTGGACACCCAGTATAGACTGATAGTTTTATTGTCAAGCTGAACTTCGCTTGTGTTTCATTTAGTATAAAAGAAATGTATTGTTTATCTTCCAGAATAAAAGCGTTACTATTATTATTAGTTACTCGATACCTTTTTATTGAATCTATAAAAATTACTAAAAGCTTTAATGTCGCTATTACTGGTAATCAGCAATACAGTGTTTCAAGAATGCGTGGTTCACTTTTTATGAACTTGTATGAATTCTTAATCAATAAATTTGACTAACAACTCTTAAAGTTTTAAAATACATTTCAAATAAACACAAACATTACAGTACTACCAGAAACGCATAGAAGATAACACCGCTATGCGAAAAATTGTAAAATTTAGTGTTTATGTAATAACTATTTTACATGTAGGAGAGCATCTTACTAGTCGGCCAACTTCGCATGTTGTGATTACTAATAGTATTGGCACAAATGAGACCTTGATTATTGTTAATATTTACTGGGGCGCAAATGGGTCCAAAATGGCGGTGGGCGCAAATGATCCGGGCGCAAGTAAGCCGACACCCTAAGAACGTCATACCCATGAGTGGTGAGTGGTTTGACGATTAGAATAATTTTCCTGTTGTAAGACTGATGAAATAAGTTTCCAATAGTATATTGTGTATTAGGGGCGCAAAGTTCGTCATTGCCGATTGAGGGAGAATGCTGCCGCGCGACGTGTCAAAGAAGCAATTTCTTAAAATCGACAGCGTCACTTTTGCGCTCGAAATACACAGATTTTTTCTACAAAATCTGAAATGGGCAAAAATTTGATCTAATAATTATTTTATTGATGCTGAAATTTGACGTTAATTGTCAATTTAACATTTAATTTTTTTGCAAAAGCAGGCATCAGTAATTGTATAAATTGTTTGTTAACGTTTATTTTTGTTAATAATAAGAATTAGAAGATTTCAATTTCATCATGGCTTGTTCTTTTCTTAAGTGCAGCGAGCGACAAAATACTTTTGCCCACGTCTTCCATAGTAACGAGCGGCAAACCACTTTGGCGCTCGTTCCCCAGAAAACGTCAACTTTGCGTTGACAACAGCACGCGCAAAAGTCTACTTTCTACAGCAGTTGTAGAAAAAGTTCTTTTCTAGTGTCTTATTTTCGAAAGCAGCCAGCATTGTGTGTAAGCCACTCCTCCATTTAGCGTTTACGAGAACTAGAAGTGGGTGGCTTATCAACAATCATGGAATGGTAAGGAGCATTGCCCATGACAACAACACACTTACCTTCCATAGCATTTAAAGCTGGAAGTAGTTGCCCATTTCTTAAATATGTCCCTATTCATATTTTTGTGATAATCTTTGTTTTGAATTTTGTTACCTAAAACTAAATTACAACGTGGTAGGAAGCCTGAAGAACAGCCTGCATTCAATAGTGTATAACGTTTTCCTTCAATTCTAATTTTGCCAGGAATACGAGGTATGTAAATTAAGTGATGAGACTGGCAACGTATCGTTTGATCTGGCATTACTGGCGTGGCGGGACTTGGAGGGGCGGTAGGTGAACATGTGATACGCCTTCAGTACGAGTTTGAACTCGCTCGAGTCGTTTGGTTGTCTGTAAAGATTTTTTTGTGAAACAGTGTGTCCTAGTGCATTCTAAAGATGAGTGACATCAATTTCAAGCAACGGTGTGATATGAGATTTTGCTTCAGACTTGGGCACAGTGCAACGGAAACGTTTGCAAAACTTCAGCAGATCTACGGAGACAGCGTTTTATCAAGGGACCAGGTTTTTCGGTAGTTTAAATCATTTTCAGAAGGAAGAGAGTCGATTGAAGATGAACCACGCAGCGGAAGGCCTTCATCTTCAAGAACCGATGAAAATGTCGAGAGAATCCGCGATCTTGTGCGTGCAGATCGTTGACGACCATAATGATCGTGGAAGAGTTGAATTTGACTCACACCACCGAGATTTTTGGAATCGATTGAAAATGATCTCCATTTTCTGGAACGTGTCATTACTGGTGACGAGTCTTGGGTGTTTGAGTACGACCCGAAACCCAAGTGCCAGAGCATGGAATGCACATTTCAACCTCTCCAAGTGTCAAAATGAAAGAATGAGCAAGTCGAAGATGCAAATGCAGGCTGATTTGCTTTTTCGATCAACACTTTGACCGAGATATTCTTGAAAAACTTCGAAAAAGGGTCATGTGTGTGAGACCAAACATGAAGAACAACTGGGTGTTGCATCATGACAATGCGCCTTGTCACACAGCAATTAAAATAAACGCGTTTTTGGCCAGTAAAACATTCCTGTTGCTCCTCAGCTTTCTTACTTGCCTGACTTGGGTCCTTGTGACTTTTCCTCTTTCCGAGATTGAAAAATCATTTCAAGGGACGTCATTTTGTGACATTTGAAACTTTTCAATCGGCCGTAACCGACTAGCTGAAGGATATTCCAGTAGCCGAGTTCCAGCACTGCTATGGGGATTGGAAGATCGTCTCCGGCGCTGTATGGCTTCGCAAGAAAGTTATTTTGAGGGAGACAATATTGAATTGCAATTCTATTCGAATAAAAAGATTGAAAAAAAACAGTCTCATTACTTAATTTACACACCTCGTACACCTTAAATCCGTGTTATGTACCCACAGGCAAATTTGGCTGCCGTTGTGGTAGATCCAGGTTTCGTCCAAAAAAGAAAAATTAATTTTTTCTACAAGCGTGTCAAGATGACAACTTTTTGCATAGTAGTTTCTAGTGTCAAAAGTGACTTTTGTAGCACTCTTAATCTTAGCGTCCGAATTACGTCTTATTCGCACGTTGGCATTGGTGGCGTGTTTTAATACTATATTAAAACACGCTTTACCATAAATTTGAATGTCAACATAACCTAGAATATCTAACACAATGTGACAGAAAAAGTGTCACCGAAATAAGTTTTTACATTTCTGTTACGATCGTAGAAAAAATAGCGTATGATACACGTGTATAAGTGTCATTAAAGCACTAGCGACGTAAGCACTCTGCTTTGCGCCGTGCTCTTAAACTCGTCGCACGTGCTTTAAAGGCGTACTTATACACTAGTATCATAATATACTATTTCCATTCAAATTTAGATACTGTAAATATTATCTGAGACAAGATATCTTCAACGCCTGAATATGAGATTACTCTGATAAAATCTGTCGACCATTACCTTTCTTGTATTTATAACCATGCTTTTTAAAATTTTGTAAAATGTCCTCCTACCTTCAAATTCTAATTCTATTTTACTAAAATTACACAAATCGTCTACTGTAAAATGTTTTCATTCTTCGTGATATCTAATTTTTTTCTTGGCATTTCTTCTTTCACAAAACGTTTTTCCCAAATTTTTTAATTTCTTTTTTTTCCTGAATATTTAGAATTTTCCAAAGGCTTCCCATTGTTAAATTGTAAAACTTGTAATACAGCATACTGTATGAATTATGAATTTAATTTAATAATAATATTCAGATATCCAATGGGTATCATGTGATGTAACAGTTGTATGTTCTAACTAGTGGGGTTGTAATAGGCAACCAGAGGGTTGTTTACATGAAGTAAGAAAAAATAACTTGAATAACGTTAAGGGTTAAATTCCCATTAATTGTGGATATTTGATACGTAATAACAATGCAGTATTCTTTACGATCAAATTTGACTGAGGGTCACAACTATTATTCAAAAGAGAATTTAAGATTGTTTGAAGCCATTTGAAGTGGAATTTTTTACTTCGAAACCAGTAAAAAAGTGCAAGTGAGTGTTTGTGGTATGCTGTTCTACTGTATATCCACATAATAGGGAGTTAACGAGCTGCAACGAGTTTTATTTGGTCGTGAACAACCCAAAGGAGGTGTTTGCAGACTAGCATCCAGTTAGGAGCTGATATAATACACACTCAGGTACAAGAGATACTTCAGAAGGTTAGTGCCCATTCCTTCTGTAACATTAAGAAGTACATTGCAAGTTTGGTAGGGCAAATTATTAAAAATAATTGTAATTTTATATTTAGAACTTAATTTTTGTAAATTTGAATAGTGATTCGAGTACTTGACAATTTTTGGATTAGGATCTTTTATAAACGTAATTTAAATCAAGTTTGGATTTTTTAAACATTTGATTAAAATACTTTGACATCTATCTGATTTTTGTAATGTCAGACCGAGCTTTGAAATGATACTAACGAACTGAAGTATAAGTTCAATTTTGTGTATCGAAAGAGTGTATTTGACCAACGAAGTCAATTTAATTAATATATGTTATAGTAATCCAGTCTTTAACTATAATAAGAAGTTATTAGTTGAACATTAACTCATCCACGTGGGAACAAGGATTCTCAATGCTTATTAACTGACTAGCCAAGGTATTAAAAAAACTAGATTCACACGACATAATTCCAAGTGTCAAATTGAGTTGTGAGATACGTCAATTTGAATTTATTTTAGTAAGAAGTAAGGTTTGTACTTAAGGAGCTATACCTGATACTGCTTCTTGTTATTAAATAAAGGGTATATTTAGCCTTAGTGACTACAAGTTTTTCTGTTTTGTTCGGGATCGTTTTTGTTTTCTAAGAAGACATGGTAATTTTAGTCGATTATTTTTGACATGTATTTAAAACATGTTTTATAAATTCCATAGCGCCAAAAATTAAAAATTTACTAGGAACAATGTAATTAGGCTTTTAAGAATGTTTTGTTTTTGTTCCAAATAAATACATAAGTAATTAAGTAATAGTGTAAATAAATTACTATTAAAGTAGGAGACATTTTTTTCAAAAAGTAAACGGTATTAGTCAATTCAACAACTCGTAAATTTTATTAAAACGTTACGTTTCGCTGTATGTTAACATCAGACATATTAAAAACATATTAAGTTAAAAAGACGAGTATATGTGAAAGCTGTAATGAACAAGTGTTTAAATGTTAGATTAGTGAAAGAATAATAACCTCAGATAAAAATGTTACCGGTTTTGTTTTTTAAAGACTGTATATTCACTACTTGTAATTTTTCTTTATTTTAATTTAATCTCTGTTAAAGGTGAAATTAATTAATGTTTATTGTTTTTATAAAATAATGAGTTTTAAAAAAATTGGCAACATTTAAACCCTTAATATGTTTTTAATATGTCTGATGAAGCTGTTAATATATAGCGAAACGTAACGTTTTAACACAATTTAAAAAACTCACTTCTTAAAAAATGAACTGAGTAATTAATTTAAATACAAATCTTAGCTGACATTCCTCCTACTTTAATAGTAATTACTTAAACAGTTGTTTTAAAAATTTTAAATAATGTAAATAAATGTTTTCTAACATTAGGTTAGTACTAAAATTTTTGTACAACTCTGCTGCATACGCTACCTCTAAGCATTCCTTGTAAAGTTTGTGTTCGAGCAAAACAGCGGACCTGTTCGCATATGCCAAAGCCAAGTCTTCACTCCCAGCAGGCGCAAACGCAACGCTCTGCGTGTAATTCGCCAAAGCCAACTCATCCTTCTTCACTTTGAACAGCTGGTTTCCCTCCTGCCTGAGCCGCACAGCAACATTCCGCGTTTTCGAACTTCCCACAACTTCCGGAAACAAACCGAAACTGTCCACCAGGCCGTAGGCGAAGTCCACGCGGGCGGAGTTCGAACTTAAGGCGGCGAAGTCGGCGGACGCACCTCTCACATCGCGGCTACCGTCCGCCAGGGCGCGGCACAATCGCTCGAAGATGCCGCCCCGCGGCTGACACATATCATCAATTGATTATTGCCACTCGAACGCGAAATGTCACAATACGCGACGCCGTTCCTGGTGCTGAATCTAGGCTCGGAGATGGTTTTCGTGGTCGCGCAACGCTTGCAGGCGCAGAGCGTACCCCAAGAACGAGCCGCGCTTGGTATGACTGCTATTTTTAGTTCCCACGACCGCACTCGCCACTGTGTTGCTTGTAGACGGCGCCAGTTTTGAACGCCGGTGGATGACGCCGCTTGCACGTTCGCACCCGAGCACAGCTGGTTGTGAGGTATATGCTAAGATCAGGTTATGCAGACATGGTACGCGCGGCGACAGCGCTGCAGGGGCTGCATAAATGTTTTTTGAAGCAGAATTGAGGCTTTGCTGAATGAATTAATGCCTGGTACAAGCGTCCAAGATAAGAATACGAGCATGTGGATATCATATGTAACGGTAAGAGCTAGATATTCAATTAATTGAGAGAAAATATGCAGCACCTTGAGGGCTACCCCCGTAAAAAATGAAGCTTGGCAAATATTGCTCGATTTAAAGTAGAACACCAAACTGGAACTAGCTATTGCAAATCCCTGACCCTGGGTCGATAGAGAAATAAAGAAAACTTTATGACAAAAGGGCGAATTCTATAGCAAAATGACTCTTACCAATAATGTCTGCAGCTCAAAATGCTTTGGGAATTATACATTCCATAAGACATGCACACGTTTGACACCAGAATTATTGTTATGCTTATATACTACTTTTTTACATTTTACAGCTTGGCTTACTTTTAGCTTAGATCATATAGTGGACTTACTGCAAAAACCCGTTAAATAATAATTGATATTGGAGAAAAACGCATTTTAAACTTTTTTTTCTGTGCAAAATCTTGTTCTTATCACAGTATTAACAGAACTTTTGAAACCTGAGTTGCTGGTAGTTACTAACATGTTTTTGGAATTACTTCTTATAGATTATACCGGGCTTAACGGATTTTGGCAGTTTAGAATTTGGAAAAGTGTTACCGAGTCCCTTGATTATGAATATAATAGGATCTAAATTTTCAAAATATATCGTTTAATTAGGTAACTTAAAAAATACCGGTTACAAATTTGTTAAACATTGTACATGGTAAAAAATAGACTATAACTAGAGTTAGGTTCATCACGTCACCGTAACCTCATTCATTTCTCCGCATTGTCATCTTCCTCACTGTAATTTACTCCAGGAGCCGGACTTCATCTATAGTAGCTTTCGAAGTTGGCAAAAATTTATATCAACCTTGTAATTCGGTGGGAATATCTTCCTTTTTGCATAACTATAGCAAGCTGTTTTTCTTTTTGGCAGTAATAGAAATAATGCTCGAATACATTTTTTCTAGGGTTATTTTATTCACCGATATTGGGCGATCTTTTTCAAAAAACATGTATTTTTTGTATTGTGATGAATAATCGTACCTGTTTTCGATAATCTCTGGTTTACACTTTTGAAAACGGAAACATTTTACTTTCAGCCAATTTACAGGTTCACCCTCACTATTTTATTCTTATTAGTCCAGTCAAATGGTAGAAAATAGGGGAAAGTTTTGGAGTCTTGATATTTGGTTCCTATATGTTTTTTGGGTTGCTGTACACGAAGATCAGGGTTGCCAACATTTTATTTATGAAGATTCATTTCATATACCATTTTTCATTTACGAAAAATAGATAATATTCGAGTTACCTTGAAATAAACTGAAATAATTTCCTCTTTTTTTGCTTTTAACACCTAACTTGGCGGCGCTCTCGCGGCTGAACGATTGATCGGAGAAAAAACCTCTAGTACATAAAATGTAGTTATGTTCTTTCGTTTCATATAGGTTCAACATTGACGAAATTGGATAGTTTTCGAGTAACTTTAGAAAAACTAAACAAAAACGTTTTTGTAAGTCCGTTTTTGGTTATAAAACGTGTTTCCGGTTAAAATTCTTGTTGGCAAACCTGATATTCGTATACGGCGACGCAAAAACCATATAGGAACCAAATATCAAAACTCCAAAACTTTCCCCTATTTTTTACCATTTGACTGGACTATAACTTCGCAGCGCTCTCGCGGCTACACGATTGGTCGGAGAACAAAACTTCAAGTACATAAAATGTAGGAAAAACTTGTTTACACTGTTTTTGCTTAAAAAACATGTTTCCGGTCAAAATTTTTGTTGGCAAATCTGATATTCGTGTTCAGCGACCCAAAAAACATACCTATAGGAACCAAATATCAAAACTCCAAAACTTTCCCCTATTTTCTACCATTTGACTGGACTAGAACTTCGCGGCGCTCTCGCGGCTGAGCGATTGGTCGGAGAAAAAAACCTCAAATACATAAAATGTAGGAAATTTTATCTTCTTTCATTTCATGTTGGCTCAACATTTACGAAAAATGGATAGCTTTCGGGTAATTTTAGAAAAACTAAAAGAACCGGTTTTTACACTGTTTTTGCCTAAAAAAGACATGTTTCCGGTCAAAATTTTTGTTGGCAAACCTGATATTCGTGTTCAGCGACCCAAAAAACATATAAGAACCAAATATAAAAACTCCACCAAAACTTTCCCCTATTTTTTACCATTTGACTAGACTATAACTTCGCGGCGCTCTCGCGGCTGCACGATTGGTCGGAGAAAAAAAAACCCAAGTAGATAAAATGTAGGAAATTTTATCTTCTTTGATATCATATAAGCTCAACATATACGAAAAATGGAGATCTTTCGGGTAATTTTAGAACAACTAAAAAAAAAAACGGTTTTTACACTGTTTTTGCTTAAAAAAAAACATGTTTCCGGTCAAAATTTTTGTTGGCAAACCTGATATTCGTGTTCAGCGACCCAAAAAACATATAGGAACCAAATATAAAAACTCCACCAAAACTTTCCCCTATTTTCTACCGTTTGACTGAACTATAACTTCGCGGCGCTCTCGCGGCTGAGCGATTGGTCGGAGAAAAAACCTCAAGTACATAAAATGTAGGAAATTCTATTTTCTTTCATTTCATATACGTTCAACATTTACGAAAAATGGAGATGTTTCGGGTAATTTTAGAAAAATTAAAAAAAAACTTGTTTACACCATTTTTGCTTAAAAAACATGTTTCCGGTCAAAATTTTTGTTTGCAAACCTGATATTCGTGTTCAGCGACCCAAAAAACGTATAGGAACCAAATATAATAATAATAATATTTTTTTTTTTTTTTAAATTTATTGACTATTTGCGATCTGTATACACAATAAGCAAATTTGTTACATGAGTGAGTAAATGACATGAAAAAGGCGTTAGGATTAACGTCCAGTGACTTAAACCTATAAGTAACTTAGAAGGCGGGGAGATGTGGTTAGGTTATTACAGTAGGGAAGTCAGAACTGTGATCTTAATTGCTAGGTAAATCTATGAGGTAGTTGTAGTGGTTTAACTCGGCTAAGTCTTTGTGTGTCCAAACTGTTATCGAGTAAATTCAGCGCAAGGGGATTGCTATGAGACTCCAGTTTACTTAGGTATTGCTCACTGAGTTTGGTGATGGTTTCTTTCACTGTGTCCACTTTTAAGTCGCGCAAAATGTCTATGTTTCTTAAGAAGTAGGGTGCGTCACACATTGCACGTATCACTTTTGTCTGGAATCTTTCGATGATTTGGATATTGCTGTTTGCTGCTGACCCCCATAACTGTATGCCATAGGCCCAGATTGGTTTGAAGACAACTTTATAAACTAAGAGTTTATTTTGAAGTGACAACTTGGATCTTCTACCGAGCATCCAGTAATGTTTGCTGAACTTTATCCCCAATTGTTTCCTTTTGTGCCAGATGTGTGCCCTCCATGTTAACCCTTTGTCGAGATGCATGCCGAGATATTTTACCTCCGCAACCTGCGGTAATGGTGTATTGTTGATATAGATTTGCGGTGTATTTCCTCTACATTTGGTGAAGGTGATATGTAGCGATTTGGTTTCATTTAGTTTAATCCTCCATAACTTGGTCCATGTAACTACTTCATTTAGATGTGCTTGTAGCATTTTGACGGCTATTTCAGGATCTTTGTGTCTCACCAGGATGGCTTTATCATCCGCGAATGTGGCTGTTAGAGATTGTGTGTTGGTGGGGACATCAGCTGTATAGAGCAGGTACAACATAGGTCCAAGGACACTTCCCTGTGGGACTCCAGAACGTGCAGGATACAGTTCACTTAGTTGCTGTCCGTATTTAACCTGGAAGAGTCTATCCTCTAGATAAGATTTCAATATAATAAAATATGTATGTGGCAGTGTATGTTTCAGTTTATAAAGGAGGCCATCATGCCACACTTTATCAAACGCTTGGCTGTCATCCAGGAACACTGCCGTGCAGTATTTCTTCTCTTCGAATGATTGATTGATGTAGTCAACTACTCGATGAACCTGCTGGATGGTGGAATGCTCATTTCTAAAGCCGAATTGATGACTAGGTATAAGATTTAGGTGTTAGTCTATTGGCAAGCATTTTTTCAAAGAGCTTACTTATAATCGGCAAGAGACTGATTGGTCTGTAGGAATCAGCTACGTTTGGTGTTTTCCCTGGCTTAAGAATCATAATTACTTGAGAGACCTTCCATTGTGCCGGGAAATAACCTATTCTCAAAATCGCATTGTATATAGTTGTTAACATTACGAGACCTTTGCGGGGGAGTTCTTTTATTATTTGCCCCGTTACTAAGTCAAAACCTGGGGCTTTATTTGGATGAAGATTTGTGTTGATCATTTCGCGAACTTCTTTTACAGTGAACAGTTTTGGCATTAGCGACATTTGAAAAGGGACATCTAGGTATTCCCGGATTTCAGAATCTTCTTCAGGCGTTACTGCTGATGGTAGGGGCTGGAAGACTTTTTCTAAATGTTGTGCCAGTAGTTCAGCTTTCTCAGAGTCGGTGCGTGCCCAGCTGTTATCTGCTTTACGCAAGGGGGGAATTGGATCATTCTGGCGTTTTATCCGTTTAGTCGCTTTCCATAGGGTATAATTTGAATCTTGCTTTGGACTTAGATTTTCTAAGTATTCTTGAAAGCTTTTGTTTTTAAGGTCTTTTATTAGCTTTTTAAGTTCGTCTGCAACCTTGTTATAGCGCATTCTGTCGGATGGATATCTGGTCCTTTGCCATGTTTTCCTTAGTTTTCTTTTTTCTGCAATTTTTCTTTTCACAGCAACAGGACAACATTCTTGTATTTTTTTAGATGGCACGTCAGGTGTGGCTTCCCAGGCCGCCTCTTGAATTACTTGGGTAAGGTAGGCTACTGCTGACTCAATATCTTCTCTATTTTTGAGCGGAATTTTCATGTTTAGTTTATCATGAATCAGGGATCTAAAGTAGCACCAGTCTGTTCTCTTATTACATAGCTGCAGTGGTTTTTCTTTTTCAATTACAGTGGCGCTGACTGTAGCCAAAACTGGGGTATGATCTGATGATAGATCCGAACATGAAGAAATGTCTAAATATCCTGGAGCGATGCCTTTAGTTACAAAAAAGTCCAAGAGATCGGGAATCTTATTTACATCGCTTGGCCAGTAAGTTGGCTCATACGTTGAAAGGTAATTAAGATGTAAGTCCTGTATAACTTGACTAAGTATTCTACCACGTCCTGGGGCAGTGATGCGTGAGCCCCAGAGCACGTTTTTCGCATTGTAGTCCCCACCTGCCATGAATCTGCTACCTAAGGATCGGAAGAGTTCGATGAATCCTTCTTTGTTGGTAGGGTAGTTGGGGGGGCAGTATACTGCCGAAAGTGCGAGCGGACCGAGCCAGTCCTCGATAACTATGCTTGTGGCTTGTAGAAAGTTTTTTTTGAATTTCGGAAGTTCGTAGTGTTTAATGCCTTGTTTAATCAATATTGCCGTACCTCCCCTCGCTTGTCTGTCAGAGTCCGGGTGTTCAGTAGAGTATATGCAATAATTTTGTATTTTAAACTGACTTGTTTGTGAGAAATGAGTTTCCGAGATTAACATTATGTCTATCGTATGGAGCTTGAGGAAGATTTCCAGTTCATTTTTGTGGTTTGAAAGGCCATTGGCATTCCAGAGGGCTATTTTATATGTTGGAGCCATTTTTGTTTTTAATTAGTTCTTCTCTTAAAAGCGCTATTTGTTTTGTTAACTCAATTATAGTTTGTTGTTGAGCTTGTATCGTTTGCTGCATTGCAGCAATTACGGAGGTTAGGTCACCTACTTGTTGTTCTGTTGTGTTATTGTTTGACTGTAATGATTGTGTACTTGTTGTAGGATGATGTCTAGATAATCTGGATGATTTGTCTAGATTTTGTGGTATGTATACGTTATTTTGCTCATTGCTAAGCTCTTGTATTTGAGAATGATTAGATTGTTGAGATTGATGTGGTTGAGATTGTTGTACTTTATAAGATTGGTGCTGTGCCTGTTGACGCTGCAGTTTGATTTGAGCCGGTTGCTGTTGTCTGTTGATAGTTATAACTTGATTCGGAAATCTTCTATTTATGATGTCTACAT
>OW679200.1:36959763-37088045 GCA_940337035.1 Agriotes lineatus | reverse complement strand
ATTCGACTAGGAACTGCACCTTGTGAATTTAAATTAGAGTAACGACGAAATAAACGATAGGTGGATACAACAGAATTGTTATTTTTAAAATTATCTTCAACCGCAAAAGAACGTTGAATATTTGACCAATGCTCTATATTCACAGCTAAACTGACATTTCTGGCAAACACTTTGAAAAATTTCTTAAATTTCCATTTATCGCGAAAGCATGGCGACTTGAATTTATATCGCATTATATTATATTATGAAATGAATTAACTTTGAAAATGGATACGTCATTCTGCCTGACCCTGTACGTGCGCCATTCGGCGTTTATGCGAAAACTAGCTTTTTCTTGCTACAACAATTTGTACCTTATCTATATTCGTGTCCGTTGTAGGAAACCTCGTCGTGCGGCGTGATACCTGGGCTATGTTATCAAACCGCTTTTTTGGAGATCCTCATAGAATTGATTTTAATTCTGGTTTTTACACTTCGATCAAACCCTTTTGCTTGTCTAAGCCGTCTACTGTTTGCTAGCGTACTACTTGTATAATTGCTCTCTTCTAAATACTTAGATAAAACATATCTTTTGGGGTATTGCAGCATATCCTACGTCGCATGTCAACTAATCCGCATGGTGTTGAACCTGGAATTCTTAACTACTGGTTTGCTACTGGCTATGGAAATATATTGATTAAGAATTACATATGACCATGACCCCTCTCCGGCAGTCTGTTATGAGCTAGGGTTGGAACTAATCTCTAGTGAAAAAAAAAACAAACAAAATTACCACGAAAAATGGGAGAATCGTGTTGGCAGGGAAATAGAGAAATCGTAAAAAGAGAAGTACAATCTGATAACTGGGACTAGAAGAAAAACGCCGCTTGGGCTGCGGGAATCGGCAAAATTGAAGCTGAAAACACTACACACAAAAATTCCCCAAACATTATTGTATTTTCCATTTGAAGTAAAACAATCTTGATATCTGATCTCTTCTTTTAATCGACCTTAATACAAATGTTGCATTGCTTTTGTAGAAACAAAGCATATTGTGATCCAATCTTTATTCGCGTATCATTTATCTTACATCCATTTAGGACGATAATGAACTGTACCACAGCAGATTGTCGTTGAATTTGAAACTGAAATACTTATTCTTAACAAAGCGGAAGAGACAAATCGTTATTTGGCAGCAACCATTTCCTTTTGTACATCAGCCGAGCCATTTCAGCACGTAAACTTCGTTTACGGCGTGCATCCAGGACTTTATTGCTATAACACCGAGCCTTCAATTTCAGCAATGTCGGGATTTTCATAATGCGGGGTATATAAATGCAGCTAAGTTTATGCACAAGCAGCAATTTATCGCCTCGGGACAGCACAACGAGGCTTTGTTGCAGTTTGCTGCAGGAATTTTGGTTGGATGCACGGGGCAAATTACAAGCCGATGCATTATGCGGGCTCTGTGCATCCCCAACACCGGAATTTTGTCATTGTTCGAGCTGCTCGAAAATTGCAGATTTTTGGAAATAATTAATTGAAAGCGCGCTGTGTCATTTTTGCCGCTCCGGAGGATTAATGGAAATTTATGAACGCGAGTCAAGTTGAGAAGCTCTAAAACAATAAGTCCCCGTAAATTACCCATCAAGCCACTGGATAAATGGAGCCTGAAAATGCCTGTCTTGCTCGACTTCATATTTCAAATTTCATTTTTCTCAATACACACCCTCAAGTACGTGTTAAATCGGCAGTATTTTAGTCCTGTTCAAGGATTTGAAATACAAGACTCTAAATTGTCAGGGATAATGGTCGGGAACAGAGGAATAGACTGATAATTGAAAATACAGATGTGTATGACTATAATCCTTTTCCTACTATCTGTTAAAGGGTAGTCAATCTGTGCAGCACAGAGCCATTTCAAAGCAGCTTGATGAAAGACACCATACAGAATTAAACCCCTCAGTTTCTTGGAAAGGTCGCTTAACCTCAAAGGTTTTGAATTGGGAAATTCAATCTCGCCAGCTGTAGTGCATTCCCTGTAAGTAAGATAAATGGCTGCTACTCAATTCCGCTCGTTCTTGTACCTCTCATTGTTTTCCGTACTCCTGCAGCGAATATTGCGCCGTTTTCGGTCCGTAAAATTTTGCCTAAAGACAACAATTCCAGGAGCTTTGGCAGAGACAGTTAGTGCTACACGACTTCGGCATAGTGAAGTAGAACGTTGGCGCAGAAACGAATTTTCCATAAATAGTACTCAACCTATACGTGATCAAAATGGATATACACTCCCACTACAATGCTCATTTATTGTGACGTGCCCCGGTACAAATAAAAAAAAAATGTTAAGAACTGTTCTTGCTCAGTAAAAAATCAGCAGATATGAAAGTGTGTGACAGATTTTCCAATTCGGAGTAATCGGAAGATGAATAGAGCGGATTGCCGAGCAAGCAACATGCTGAAGTCTCAAGCAGCCGGATTGGGTTCGACCCCCGGCGACTACACAAGAATTTTAAAAATCGTACGCTCCGGCTACCACGCTAACACATGTGGTAGTTGTTAACCCCTAATAAAATAACTCTTTCTGACTTTCGACGGACAAGGATAGCCACCTACCTGACTTACGCGTAAAGAAAGCTCATAGAACCATGTCGTTAGAAACAGGCGATTGACCTATAATAAGAGCAAGAAGAAGATTATTCAAAAAATTGTTTTTAAGCGCATGCTATACTGGATCCTCATGCAGCATATCTCAGTTGAGAAACTCTATTATTTAGAGTAAAACAATTTCCAAGAATCGCTTTCCGTTTTATTGACGTTCTAAACCAATCTCTACGTCATATAAAAGAGCAAATCAAACATGCGCCTATAGCAGTTACCTTAAGGCTTAACGGAATTGAAAAAAGGTTAAAAAGTGATGGCTTCACATCTCCAGCTGATAAGGCACATAGGCATACACCGAGTAAAGAAAAAATATTAGAAATAAAAAAATTTATCAGCAGGTTTTGTACCTATCAACATCTCGGAAAATCCGTAGAAAAATATTTCGTTCCTGATCTGAGTTAGGGAAACTTCGACAATATGGGCTGAATGAATTTCATGTTTACTTTTTCTAATGTCAGCAAGGGGATACGTGCTCAACGTGATATGCGGCTATAATTTATTTTCTGAAAAATATATCTTTTGCAATGTCTTAAATTTATTGCCCCAATAATTCAATTAAATTCCTCGAATATGGTTTTGTAGTAATTAAAAAATTATTTTTATACTCTGACATACAAATAATCCATAAAAGTTATAATTCATATTCACATAAGTTGGAATTTTAAAGGCTCGGATACAACTACAAATTTTGGGAAAGCAGGAGTTTTCAAGTAAGAAGAATTACTATATTAAAAGGCTAAGTAAGACCAGTGCTAAAAATGAAAAATATGCAGTAACCAAAAAAACTGAATTATATAAAGAATTAGGACTAATATTACAGTAGGCAATACGGAACGAAGAAAATACTTACTGGAATTGAGTTATACCTATGATTACGATTACAGAGGTTGAACATACAAAACATAACACACGTAGTAAACGTGAGTTATACCAGAAAGCAGACACTAATTCCACGGATAATAAATATATGAAAACCTAAGTTCCATCATAAAACTAATACTGCAAAAGCTAAACACGCAAAGAATTACATTAAACACAGAGACTAAAACTAGTAGTAGTAGTATTACAAAAGATGAACAATTGGACATGCATGAAAAACACTGGGCATAAGTAATATAAACAAATGTCAATGCTATAGTTTGTAGCAGGCTTTGCAAACAACTCACAGCAATGGTAACACTTACGGTCTTTACATGTAATAATGTACGTAATAATTAAGTAAAACTAGTTGATGGCTGGTAGTTAATTGTATGTATTGCAATGAATGCAATTTAAGCTAATAATACAGTTACTATAGGAATTAAAATAATTCAAGCATTTCAAACACTATTTTAAAATAATTTGAATTTAAAACTGTAATCGTCATAGCATTAGCCTTGACCTAAAACAAAAAATAAAATATGTAAGATCAAGTGGGGACACAACAAAGTTTGTTGGTGGTTGGCTTCCCACAAAACCCCAGTAAAAAATATAATAAAATAAATAGACTGCAGGGGTTTGCAATTATTCGTAGGCTCTCTGCAGATGATAAAGGTGACTATATGTGAGCATCTTGTTATGAATACTGTATTGGTAATTAGTTGGAGGTCCAGTGCAACAAGCGGAAGAACAGCAGCAACCTTCGTGCATAACGGCGGAGCCCTAGCTGTGATCCAATAGGAGGAAGTGCGTACAAGCATCACATTAGCAAGATTTTAGAAGGCTTGCAAGGCAAGCTAACCATAATAAAAGGGCCCAGGCAACGAGGGAGTTGTACGTTTTTTCGTAAAATGTTGTTTGACACCTTAAACGTAGTGTGATATACACCCTAGACAGTGGAAAAAGTCCGATAAAACATATCTTAAAAAATGGGTTTTAATAATATAAAATAAAGCTATAAAAATAATAATGTTAATACAAGACCTATATTTCTATAAATATATAGTTTCATGATAGAATAAACCTCGGAATAAATAAATAATCTACTTTTAAAATGTGTTTTATTATAATAATTATTTAGATTACAAAAGATTTCAAACGACTACAAAAATATATTTAAATTCGAACAATATTAACGAAATAGATAGTAGATTCATCTTATATTCTAAATATTAATCTAAAATAACCCAGTAGAACAAAACAAAATTACTTCAGTACTACTTTTCTGGCTTTTAGAGATGCAAATTCATCTATCGTTTTTGAAAAATCTATTTTCTCTGATATTTCATGCTCAATAGAAATAAGTGCAAGACTACTTAGTCTTGATTGAGACATCGTAGATCGTAGATAATTTTTAATTATTTTGAGTTTTGAGAAACTCCTCTCACCAGTCGCTACGGAAACTGGCAGTGTCAAAAAAATCCTCAAGGCAATGGTAAAATTTGGAAAACAAGACATCAAATCCACATCTACAATTTTTCGTAAAATTTGAAGGGGATTACTCAAAACATCAGGAAAAATTTCCTGGTACGACAATATTTCATTATATAGTTGGATGCCATTTAAATCCCTTTTTATTTCATCATTTTCATTTAACTGAAGCTTTATGTCCAGATCAATACATGATTTCATTAGGGATTCATTATCCATTTCTTTAAAACTGTATAAAAAGTTAAACAGAGATTCACACTTTTTTACTAATTCAAACCTTTCCTCAAGAGAATTATTCATGTGATCTAAAATCGTAAAATAGAAATTTATTTTGAAACATTGTTTAGGATCTGCAATCGAATTATCTTTACTTTCATATAAAAATGGACGTGGTCTTTTTACTGTGCGAATTGTAGGAAATTCTGCCTCTATTTGAATTTTCTCAGCTTCTTTAATGGCATCACTGATAAATATATTGAAACATTCATCGTTTCTTTGTTGACTAGTGCTATTTTGGAGATTTTTTAACGCGTAGACACATTCGGCTAAGTTCAATTTTGGGTTTTGAAGCATTTTACTAACAATATCTACCTTTGAAAGTAAATTATGCCAAATAATTATGGAACAAATAAATTTGAAAGTAGATATCTTTTCTGCCAGGGAATGGGCCATATTTTTTGTTTTCAAGTCTCGGGTAGGATCATTCATTAATTCTGTTAAACTATCAATGATGTTTTTCAGGTTGAGGGGTAATGGTCTTATAGCTTGTATTCTACTCTCCCATCTTGTGTCGCTAAGATCTTTGAGAGTTAAATTTGAAATGTGGCTTTTCAAGATATTCCATCTGTATGGGAAAGCAGAAAAAAAGTTATATACTTCCTGAACTATTCCAAAAAAAATCAAATATTTCCCCGCTAATATTTGCAGCATCGCTTACGACCAAATTCAAAGTATGTGTTGTGGAGCCTTCTCAGTTTTCCGTTATTTGGAAAATTCCTGATTGCCAGCTCGCCTTGGAATTTGTGGACTGTATGAATTGTAGGTTTCACTGAATAAATACACTCGTTGAAAGCCGGAAATATGTTACTTTATTAGCAATAAACAACACATTGAACATTTGAACCTTTACAAGAATTAGCTTTCGTAGAGCGGACCGGTTCGCATGCTGCGCCACGTTGACAGATGGAACGTAAGTGAACGGCGAGGCAATGCCCGCTTGAACTTCTACTGCGCACAGTATGAATTCAGAATGCAAGAGAGGCGGCAAAAGTTTATAAAGTCCTTAACATACCGCCCGCCTTGGAAAGGGTAACCTTTCAAATAAAACAGTACAGAGTTGACATGTAAAAGCTAGAGTAAAACATGTAACATGAACACACATATATACAAAGCATAATAGTACATGGATCTTAATCTAGTACAAGAAAACCCGAACAATGGGGAGCCAAAAGGCTTTACAAAAACTGCGCTGAACGCTAACGCACTAGTTCACAACACTAGGTAGCGGGCACAATTTGGCGAATGATCGCTTCACGATCCCTGACACAGTGTTCACTGACGCCACACGCGTAACGCCGTCAAGGCCAGGGTGCAGCTCGGTGACCCGGCCTAACCTCCACTTCAGAGGGGGTAGATTGTCATCCTTGATGAGGACCATGGAACCAGGCTGGAGGTCCGAAAGATGCGTGCGCCATTTGGTGCGCTGTTGGAGTTCCGAGATGTACTCTTTACTCCATCTCTTCCACACATTCTGGTGAAGTTGTTGTATTCTCTGGTATTTAGACAGCCGAGACTCGGCTATCTCAGTAACGTTGGGATCAGGCAGTGACACCAACGGACGACCAATCAGGAAATGAGCAGGAGTCAAAGGCTGAAGGTCGTTTGGATCAGAGGACAAAGGAGACAGGGGTCGGGAGTTTAAGGTCGCTTCCACCTGTGCTAGCAAAGTGCTAAATTCATCATAATTTAGACTAGCGTTACCTATAACGCGACGTATGTGATGTTTGGAGGACTTGATTCCGGCCTCTCACAATCCGCCAAAGTGGGGACTGTGCGCGGGTATAAAATGCCAAGCTACTCCGTCGTTCGCGACTGATTCGGAAATAGAAGGGTTTTGTTCCGCGAGAAAATTGCCTAATTCGATTAACTCGGAATTAGCGCCTACAAAGTTAGTGCCGTTGTCTGAGTAGACATGGAGCGGTTTGCCTCGTCGAGCCACAAACCGGCGAAAAGCCATTAAGAAGGTTTCAGTAGAAAGATCAGCGACCAATTCAAGGTGCACTGCCTTTGTGACGAAACAAACGAATAGACAAAGGTAGGACTTTACTAGTTTAGAAACACGTCCCTTGCGATCCTTTATCATGAAAGGTCCACCATAATCAATACCAGTCGTATGAAATGGGGGCGATGATTGAGTACGAGAGGCTGGCAGGTCTCCCATTATGGGTTCAGTTAACTTAGGAGAGAATCTAAAACACCGTAAGCATTGATGAACCACTTGCTTGACGATATTTCTGCCAGAGGTGATCCAATATCGTTCTCTGAGATTAGCTAACAGCATTTGAGGTCCGGCATGGAGAAGCCGAAGATGCTCATGCGATACTAGGAGTTTGGCGAATGGATGTTTGCCAGAAATCACTAGAGGAAACTTCTTGTCAAAGGGTAATTGAGAGTTGTGGACCCTACCACCAACTCTTAGCAGTCCCTCGGAATCCAGAAAGGGATTCAGGGATATCAAAGCAGAAGATTGTTTCACAGGCTTGCTCTGTGACAACAGTTTAAGTTCGTCAGGAAATGACTCGCGTTGGGAGAACCCGGCAAGCCTTACAATAGATGCTTGCAGTTCATCTGTAGAGAGGGGACCAGAAAGACGATCAGCCTTAGGGGCTCGCGCATTGTTATGAAAACGAAAGCAATAAGCTATAACTCGTTGTAAGCGAGCAAAGCTTGAATACTGATTGAACGGAAATGGTTCAACAGAGGTTACAGGAAGACTCTGAACTTCTTTTTTGAATTCTGGAAGCTCAGCACGAACATGTTTGGAAGCAGGCCAAGATGCCTCGCCTTCGCTTAGCCAGGTGGAACCATGCCACCAAAGGCTTAACAGACCCAGCGGGTCAACTATCTGGGATATTTCAGACAAGCTGCTACGATTGGTAGCCTTACTACTTGTAGAATCTGAAATCTGGGATATTTCAGGCAAGATGCTACGCGTGGTAGCCTTACTACTTGCAGAATCTGAAATATTCTCTACTGATAAGAATCTTTTCTGAGAGATTTGCAATGAATCACCCAATACCTCTACAGGTTTCTTGAGAGGGATAGAGACAACGAATCGACCATTCGCTTCTCGTTGCGTATTTTGCACGAAATGTGCCTCACAGGCGTTCTCTTCATTTGTGCGGACCTTTTCCTCTGGGTAATGTTCGAGTTGCCAAAACCTAGCAATGGGATCAGAAGCATCCTCGATCGTGCTAAGATTGCACTGTACAGGGTACGCAGAAGGAGGGCCTGTAGGGCCAGAAACAATCCAACCAAAACGAGTTTTTTGGAGGATGGGAAGATTTGGGCCTAGACCAATTTGTCCAATACAAAGGAGCTGCCAGAAAATGGGCGAACCAATCAAAATGTCGATGGTGCCCGGTTGGTCGTAGGACAGATCTGATAACTTGATGTTATCAGGAACCTCGAAACTGTTTCGCTGGACGCGAAAACTTGGGGTAACACCCGTAATCTCATCGAGAACAAGACAGGATAGGCCAATGCCGTATGAAGTGTGAGGGGCTTGCAGCTTGATATCACACCTAGCCTTAATTTGAGAAGTGGCTTTACTTAAGCCAGAAACAGTAACGTTGACTTCGCGAATTGGAAGCTTCAACCTTTTACACAAATCTGAACGTATAAAGTTCGATTGGGAACCGGAATCCAACAGGATTCGCACAACGTGAGGCGTACCATCATCAGCGATGAGTTTAGCGGTAGCCGTAGGTAAGAGTACCTGCAAAGCATTCGAACAGAATGCAGAAATCGATTGATTTAGCTCAACAGGGGTTTCTGCTGACACTGCAGATCCTGGTTGACTAGAAGAAGCGTTCTGAGGCTTATCCTCATGAAGAAGGGTGTTGTGCCTTGATTTGCACTTTCTACACGTATGTTTGGAGCTACAGAGGCTCGATAGGTGACCCTGAGTTAGGCAATTAAAGCATACGCGAAGCTCTTTTGCCTTTGACTTTCTGTCAAGAACAGACAGCTTGACAAACTTATCGCATTTGTACAAGGAATGAGATCCTTTACAAAGTGGACACGAAGGGGTACCCGACACAAATGATTTAGAATGTACCTTGGAAGACCTTTCGGGTACAAGCTTGCTATCCTTTACCTCTAGAGTTTCTAGAAGATTTGCTGTATTTTGTAAGAATTCCTTGAACTCATCAAGATTAGGCAGGTCAGAACTTGACCGGTTTCTAAGGACCTCCCATTCACGAAATGTAGTGGGGTCCAGTTTTTTAGAAACTACATAAATTATAACAAAATCAAGAAGCTCGCTTTCGGTAGCTAATGATTTGATTGCTGCAAAATGTTTGAATAACATATCGCTAATCGTACGTAATTTAGTTGCAGATTCCTTACTGCAAGATTCAAGCTCGAAAATAGCCTTGAGGTGGTTATGAACCAGAATTTTTGGATCATTGTATCGATTGCACAATGCCTCCCAAGCTAGAGTATAATTACCCGCAGTAAACTCTAAACTTTTTATAATTTGGCTTGCATCACCCTGTAAACTAGCTTTTAGGTAATGCAGCTTCTGAATATTAGTCAGCGTTTGATTCTCATGAATTAAGCTACTAAATATCTCACGAAATTCTAACCATTCTGAAACACTTCCTGAATATTTAGGAATTGAAATGGTAGGAAGCCTAAACGATGGCGTATTACACTGCGAGCTGCAGTTTGAATGCCCTGATCTTAAGCTACCAGCAGGCGATCCAGAACGATCTAATGCAACATCAGACTGGCTGTTGTATTCATTAATCAAATATTCAGCTTGTGAAATTGCAAAATAATAAGAATCTTCAAATTCAACTTGTTGCTGCATTTCAGATTCTATATCCTCACTGTTTTCTAAAATTTGTTCATGAACCGCATAATATTCTGATAACAAGGTGGCTGTATCATTCAATCTTTTTTGCAATTGAATAATCTGAGCGCTAGATAAGAATTGATCTTCATCATGAATTTTTTGCAACGATTGCACGTAATTTGAGAAACGCGTAAGCTTGCCCTTGATAGAGCCACGTGCTCTTACAAGCGGATCCATAATTGTTGAAATTAAAAACAATTTAACAGGTCGAACTAACTTTTCGTACGCCACTGGCGCGAATTTTGTACGCTTCTGGTACGCGGACCCAACGGGTCAACTATCTGTGATATTTCAGGCAAGATGCTACGCGTGGTAGCCTTACTACTTGCAGAATCTGAAATATTCTTTAATGATAAAACCTTTCGCACGCCTCTGGTACGGAATTTTGTTTACAACGCAGACAGCGCTTGATAACAACGCGAGAAACTTGTCGCTAACGACGCAGAAAACGACCCTGGTACAACGCGAGATGATTCACTTGTGACTGCTTCGACTGCAGTATGAAACATGCAGGGGATATCGCTAACAAACGTAATAGCTTGGCATTTCACGCAATTAAAAATGTTTGTATGAATCATAAACCATTTGTTTACGCAATAATACGCAGCTGAAATTATGCACATGCAAACACAGATGATAGAAAACCAAATTCATGCATAGGAATTGCAAAAATAGGAAATTAGGCTTACATTGATATTGGTGTATGTGCCGCCTTGCCGGTTTTCCTCGTTGCTGTGGTTCGTACTACCGTCTCGTCTGCAGCTGGAATGCACAGGTGCATGAACTTGGCGCCAAACTCGGCGTTTGGCTATCTCGCTCTCACGTTGATAGCACCGTCTGCTGTCTTCCTTCCTCTCGTTATGGTTGAAAACTGCTTGTTGTACTTGCCAATGACCAATGTTGTCGAATGCTGTCGCTGTTGATTGGACTCGCAATGACCTAATGTGGTTTAATCCTGGCTCTGTAGGACCATGTTGTGGAGCCTTCTCAGTTTTCCGTTATTTGGAAAATTCCTGATTGCCAGCTCGCCTTGGAATTTGTGGACTGTATAAATTGTAGGTTTCACTGAATAAATACACTCGTTGAAAGCCGGAAATATGTTACTTTAGTAGCAATAAACAACACATTGAACATTTGAACCTTTACAAGAATTAGCTTTCGTAGAGCGGACCGGTTCGCATGCTGCCACGTTGACAGATGGAACGTAAGTGAACGGCGAGGCAATGCCCGCTTGAACTTCTACTGCGCACAGTATGAATTCAGAATGCAAGAGAGGCGGCAAAAGTTTATAAAGTCCTTAACAGTATGAGCATTACAAGGGACAAAGAGTGCTCTTGGATTGATATCTATGATGCGTTTTTGAAGTCCAATATTTTTACCTCGCATATTAGACCCATTGTCGTAACCTTGCCCCCTAATATTTTGCAAATCTAACTCGTACTCAACCAATTTTTCTAATAAGAAGTTATACAATCCTTCACCAGTTGTGTTCGTGATAGGATCAAAACCCAAAAAAAATTCGCGTATTTCGACCTTTTTATCTGAAATATTTATATTTACGCACCTCACAACAAATGTAATTTGTTCTGTATGACTTACGTCTGGTGTACAGTCGAGTATAATTGAAAAATATTTAGAAGATTTTACAACCTGCATTATTTCTTTTTTAACACCTGCAGCCAATAAATGTATAATTTCATTTTGAAAATGTTTTCCTAAGTAATGTGGCATTTTAGTTTTAAGTTCTTTTGACTTTTTAACATTATTCAAATGATCTAACATAACAGAATCAAATTTAGCAATCATCTCAACATTTTTTAAAAAATTACCATTGTTCTGTTGATATAGATCCGAACTTGTCCCTCTAAAAGCCAGACACTGGCCAGCTAAATATTGCACAATTGCAATCATTCTTTTAATTATAGCTCTCCAGCGCTTCTTTTCAATTTCTAATAAATTTAGTTGTTCCTTATCAATTGTGCATTTTTTATCTAGTCGTAATTTTAATTCACACCACTTCTTTACACATTGAATATGTTGAAAACTAGATTCGTGTTTATTGAAATAATCAGAACAATGACGCCAATCGGAATAGCCAGTGTTAATTATTTTTATGGTTTCTCTACTAAATAATTTACATGGAATACAAAAAACGCGATTTAATTTTTCAGAATAAACAAGCCAATTTCTTTTAATTTGTTCTCCGTTTTCCATAATTTTGTTAAAATAAAGAACATTAAACTTCCTACCAGTTTCTTCATCTACGGGAAATTTATAGTTATTATCTACATGAACGGGCCCTATTTCTATTAATGTTTCCATTAATTTGTTCGGTATAATTTCAGGCCAAGTACCTGGATCATTTAAGTCTGTCAATATAGAGGAATCTAATTCCTCCTCCTTCTCGCGTGATTTTTCTGTATCTATCTCATCGTCAGTATCCACTTCTTTAGCAACGTCCATGCGTGATTTCGGGTCTTCCGTATAATCATCTGGATCATTGTTAAAGTTCAATAACATAGATATGGAGGAACCACCTTCGTTATTCCTAAGAATTTCGTATTCATCTTGAACGCCCTTCTCATTCTCGCGTGATGAAGATAGTGCTTCTACGTCAACGTCAGCATTGTCAGCGTCGATTACCATTTGTTTATCAACGTTTGCATCTTCGGTAGCCGGGTTTCAGTTCCAACTTGAAGAAATTTTTCTAGAGAACCTTGCAGGAGCTTCTGTTCCTCCGCTTGTTTTTCCCTCTTCTTTTTGTAAAAAGCTCCAGATTTTCGCTTTGTTTTTCTATCTGACATCGTCTTCTAATAATAAAAAAGTATAACTAAGTAAACTACGTTGATTTTAATAAGCTTAATTACTTACCTGTATATTGTTTATAGGTTAATGCTAATTTTTTGGTTGAAATAACACTCAGTTTTATTAATTTTCACTGTTCACAGTGTTTTATTAAAATATTAAATTTTAAAAAAACCCTTAACAACATAAATATTTATTTTTGTATCTAGTAATTGTAATATTTTGGTATGCTTGTTCGGTAGCTGGATACGTAATGACCCAATGAATCTAATTTGCCGCTAAGAACGCGGCTTCGATCAACGACAAATTACGTCCTGAAAAATCCCCTGAATACAGATCGTTCGAGAATGTTCTGGATTTCTAAGAAATATGCCCAAACGTGCAAACTGTCGCAACTTGCTTATCAGGAAATAACCCACGCAACGAATGACTGAATTTGGAACGGAAGTGCATTCTTTCGATATTGAATTACTGGCAACGAAGGCTGCTTAATAATGAACTTACAAAGGAAGGTGATCTTACTGAAAAATGACTACAAATTTAAATAAATTTAGATGGGAAAACTTAGTAAACTATGATAAATGCTTACAAACCAGAAAATTACCTCACAAGTAATAGATGTTCTTTTATTTATCTGACAGAGGAAGTTAACTAGAGGTATCGGTTTCGATTCGGCCGCCCCGATCGTTGGCCGCCCGCGTGCGGGGCACGCGTTTGCCCTCCGCTAGGACCGGCCCTGCTAATACCTACTACAAAACAAGAATGTGCAAATAAAATGCTTACTGCATAGAAAATTAAAACTTATATCGCAAGCGATAAGCATCAATATGAATTCCTAAAGCTAAGATAAGAGAAGATAAATATGTAAGGAAGAAGACATTCGACAAGATGAATTATTCCAGAGAAATACGATTACAAAATTAATAAAGACCCAGAAATAAAAACAGGGGCGAGAGATATGGCAGATAATTCCCATTAACACTATAAAAGCTAAATATAAAAACGAAAAGTGAATGTAGGGTATATCAATATAATAATATGATTTTCTTGTATCCCTAAGGGGATTTATTACTGCTCCTATCTGAAACTCTCATTTTTGGGGCGATTTAGTCCCCATCTTAGATCGGACTTCATTATTTCCTTTCTGTGGTCCTTTAACACCCAAATTATTTCAAAATGATAACATTTTATAAAAAACAACACTAATCTACCATTTAAGCAATATTCACTAACGATCATATACCTATATCATGAATCATGATATACAAATACATATATAGAGTGGGCGATTAAAACCACGTTATACATCAACAGTTAACGCGTCCTGGTATTTCGATAGGTCTATGTTAACGAACGGATTGAAAGTGACACGGGTTCGACACGTGCCAGACGTCTTGCAGACACGGGAATGCCAAAGTCGTCAACCGAATGAATGAATGAATGGAATGATCTGATCCTGTCACTTCCGTGTGCGACTTTGTATATTCTCTTGTCAGTTGCGCCAACCCCGGGTATATTAGGAGGATTTATTGCACGTCGGTCGCCGGATCGACGCTGTGTTTTCCCAAAAATGCAGTTAGGCATTGTGCTCCGTTTCTGGTGCCGAAGAATTGGAATTGCTTTATTACGGTACAACGGCGCAATACTAAAAGATATTTAGGGTGTTCCATTTAAAAAAAATAAGTTGTGTGCAACTTCCTGTTAATTTTATTTAGAATAACGAATACTATATGCGTACCAAGCTCCATAGGAGTCCTTTAATTGTTATAAGAGATAAGCAGATTGGTGGTGGATAATGTGAACATAAACAATCGAATGAGCTATGGGCTTTCTATACGTTAAACAGAAATAGACTAATATGCGATTGACATATAAGTACTATCCGCAGAATCCAGATGTTTTGTTTTTAGTAAACACCCATAAACTATATTCTAGCTAATTTGACCGCCTATGTTCACATTATCCACCACCAATCTGTATAGGTGTTTCCTTACTTTTGCCCACCACTGTATAGTTTGAGGAATTTAAATGCATAATAAAGTTGCTACAACGGGGCGGAGCAAAATAAAAAACCCGAACTGTATAAAACTGAAGTTATGTAGGAATACATATAAATCAACAATACATTAGTAAGTCCGGCATAAGCTAGAAAATTTCAATATAGTAAAATTTCAATATACTACGTTCTCAAATTATGTTAATACACTTTGGGCCGGTTGCAGAAAGCAATGTTAAGTCTGGTGTTAGCTAACGTCGCGTTAAAGTGAACAAAATCGCATCAAATGTTGTTTACTAATGTATTAGTTACCATAAAGATTTGAGATTTGATTCGTTTTTGTTCACTTTGACGTCGCGTTAGCTAACGCCAGACTTAACATTGCTTTCTGCAACCGGCCCTTTGAATTACAACAAACTATTTAATTAAAATGTAAGGTGGTAGCTTATTTGCCGCCTCCGGCGTCGATCAAGGAAACGAAGTCTAAAGGGTCCTCAGTCACCACTAAAAACTCAAATACCGGCAATATGATTTACAAATTCAATCAGTACATAAATCCAGACATCGCATCTACCCTCAATCATAACCAGCCTTCTGACGTACAATACCAACAAAACAAGACTTGAAGATCCGTGGACGCAAACACATTAAGAAACATCAAGCCAAGACAAGCCAATATCATAACCATAACGAACAATCTAAAATCCAAAAAGAAACATTGAAGATCCCAAAAGGAAAAAGCCCTAGAACTATAGAACACCATTAGTGTCGCACAGACGGTTAGCACCTCCAGAAAACCCACTTCTAGTTTAGATCGGCTTAACGCTCTCTCCCCAGTCCTAAGAACTTTACTCAGGAGGTGCAGACTTGTCAACAGACAGCCAGCAATAATGTAAACATTGTACAAAATGGCCTACAACTGTCCCACGCCCGGTCTTATCTTAAAACCTGCCATCTCCCAAATCCACTAGCTGGTTTATTTTCTTAAATTCCATCATACTAAACGAAATCTAAAAAACGCAAAAACAATGAAGATATAGCAATTCCCAAATCACAAATTTCCCATAACGGGTGGGACACCAGGTCTCTGCAGAATTGTTATTTTTATTTCACAAACCGACCCTTAATTCCCTTGGAAACCAAAACAGAATAAGCAATTTTACCTCCACATTGTGACGAAATGACACTTGAATCTCTAAAGGAAACCGACAGTTACTAAGCGACCGTGCCTAGCTTCACGATAACCCTACGCAGAGCAATAGGGCAGAAAATACATTAAACCCAACCAAAACACATTCTATCAGTTAATACAATACAAGGTACTACGCTCAAATCAACTGGATACGTCAAACTATGCATTAGTGGACACAAACTTTCAAATAGTGTCGCTAACCTTCAGAATGTGACAAGTATCCACTCCTAATTATATGACAAACAGGTGAGTATGCCAATTACCAGAGCTATATAATCGAAATGTCACTTTCATATGACTAGTCACAACCAGGAGACCCCACAATAACTTCAGGGGAAGTTGCTACGAGAAACCAGATCGTAACCGTGGCTGGATACCATTACTACGCCTAGCAAGTAAGTAGAGTTTAGGGCAGAGCACGTAGGGCACGTCAGTCAATAATGCACAGTTATATGCTTATGTCAAAATTACCGTAACACAATATTAAATAATGCGTCTTAATGTCTTCCCTTTTTACTTCCTTTTACTATAAAGGAAGTATTGGATTCACCCCAAAAATTCGAAATTGAGTTTTCAACGGATCTTCACGTTTTAGAGTCCCCTGATCCCAAAAAACAGTTTTTTTTCATTGGTCTGTCTGTGTGTGTGTGTGTCTGTGTGTGTGTCTGTGAACAGAATATCTCAAAAACGGAAAGAGGTATGGCGTTGAAACTTTATATATAAGTTTTGTGTACTATGTAGATGAGACAGCAAGCTTTTGAAGAAAATCGCATAACCGGAAGTAGGTGTTTACTCTTGTGATTTTTCAGTTTTTTTCGATTTTTTCAAAAACGGCTCTAACGTTTTTTTTTAAACTTTACATTTTTCTTACATTTTTAATGTGTATTGATGTGAGATAGGTGATTTTCCAGTCGAATACTTCTAAAGTGGGTTTCTTTTGTTTTTTTTTCTATTTTTTTTATTAACTCCTATTTTAAATAAAACACCCGGTATATTATTACATTTTTGAATTCACCTTAAAATTCTAGAGAAAATTTGTCTCTTCAACTAACACTCGATTTTGTACTGTTTTTGTAGAATTTGTAATTTTTGAAAATTTTTAACAAATGGTTAAAAATTAAAAATGAAATTTTTAACTAATGATAAGATCACTGTAAAAGGAAGTTGTGTGAGTGTATCACACCAGATTTTTACATTAATTATTAATTTCTCACATCAATTTTATCAAAATATTGAACAGATACTAGTTTGGAATTTCGACACGTCGAGCCAAACAAGTCAAATTTAATTCTTCCCTCGTTATTTATTATTGTCTTAGCGAATTCCTTGCGCTTACACTGTGCTTTCATCTTTCAAAATAACTTTTCCCCCAAATTAACTTTGAAATCTGCTGGTAGTAAAGTCCCGGAGCTTGTAAATCTTTAAAAAGGTCTCAAAAAGTTTTAACTAATTTTTTCTCGGAATGAAAGTAGAAGTCTGCTACGAAGTGCAAGTGCTTCGGAATAAACTAAATCCTTAGTTATCTTTTACTTCTCTCGTTTGAACAAGTTGAAAGGTCAGTTTAATTGAATTTCTCTCCCTCGCCTGAGTGTTTTACTCAAAAACCCTAGAAATGTCCAGGATGTGATAGTTATAATGTATGATAGTGGCTTCCACAAGGTATGACGAATAATGTAAGTATAAGATTATTAATTTATTGCTCTTCTATTAAATATTTAAAATGAATACAACAAAATTAAGTATTATATAGTCCTTGTTCTTGCGGCTCGAGTTACATTGGACAGACTGGTCGTTCCGTTGATCTAAGACTTCAGGAACATAAAGGCGATTGCAAACACAAACGCATCACAAAATCAGCCGTAGCTGAACCTACTTTTACAAATGGGCACGCAAAACTACTTGCTAGAATACCTCATTACTTCCCGCGAGTGATACGTGAAGCCATAGAAATAGAAAAATATCCAAATAATATAAACAGGCAAGATATATATTGAGATGGTCTTAAGCCCTGAGTCTCACTTCTAACAGCACAACAAAATAATGAATAATTCAGACAAGCTTAGATTGAGAAATGGCATCTAATTGCAATAAAATAAAAATTAATCAGACTTGAATTTAGGAATAATATGTGCAAAGCTATGCAAGTAATAAAGAAATTAATTCTCCTAACATAAAGAACAAGGCAGAGCTCAAATCATAGAGGTTGGATTCATCTTCTATTTAATCAATGTAAATTTCTAAGAATGAATCGATTATGAAAATAATTAGTAAATGCTGGTCGAGGGTATTTTGCAAGTCATAATTCATTAATAACAATTCTCTGTGAGCATATCATAATAAGGTAATGTGGAGGAAGGCAAAGCAGGGTGCAACGAGCACGAAGTGAGGTCAAAGCTAAAGGCAAATCATAAATAAAAAAGGAAAATGGAACAACAATATTGGAAATTTGCTGAATTTACAAACAGTTTATTGATTAGCAAGTATAACAATGAAATGGACTTTTAATTGAATTCAGAAGTGATCAAAAGAGGATGTGCGCGAAAAGAAACATGAGTCAGTGCAATAAGTGAATCAAAAGACATTTAAAACGGTGCAACGCGAGTGATAATGTAAGACAATGATTACAAAAATCAAAGGACAATTTAGTAAATAAGGTAGAATTGTAAAATTAGTTAGATTTTAAGAATTTATTTGTTAAAAAGGTCAATTGAAAAGAGTTGATTTCCTATTTGTACTGATGTGCAATTGTTAATAACAACTAAAAATAAAATAATTTTACTGACAGCCCAGTTTTATTCTCCCAGAAAAATTTAATTTTTATATAGTAAATATTAAAATACAGCTCCGAAACTTTACCAGAGTGTTCACGACATAGCAGTGTTCAAGCACAAGTGTGGGTTTTAAAATCGGCCACTACAAAATATTTCCGATCCACAACGGCTTCCGAGGGACGTTCGCCATCCTATTTTGGCCTACGTTTAACAGCAAGAGGCGGTTTCCGAGGTTCCTGACTTCGTGGCTACATCGGCGTCACACCAGTCCAGCTCCTCCAAGGCCTGCACCACGGTTCCTGCTCGCTGAGAGAAGATCTGGCACATTATCACCTCTCCGGATATCATCGGACAGCACCTGGAAAAATTGCAAGGTTAGTTGTGAAGCAAAATTGTACATGTACCACCGTAAAACCTACCCGGGAGTGGAAAAGCATTGCTGCTAGGCAGATTAACGGCGATGTAATAGCTTCAGTAGCTTCAAATTGAGAATTTAGAAGTCCAGAATTGAGGTTAGGATTCCTTGACGTCATTATTTCGAATCAACGAAGTGGAGGGTTTTGGCTAGAAACAAAACACGATCAACCGACGCTATAAGAAAGCGGGAAAATAAAAAACTTACCTATTTAATTTGCTCATTGAGTAGTAATTCATATCACAAACACGAAAACGATCTGCATTTGCTAGTTTTTCATAAAGACGTAAAATTATATGACAGATTAGCTCCGTTGTAGCATTTAGGTTGCTTTTGACCTACGCACCATAGGCGTGCGATCAAAATTTTAAATCTAAAATTGTGAACCCAGACCTTGAATAAGAGCTCTGTTCTGCTATGAGTTAGCCAACAATAATTCAAGTTGCAAGTAGATTACATTATAAATAGGGGCGTACGATCATTCAGGTCAAGCATATCACTAGACCGCTCATTTAATTATCCCTGAGAACCAAAATTAGTTATCTGATTTGTGACGAACCCAGAATTAAAAAAATAATATGTATGGTGGCTCTAGATATTTTTATTAATAGAAGCAATTAATTAGTAGTGGGCGGCCATTACAAAAATTGTGGTACCCAACGTGGGGCTTAGTAAAACGTGGTCTCCTGTGCTACATGATCTAAAGCATTACAACCACTGTGCTTCATACGGCCACGCTCCACGGATTGCGCTGCACTTGAACGACCAATCAGTGTTACGTCATTCCGCGCGCCTGGCACAGAAGACTATAAATAGCCTCACACCGACCATCACTTCTTAGTGCAACTTTCATTTGCTGATGCAAGCTGCAAGGTCTTGCGAAACGTTAGTGAGTATGGATGCACAAACAGCAAACGGCCAAATCTGCCTACGTATCCTCGTACTTTAGGTGCTCAAGCAACACGAGCCACCAAAAAGCATGGCGATAGCGTGGAATCTTGCTCGAGTTCACAAGATGAAAGGCACACTAAGCCATAAAATGCTGGCTGTTTCTCTGCAAATACTACGCGGTCTCAGCCGGAATTCTATGTTAACAAGAATATTTGCACTCGGGTCATTTGACATGTCAAACTGACAACTAGCTTTATAATTTGAGATTTCAGATTTTTTTTGCAAGCTTTTAAATAAAAGAAATAGACAATTAAGTGAATTTAGCGAAACTTTTCCTCGGGAGATAGTCTTGTAATATTCCTCTTCCATAATAAATACGAAATCTAACTATTGAATATTGCCCTACCTATTATTTGATCAATAATAAACGAAAATTGCATTGGATCAGCAAAAATTAGAGCTGAAATTTTGCATATTATGTGTAAAACTAATATCTCGATTTACTACCTTAATTGAAACCAATACAACTAGTCTCATGCAACTGGTTGGCCGGAGTATGTAGTATGTAATATCCATAGTGCGCAGATTATTACCGATATTTTCTCTAACTTTGGAATTATTTTGCAAAAATTATTAGTGATAAGCGAGAAAAACTTATCAACTTTATTACCTGAATTCAATTAAAATAAAAACCAAGATAAATAGTTAAACGCTATTGACTATTTGAGTATGTCGGGCAATATTCATTTGTAATATTCCGACTGTAGTGAATATCGCCGATAATTTCTTTGAGTTTACGCATGTTTTTGTAAAAAGCGAGACAAAACATGTGGAAATATTCAGTGCAGATGGGATATTCGATAAGAATATTGCCCTTCGTACTTCCTCGAAGATGTTGAAGGGGCAGTAATTATCGCTGAAATTACACTAGTATACATTTATCACCTGAAGTCAATTATCTACTTAGAAACTACGGTAAGACAAATAGTCTCAAACTATTAGTTGTTCGAATAGGTATATGAGGCAATATTAATTGCAATTTAATAAAAATATCAACCCGTAATCGTCTAAGTCAGGGTGACCAACTGGTCGATGGCGAGTAGGGAATACAACTTTTGCTATTCGAGAGGGCATGAGCGAGCATAATAAGTGGGCGTTATCGCTCGCTCATAACGCCCTAGGGCGTTAGGAACTGCTTTATATACCTCGCGTCACAGATATAAACAACAAGTAATAGATCAGAAGAAAATAAAATTCTCTTACGCCCGCTGACGCCGTTTACCGCGCGAAAAAGATATTTATCACCCGAGGGCGAAAAATATTAGCTTTACGCCTAAAAATGAGGTCTAAAGAACGCCTGTTATTGATCGATCGTACATAAAGTATATTCAGTTTAAATAGAAACTGTCATTGTTAAGATTTTGATAAACACTACCCTTTATACAGTGACCACCAAAAACGAGACATTCTATGAGAAAAAAAAATTTTTGATTTCTCAAAAAAACTTTTTACGACAATAATTTGTGTTTGTCTAAAAACCTATTTAGCTCCATTGAAATATTGCTCCTAAAAAGCGCCTTGCATCAAAAACGTAAAAATTATGCGAACACATTACTTTTCGGTAAATAATAAAAAATCTAATTTTAAATTAAGTCTTGATATGTGAAATTTTCAAAAATATTTAAAAAATACAGAACTGAAATTTTGACTTAAGTTAAAGAAAAATAGATGTGTTATGACATTGAGATTGTTCAGTTACTTCGTACTTAATTTTCAAAAAATAGCACTTTTTGGATTTTGACAATTTCGAAAAACGTCATTATCTAAATACGTAAAAATCACTCGGTATATATGATAGGAGATAAATAGGTTTTTAGACAAGCACCAATTATTGTCGTAAAAAGTTTTTTTGAAAAATCAAAAATAAACATTTCTCCCATACGATTCCGACTTTTTGGAGGTCACTGTATATATGTAGGTACGATAACTTTTAGTCCAAGCTTAGATTACTAAGAAGTTACTAGTGTCCGAAACACAGAAAATAGGTAGGTGTGTAGGTACTAATATTGACACATAACAAGCGTCATGGCTGTCGTAGTGTTTTTTTTTTGCTTTAGAATAGAATTCTCAGCGAATTAAGAAGTTATTTAATCAAAGATAAAATTAGTTTCAGATAAAATTCTGATTCAAATTTATAAAAACTGATGGCAATAAATTTGCATAAGGAAGATTTATGATTACATTAGAACTACAAACTTAAATAAATTAGGATTAGCTGAGTTTTAATTGAATAAGCACAACAAATCGTTCCTACTTATAGAAAAATATTGTAAAACAATAACATTTGTGGCTTTGGAGTACACAGTACAAATAGGTAATACTAAACAATAATAACAAGAAACATGTATTTTGGAAATTTATGAACATAAGTACCTACTAATGCTAAAACGGACAAATCAACAAACTTTACATTCAAAGCGGCCAATAGAAACTTAAAAATCTGGTGTGATACACGCACACAACTTCCTTTTATAGTGATCTTATAATTCAATAATTGGCAAAAAAATTGATTTTTAATTTTTAAGCATTTGTCAAAATTTTTCAAAAATTACAAATTCTACAGAAACAGTACGAAATAGAGCGTTAGTTGAAGAGACAAATTTTCTCTAAAATTTTAGGCTCAATTAAAAAATGTAATAATATATCGGGTGTTCTATTTAAAATAGGAGTTAATAAAAAAATTTAAAAAAACAAAATAAACTTATTTTCATCACCTATCTCACATCAATACACATTAAAAATATAGTAAAAATGTAGAGTTTGAAAAAAATCGTTACAGCCGTTTTTAAGAAAATCGAAAAAACTGAAAAATCACAAGAGTAAACACCATACCTCCGGTTATGCGATTTTCTTCAAAAGCTTGCTGTCGCATCTAGATAGCACAAAAAACTTATATATTGCTATGGTATATAGAGGCTATATACTACATTAAATATTTCTATTTATTTAGTAGATGAATACAAAAGGAAAAGTTCAATACAGTAATTATATTGAAATGATTAAATGTAGAAAAATGTATTAATGACTGCTTATTTAATTGAATGATATAATTGGAATTAAAGATTCAAAACAAATTTTAAAAGAAATGTATTGCATTTGAGTACTATTTGATGGTGGTAACAAGAGTTAATAATAAATACAAAGTTTAATGTTGCATATGACAAAATAAAATTCTATTGTAACAATTCATTAAGTGGGTACCATTCAAATTTATATAACATGTAGCAGGCAGGAATAATTGTAGTCTAGGATAGAAATAAAATTTGGTTTAATTATTGAAAATAACAAGTTGAGAAACAGTCTGTAAAAATTAAGTTTGGTGAAAAATAAATCATAAATTTGCCCTTATCTATTTAATTTAAACTACAATTGATTCAAAAGGGTTACTAATAATATGCACAGGGTATAAGCAAGTGAATTACTATAAGAAAATAATATTTAATTAAAATGAAAATATGAAATGGTGGATCTACATATGAACAAGGCATAGAAGCAAGAAGAATAGATTTGGATATAATTGAATTGGTGTGATATTACAAGTCATCAGGAGTTACATTAATTGGAGTATTATTGTTGTTTGGAGTTTTCGAGGACTACGCCTAAGGAACCAAGGACCAGTTTGACGAGGACCAGTGTCCTTGCATCAAAAGAGAGAGCTGTTGGAGGCTGAGACAAAATACCAAGAATTAGTTGACAGGGACCGGCTTGCTTGCATCGAAGGGAGAAGCCGTTGGAGGTTGCAGATTGTGCTGAATGCTGGTGACGTGTATGGAGATACAAGGAGCTAAGGAAGGACACAGTTAATTTACTATCTAAATTGGAAGTATACTTACCAAGGAGGAATTGGACGCAGGAAGGTTGCAGGAGTGACAGCTGTGTTGGGGTTCGAGAAGGAACGGATGTCTGCCAGCTTCTTGGGTTGTAACGAGTTGGAGGCGGTTTGTTGGTGACCAGCGTGTGTTAGCTGAGGTGTACAGGAGTTTGGATAGTAGGGGAGAAGCATACCAAGGTGAGTTGGAGCTGTTCTACAGTACAAGGAACTCAGGCGGGTGAATACAAAGATCTGTTGAAGTTATCTAAAATAAAAGACAATTAAAAAGGTTTATTACAATATCAGTGAATAATTATCATAACATTATTGGGTCATACAACATTGTAAAGAATTTTTATTTTGTCATATTGGTTTGAAAGTGTCAGTGAACACGGTATTTAATTAATAGTTTGAAATCAAGCGGCTTTTATAAAATTCAATTCAAATAAAGAAAATAGCAGCTACAAACTTACTAGATTTTGGCGAACCAACCCTGAGTAAGAGCACTCATACAATTGCAATAATATTTAACAATAATTTCTAATCAATTAAAAGCTTGATATTGAATTAAATAAGCACATATAATATTATACAATAGAGACCTCAACAATATGAAGTTTCAACGCCATACCTCGTTTCGTTTTTGAGTTATTCTGTTCACAGACAGACACACAGACAGACAGACAGGCAGATAGACACACAGACAGACAGACAGACCAATGAAAAAAATATGCTTTTTGGGTTCAGGGAACTCTAAAACGTGAAGATATGTTGAAAACTCAATTTCGAATTTTTGGAGTAAATCCAATAATTCCTTTATCATAAATGGAAGTAAAAAGAAGTAAATTTAAATTGTTTATAATTTATTAAATAATCTGTAATCGAATTTTTTGCAAATTTGGTAAATAATAATAATAATAATAGTAATAATGACTTTATTCATTTTGTTTGTGTTTACAAAAATTAATCACAAGGCGAGGTTCAGCAAACGCTGCTCTACCACCTAACCTTGGGCAAAATAAATGTTATTATATGGCTTACAGCCTAAGGAGTTTCGTGTGTTACCGTAATATTAAAAACATATAAATTACAACGACTACAAAAAATTGCGAGTATGTTATCTCGGCAGACTAGCGAAAATAGAATAAGGAGTCAGCTTATGTTTTGCAGAGAAAGGAGATGCATTCTATATTTTCTCTTGAATTCCACAAAACTTAATAAAAAGTATTCAGGTTTGAGCGAGTTAATTACTTTAGACATTTGATAAGTGCAACAAGATTTATATTTCTCAGTTCTATATGGGAAGGTATGGTGACAAGAGATGTAGGGCGAAGATTCATATTGATATTAACATTAAGTGAAACAGACCTAAAATCAATTTTTGAATACAAATAAGTAGGACATCTATCACGATATATCTTCATGAACATACATGCTGCATGAAGCAGTCTCCTATTGTGAGTAGACAACCAGCCCGCATCCTTGAGCTTGTATGACACGCTATCATACTTTCTCACTCCAAAGCTGTAACGCAGACACGAACGCTGCACTTGTTGTAATTTATTTTTATCTACAACGCTCAAGCAAGGCCCAAATACCACATCACAGTAACTCAAATGGGAAAGCACGAGTGAATCACACAGCACAGCTTTAGTCTTAGTTGATAAAAAATGTCTATAGGGATACAAAGCTTTAAGTGAGCCATAAGATTTTTTAAGAATTTGTACAACGTGTTCAGAAAAATTAAGATCCTTATCAATAGTCAAGCCTAAATTCTTAATGACATCAACCACAGCAACAGACTGGTTGTCCACAACAACAGAAACGTGTGGAGAGACAGCTCGCCTAAGATGAGGTGGTCCAAATAAAATTACTTGAGTTTTCGAGGCATTAATTTCTAAGGAATGATTTCTAGATATTTCTAACAGAGTCTTTAGATCATTATTAATTTGAGAACAAGCTAAAAGAACGTCTTCATCCTTGAAGGATAAATATATTTGAGTGTCGTCTGCGTATTGATGAGATAAACAAAATTGTAACTGTTTAGCAAAGGTAGCTGTGTAGATGGTATATAGTAAAGGACCCAAAATGGAACCCTGGGGCACTCCTGACTTCAATCGCAAAGGAGAGGAATAATGTTGATCAAGTTGAACAATTTGCTTCTTATTATTCAAATAATCTTTAAGTAAAGCCAGCGGAGCAGCACTGAAACCGATATAATTCAGAACTGCGATTAAAGTTTCATGATTAAGTGTGTCAAACGCCTTACTGTAATCAAGTAGAACAAGAAGGATCAATTTATTTCGATCATAGGCAGACAGGATATCGTCAATAATATTCAAAAGTGCAGAACTACAACTATACCCCGAACGAAATCCCGATTGAGTATCAGGTAATATATTGTGTTTTTCTAAGTAGGTTGTGATTTGTAATACCACTACTTTTTCTAAAATCTTTGAAAATACTGGCAGAATACTGATAGGACGGTAATGCTTAAATTCTTCAGGATATAATATGTATATCCAAAAATTTATAACTGTTTACATGCATTCATTCCATACTTTCATCAACATCTGATCGCAAGAAACTCAATCACCGTGACTCATACATTTAACCCAATCATCCTTTATCAATTTTCGCAGTGTTCAATAGATTTTTTTACAAATCCCCAGTAAATTTCGAGAGGGTCTCATTTCATAAATTTGCTAGGTACCTCATTTTTCGATAAAGGTTCCATATTGATGTGTTTGTTACTTATTCTACAGTACAGTACGTTTTAACAAACCCGCATACCATTTCAATAGGATTATATAGACAATGATAAGGGGAAAGTCTAAGACCGATATAGGCCTATTTGCGCCCGGCTCATTTGCGCCCACCCCATTTACGCCGCAGAAAAATATCAACAGTAATTAAGGTCTCATTTACGCCCATGTTGCACCTCATTAATTATCACAACATCTGAAGTTGACCGAATAGTCCTATATGTAAAATACTTACAAGAAAAATACTAAATTTAACAATTGTTCGCTTAGCTGCCCTAACTTCTATGCTTTTCTGTTCGTACTTTAATTTTTGTGTTTAATTTAATACTTTAACAGTTATTACACGGGTGTCAAATTTATAGATTAGTAATTCACATTATTGTACAGATCAACTCATCAGCGTGTCAGTGACACCTAATTTTTGAACATACTATTATCGGGATTAAATAAACTACCGTATTTCTATGTTATTCAGGCACACAGGGGTGTTATGTAGAAAGTGCATTTCATTTAACCACAATATCTTACATATTAACCGATATTAACAAAATTATTTCCGAGTAAAGTACTATACCGGGTGTCCGTTCTCAAACGCGAACATATGAATCGAACATTGCATTGAACGCTTTTGCTGACTCCTGCTCGCCAATTCAACTTACAGGAGAGGTAATGGGATCACTGGAAAGATAACATTATTGTACATCAAATTATACTAGTAATAATAATATTTACTGATATAGTATAAAAGTAATGGCCAAATACCTAAAAATCAAATGTACGATGTTGACTACCTACGTTCGACTTTGAGAGTGGACACCCAGTATAGACTGAGTTTTATTGTCAAGCTGAACTTCGCTTGTGTTTCATTTAGTATAAAAGAAATGTATTGTTTATCTTCCAGAATAAAAGCGTTACTATTATTATTAGTTACTCGATACCTTTTTATTGAATCTATAAAAATTACTAAAAGCTTTAATGTCGCTATTACTGGTAATCAGCAATACAGTGTTTCAAGAATGCGTGGTTCACTTTTTATGAACTTGTATGAATTCTTAATCAATAAATTTGACTAACAACTCTTAAAGTTTTAAAATACATTTCAAATAAACACAAACATTACAGTATTACCAGAAACGCATAGAAGATAGGACCGCTATGCGAAAAATTGTAAAATTTAGTGTTTATGTAATAACTATTTTACATGTAGGAGAGCATCTTACTAGTCGGCCAACTTCGCATGTTGTGATTACTAATAGTATTGGCACAAATGAGACCTTGATTACTGTTAATATTTACTGGGGCGCAAATGGGCCCAAAATGGCGGTGGGCGCAAATGATCCGGGCGCAAGTAAGCCGACACCCTAAGAATGAGTGGTGAGTGGTTTGACGATTAGAATAATTTTCCTGTTGTAAGACTGATGAAATAAGTTTCCAATAGTATATTGTGTATTAATAATAATAATAAACGTCTTTATTCTTTTCCTTTTCTGTACATAAATATAGAGAATATAATGTAAGAGAAAAAAAAAAGAAGAGAAAAGAAAAAAATCACAAGGTGAAGTTCAGTAGTGTAGGTACTTTACCGTACACCCTGCTCTACCACTTAAACCTTACCAATATATATTTCATTTATACATTAAGTTCCTAAACCTATAAATTAAATTACAATATATTATATTATTATTCAGTGAGGCTGATCATAATAATTACTCACTATTTATATACAAAAGAAAAAATTTTAAATTAGTGGTTATGGTTGAAAAACTATACAGGAAAAACACTGTAGGGTTCAAAGTAGCATACTGCTTCAGTAATAACTAACTAAATTTGACGCGAGAATAAAATTTCAAATAGATGACGTTTAAAAGCTATTGGAGTTAACGTTTTCAATGAGTTGGGTAGTGAATTATATATCTTCGAGACATTATACGAGAACGAGCGTTCATACAGAGCAGTTGTGTGCGCCGGCGGAGTGATTGTTCTTTTATTTCTGATGTTGATATTATGAACGTCCGTTCTAAATGAAATTTTTTCCATGAGATATGGAGGAGTTTTAAATAAAACAATTTTATGAAATAAACACGCAGACCATAAGTAGAACCGATTTTGCATATTCAACCAACCAATCTGGGCAAGCTTGTGAGACACACGTTGAAATCTGCGAATACCATACACATACCTTAGACAGGAGTTTTGAACTTTCTGAATTCTGTTCTTGTCGATAAAACTTAGACATGGGCTATATAATGGACTACAAAAAGTAAATTGAGACAAGACTAATGATTTACAGAGTAAAGTTTTAGTTTTAGTAGAAAAGTAATGCCTATGGGGAAATAATTTCCTTAAATTAGCGTAAGCTTTTTGAATGTTTTTGGAAATGTGACTGGAGAACCTAAAAGAATTGTCCAGCAGCAATCCTAAATTTTTTACACTGTCTATTTGAGGAACTATGGTGTTGTTAATTATAATTTCGATGTTTTGTATATTATTGCAGAGGTGCTTTCTGCCAAACACCATTATTTGTGATTTTGATGGATTTAGAAATAAATTGTGCTCCAGCGATAAATTGAAAATATTTTGTAGATCCATGTTTATCTTCGTAACGCTGTTTAGGACATCAGATGGAAAAAAAGAATAATATATTTGTGTGTCATCAGCATACGCATGATAGTCGCAGAATTCAATACAGTTACTGAAATTGGATGTGTAAATACAAAATAGCAAAGGTCCAAGGATAGACCCTTGGGGAACGCCAGATAATAAAGGGAAAAAATTAGATTTTTTCTCCTGTAATTTAACACACTGAAACCTGCCCGACAGATAATCGGTCAGAAGCTCAATTGCATTTTGTGTAAGTCCAATGAAATGCAGTATAGCGCATAGTATGCGATGGTCGATTGTGTCAAACGCCTTAGTGAAGTCTAACAGGACTAAGATAGAAAGCTTACCTTGATCAGTTGAACGTAATATGTCATCTGTAACTTTTAGCAGAGCAGTAGTGCAACTGTGCTGAGGTCTGAAGCCTGATTGGAGAGAAGGTAAAATATTGTGACTAGATAAATAACCTCTTAGCTGATCGTTTATTACATTTTCAAGTACTTTAGACAACACAGGAAGTATGCTAATCGGACGTAGGTGTTTCAGATCGGTAGGCTGTTTAATTTTTGCGATAGGGATAATATACGCTTGTTTCCAGCAATCTGGGAATTTGTTAGGGGCGCAAAGTTCGTCATTGCCGATTGAGAGAGAACGCCGCCGCGCGACGTGTCAGAGAAGCAATTTCTTAAAATCAGCAGTGTCACTTTTGCGCTCGAAATACACAGAATATTTTTTTTTCAAAATCTAAAATGGGCAAAAATTTGATCTAATAATTATTTTATTGATGCTGAAATTTGACGTTAGTTGTCAATTTGACATTTTTTTTTTTTGCAAAAGCAGGCATTAGTAATTGTACAAATTGTTTGTTAACGTTTATTTTTGTTAATAATAAGAATTGGAAGATTTCAATTTCATCAATGCTTGTTCTTTTCTTAAGTGCAGCGAGCGACAAAATACTTTTGCGCGCGTCTTCCATAGTAACGAGCGGCAAACCACTTTGGCGCTCGTCCCCAGAAAACGTCAACTTTGCGTTGACAACAGCGCGCGCAAAAGTCTACTTTCTACAGCAGTTGTAGAAAAAGTTCTTTTCTAGTGTTTTATTTTCGAAAGCAGCTCGCATTGTGTGTAAGCCACTCCTCCATTTAGCGTTTACGAGAACTAGAAGTGGGTGGCTTATCAACAATCATGGAATGGTAAGGAGCATTGCCCCAACACACTTACCTTCCATAGCATTTATTAAAGCTGGAAGTAGTTGATCCTCCGCCCATTTCTTAAATATGTCCCCATTCATATTTTTGTAATAATCTTTGTGTTGAATTTTGTTATCTAAAACTAAATTACAACCTGGGAGGAAGCCTGAAGAACATCCTGCATTCAATAGTGTATAACGTTTTCCTTCAATTCTAATTTTGCCTGGAATACGAGGTATGTAAATTAAGTGATGAGACTGGCAACGTATCGTTTGATCTGGCATTACTGGCGAGGCGGGACTTGGAGGGGCGGTAGGTGAACATGTGTACGCCTTTAGTACGAGTTTGAACTCGCTCGAGTTGTTTGGTTGTCTGTAACGAATTTTTTCGTGAAACAGTGTGTCCTAGTGCATTCTAAAGATGAGTGACATCAATTTCAAGCAACGGTGTAATATGAGATTTTGCTTCAGACTTGGGAACAGTGCAACGGAAACGTTTGCAAAACTTCAGCAGGTCTACGGAGACAGCGTTTTATCAAGGGACCAGGTTTTTTGGTAGTTTAAGGAATTTTCAGAAGGAACAGAGTCGATTGAAGATGAACCACGCAGCGGAAGGCCTTCATCTTCAAGAACCGATGAAAATGTCGAGAGAATCTGCGATCGTGGAAGAGTTGAATTTGACTCACACCACCGAGATTTTTGACCAATGAATTAGGGATGACAAAAATTTGCGCAAAAATGGTTACAAAAAACCTTTCCCAGGACTAAAAGGACATCAGGAGGGAAAGGTGCCTAGACTTTTTGGAATCGATTGAAAATGATCTCTATATTCTGGAACGTGTCATTACTGGTGACGAGTCTTGGGTGTTTGAGTACGACCCGAAACCCAAGTGCCAGAGCATGGAATGCACATTTCAACCTCTCCAAGGGTCAAAATGTAAGAATGAGCAAGTCGAAGATGCAAATGCAGGCTGATTTGCTTTTTCGATCATCACTTTTACCGAAATATTCTTGAAAAACTTCGAAAAAGGGTCATGTGTGTGATACCAAACATGAAGAACAACTGGGTGTTGCATCATGACAATGCGCCTTGTCACACAGCAATTTCAATAAACGAGGTTTTGGACAGTAAAAAAATTCCTGTTGCTCCTCAGTTTTCTTACTTGCCTGACTTGGGTCCTTGTGACTTTTCCTCTTTCCGAGATTGAAAAATCACTTCAAGGGACGTCATTTTGTGACATTTGAAACTTTTCAATCGGCCGTAACCGACTAGCTGAAGGATATTCCAGTATCCGAGTTCCAGCACTGCTATGGGGATTGGAAGATCGTCTTCGGCGCTGTGTGGCTTAACAAGAAAGTTATTTTGAGGGAGACAATATTGAATTGCAATTCTATTCGAATAAAAAGATTGAAACAAAACAGTCTCATTACTTAATTTACACACCTCGTACACCTTAAATCCGTGTTATGTACCCACTGGCAAACTTAGCTGCCGTTCTGGTAGATCCAGGTTTCGTCCAAAAAAGAAAAATTAATTTTTTCTACGATCGTGTCAAAATGACAACTTTTTGCACAGTAGTTTCTAGTGTCAAAAGTGACTTTTGTAGCACTCTTAATCTTAGCGTTCGAATTACGTCTTATTCGGACGTTGCCATTGGTGGCGTGTTTTAATACTATATTAAAACACGCTTTACCATAAAATTGAATGTCAACATAACCTAGAATATCTAACACAATGTGTCACCGAACTAAGTTTTTATATTTCTGTTACGATCGTAGAAAAAATAGCGTATGATACACGTGTAAGTGTCATTAAAGCACTAGCGACGTTAAAAGCACTCTGCTTTGCGCCGTGCTCTTAAACTCATCGCACGTGCTTTAAAGGCGTACTTATACACTAGTATCATAATATACTATTTCCATTCAAATTTAGATACTGTAAATATTATCTGAGACAAGATATCTTCAACGCCTGAATATGAGATTACTCTGATAAAATCTGTCGACCATTACCTTTCTTGTATTTATAACCATGCTTTTTAAAATTTTGTAAAATGTTGTCCTCCCACCTTCAAATTCTAATTCTATTTTACTACAATTATACAAATCGTCTACTGTAAAATGTTTTCATTCTTCCTGATAACTAAATTTTTTCTTTGCATTTCTTCTTTCACAAAACGTTTTTCCCAAATTTTTTAATTTCTTTTTTTTCCTGAATATTTAGAATTTTCCAAAGGCTTCCCACTGTTAAATTGTAAAACTTGTAATACAGCATACTGTATGAATTATGAATTTAATTTAATAATAATATTCAGATATCCAATGGGTATCATGTGATGTAACAGTTGTAATAGGCAACCAGAGGGTTGTTTACATGAAGTAAGAAAAAATTACTTGAATAACGTTAAGGGTTAAATTCCCATTAATTGTGAAGAATAATAACTGTATATTTGATACGTCATAACAATGCAGTATTCTTTACGATCAAATTTGACTGAGCGTCATAACCTCATAACTATTATTCAAAAGAGAATTTAAGATTGTTTGAAGCCATTTGAAGTGGAATTTTTTACTTCGAAACCAGTAATAAAGTGCAAGTGTGTGTTTGTGGTATGCCTGTTCTACTGTATATCCACATAATAGGGGGTTAACGAGCTGCAACGAGTTTTATTTGGTCGTGAACAACCCAAAGGAGGTGTTTGCAGACTAGCATCCCAGTTAGGAGCTCACATAATACACACTCAGGTACAAGAGATACTTCAGAAGGTTAGTGCCCATTTCTTCTGTAACATTAAGAAGTACATTGCAAGTTTGGTACGGCAAATTATTACAAATAATTGTAATTTTATATTTAGAACTTAATTTAGAATACTTAATTTTTGTAAATTTGAATATTGATTCGAGTACTCGACGTATTTCGGTAATTATAATTTGAAATTTATATTTTTTGGATTAGTATATTTTATAAACGTAATTTAAATAAAGTTTGGATTTTTTAAACATTTGATTAAAATATTTTGACATCTATCTGATTTTTGTAATGTCAGGCCGAGCTTTGAAGTGATACTAACGAACTGAAGTATAAGTTCAATTTTGTGTATCTAAAGAGTGTATTTGACCAACGAAGTCAATTTAATTAATATATTTTATAGTAATCCAGTCTTCAACTATAATAAGAAGTTAGTAGCTGAACATTAACTCATCCACGTGGGAACAAGAATTCTCAATGCTTATTAACTGACTAACCGAGGTATTAAAAAACTAGATTCACATGACATAATTCAAAGTGTCAAATTGAGTTGTGAGATACGTCAATTTTGATTTATTTTAGTAAGAAGTAAGGTAAGTACTTAAGGAGCTATACCTGATACTACTTCTTGTTATTAAATAAAGGGTATATTTAACTTAATATTATTTGTAACAACCACTCGAGGTACGGGGTTGTACTTGGGGTTGTAATACAAACTGTTAAATACCTAAATGGAACTGATACAGAAGTCAGTTTACTGTAATATTTATATGATTGTAAACTCACACAGAAAATATATTTGCAATATGTGTGCAAATACCTGTTTTGTTGAATTGAGGCACCACTTTTTGGAATTCGGAATAAGCCTTAGTGACTAGTTTTTCTTCTGTTTTGTTCAGGATTGTTTTTGTTTTCTAAGAAGACATGGTATTTTTAGTCGATTATTAACTATTAAGTAATGCACTTACTTTTTTGACATGTAATTAAAACATATGTTTTATAAATTCCATAGCGCCAAAAATTAAAAAAATACTAGGAACAATGACCCCCTGTGAAGTTAGAACCACAACTTTAAAAAATGTTATTTTTTTCAAGAGTTCCCGTTGCACCCCAAAGAGTTCTAGAGTTCCTTACTATTTTTAAAAATAGTTCTATGTATCAAAGAGAAAAAAATGTGCATCGAAAATTTGGGGTGCTAACTTCACATTTTCCTAGGACAAATACCACTATAACTCTTTTTCAGTCACACTTATTGAAAAATGTCATTACACTTTTCGATAGAACTCGCCGGGGTGCTACTAGAACTCTTAACAAAAAAAAAAGATTTTCAAAAAAAAAAATTTTTTTATAAACTGGAAAAAAATATAATTTTAATTTTTTATAGTTCCGGTAGTTCTAATGGGAGTTCTAGTAGCACCCCGGCGAGTTCTATCGATAACTCTAATCGAAATTTTTGATAGGACCCGAAGTAAAGAAGTTACGCCTATTTTTGTGCCAGTAGTTTTTCAAAGTTCGAGTCTTATCAAAAAATGTTATTAGAGTTATTGATAGAACTCGCCGGGGTGCTACTAGAACTCCCATTAGAACTACCCAAACTTTTAAAAAATTGCTTTCAGGACTTCGTGGTTTTGTAAAAATACTAACACAAAAATAAGCATAACTTTTTTACTTCGAGTCTTATCAAAAAATGTTATTAGAGTTATCGATAGAACTCGCCGGGGTGCTACTAAAACCCCCCATTAGAACTACCGGAACTTTTAAAAAATTGCTTTCAGGACTTCTTGGTTTTGTAAAAATACTAACACAAAAATAGGCGTAACTTCTTTACTTCGGGTCCTATCAAAAAATGTTATGAGAGTTATTGATAGAACACGTCCCGGTGCTACTACTTCTATTAGAACTACCAGAACTGTAAAAAATTACTTCCAGGTCTTGGTTGTTTTGTAAAAGTGCTAACAGAAAAAAAGCGTAACTTTTTTACTTCGAGTCTTATCAAAAAATGTTATGAGAGTTATCGAACTCCCATTAGAACTATCGAAACTTTTAAAAAATTGCTTTCAGGACTTCGTGGTTTTGTAAAAATATTAACACAAAAATAAGCGTAACTTTTTTACTTCGAGTCTTATGAAAAAATGTTATTAGAGTTATCGATCGAACTCGCCGGGGTGCTACTAGAACTTCCATTAGAACTACCGGAACTATAAAAAATTAAAAATATATTTTTTCCAGTTTATGAAAAAAATTTTTTTGAAAATCTTTTTTTTTTTGTTAGAGTTCTAGTAGCACCCCCGGCGAGTTCTATCGAAAAGTGTAATGAAATTTTTCAATAAGTGTGACTGAAAAATAGTTGTAGTGGTATTTGTCCTAGGGAAATGTGAAGTTAGCACCCCAAATTTTCGATGCACATTTTTTTCTCTTAAATACATAGAACTATTTTTAAAAATAGCAAGGAACTCTAGAACTCTTTGGGGTGCAACGGGAACTCTTGAAAAAAATAACATTTTTTGAAGTTGTGGTGCTAACTTCACAGGGGTGGAACAATGTAATTAGGCTTTTAAGAATGTTTTGTTTTTGTTCCAAATAAATAAATAAGTAATTACAGTAATAGTGTAAATAAATTACCGAGTAAATTACTATTAAAACAGGAGAAATGTCAGCTAAGATTTGTATTTAAATTAGTTACTCAGTTCATTTTTAAAAAGTGAGTGTTTCAAAAAATAAACGGTATTAGTCAATTCAACAACTCGTAAATTTTATTAAAACGTTACGTTTCGCTGTATGTTAACAGCTTCATCAGACATATTAAAACAATATTAAGTTAACAAGACAGATTCACCTTTCACATATACTCGTCTTTTTAACTTAATATGTTTTTAATATGTTTGATGAAGCTGTTAATATACAGCGAAACGTAACGTTTGAATACAATTTAAAAAACTCACTTCTTAAAAAATGAACTGAGTAATTAATTTAAATACAAATCTTAGCTGACATTTCTCCTACTTTAATAGTAATTACTTAAACAGCTGTTTTCCAAATTTTAAATAGTGTAACTAATGTTTTCTAACATTAGGTTAGTACTGACATTTTTGTACAACTCTGCTGCATACGCTACCTCTAAGCATTCCTTGTAAAGTTTGTGTTCGAGCAAAACAGCGGACCTGTTCGCATACGCCAAAGCCAAGTCTTCGCTCCCAGCAGGCGCAAACGCAACGCTCTGCGTGTAATTCGCCAAAGCCAACTCATCCCTTCTTCACTTTGAACAGCTGATTTCCCTCCTGCCTGAGCCGCACAGCAACATCGCGCCCTTTCGAACTTCCCACAACTTCCGGAAACAAACCGAAACTGTCCACCAGGCCGTAGGCGAAGTCCACGCGGGCGGAGTTCGAACTTAAGGCGGCGAAGTCGGCGGACGCACCTCTCACATCGCGGCTACCGTCCGCCAGGGCGCGGCACAATCGCTCGAAGATGCCGCCCCCGCGGCTGACACATATCATCAATTGATTATTGCCACTCGAACGCGAAATGTCACAATACGCGACGCCGTTCCTGGTGCTGAATCTAGGCTCGGAGATGGTTTTCGTGGTCGCGCAACGCTTGCAGGCGCAGAGCGTACCCCAAGAACGAGCCGCGCTTGGTATGACTGCTATTTTTAGTTCCCACGACCGCACTCGCCACTGTGTTGCTTGTAGACGGCGCCAGTTTTGAACGCCGGTGGATGACGCCGCTTGCACGTTCGCACCCGAGCACAGCTGGTTGTGAGGTATATGCTAAGATCAGGTTATGCAGACATGGTACGCGCGGCGACAGCGCTGCAGGGGCTGCATAAATGTTTTTTGAAGCAGAATTGAGGCTTTGCTGAATGAATTAATGCCTGGTACAAGCGTCCAAGATAAGAATACGAGCATGTGGATATCATATGTAACGGTAAGAGCTAGATATTCAATTAATTGAGAGAAAATATGCAGCACCTTGAGGGCTACCCCGTAAAAAATGAAGCTTGGCAAATATTGCTCGATTTAAAGTAGAACACCAAACTGGAACTAGCTATTGCAAATCCCTGACCCTGGGTCGATAGAGAAATAAAGAAAACTTTATGACAAAAGGGCGAATTCTATAGCAAAATGACTCTTACCAATAATGTCTGCAGCTCAAAATGCCTTGGGAATTATACATTCCATAAGACATGCACACGTTTGACACCAGAATTATTGTTATGCTTATATACCTACTACTTTTTTACATTTTACAGCTTGGCTTACTTTTAGCTTAGATCATATCGTGGACTTACTGCAAAAACCCGTTAAATAATAATTGATATTGGAGAAAAACGCATTTTAAACTTTTTTTTCTGTGCAAAATCTTGTTCTTATCACAGTATTAACAGAACTTTTGAAACCTGAGTTGCTGGTAGTTACTAACATGTTTTTGGAATTACTTCTTATAGATTATACCGGGCTTAACGGATTTTGGCAGTTTAGAATTTGGAAAAGTGTTACCGAGTCCCTTGATTATGAATATAATAGGATCTAAATTTTCAAAATATATCGTTTAATTAGGTAACTTAAAAAATACCGGTTACAAATTTGTTAAACATTGTACATGGTAAAAAATAGACTATAACTAGAGTTAGGTTCATCACGTCACCGTAACCTCATTCATTTCTCCGCATTGTCATCTTCCTCACTGTAATTTACTCCAGGAGCCGGACTTCATCTATAGTAGCTTTCGAAGTTGGCAAAAATTTATATCAACCTTGTAATTCGGTGGGAATATCTTCCTTTTTGCATAACTATAGCAAGCTGTTTTTCTTTTTGGCAGTAATAGAAATAATGCTCGAATACAGGGGCGGAGAGTTTTACAGTTTCAATCGGGTGCCTTATACTACACATTTCGGAAACTTCAGGTTTTTAAAGACATAAATAAAGAGTATATAAATCCACTTGTATTGATTTCTTTGTAACCATAACTGCAACTCCGGTACATCTTCAGATCTTGTCTTTAAAAGCCTGAAATAATTCGAATTTTCATCGGAGTGGCCTCTAATGGCAAGACCCTGCGTTGCTAAATATTTTAAACTAGTAATAAACGTGAGCAAAGCAACTCTAGCTTGTTTCATTTGACTTTCTTTTTCGTTATTAAGACTAGCCAAAACATTAACACCACGTTCACTACACGCCACAATACCAACTGCTTGGAAATGAAAATTTGAACGTTCATAATGTTTAAACCGCTCTATTGCTTTATTCCACGAAGAAAAACCATTACCACAAAAACTTTTATAGGCATTTTTGTTGGACACAGTAGCGGCCTCGAATTAAGTTTTTCTGTTTTTGTTGCCTCTAAGCATGTCCTACAAAATACTCTATCCGCCTGAAAATTGTAATCTATCCACCTAAACTGATAAGATCACTTATGCAAAAATTTCCTTGTGGATTTTCTTTTTGTGTCAATATCTGCAATTAAAAAATTCGTGTAATTAATGAAATAACTAATAATAATTTCAAAAATACAATATTGGTACAATTAAGTTTAGTTAATCCCAGCATAAAGTTATGTAGTTTGTGATTAAAATTAGATTGAATTTTTCTAAATAAATAAATAACTAGAATACAATATTTTAGATTGACATATTGAATATGGCAATATAAATTACAATGTATAACATACCATTTATTTTATCGAGGTTTGAACATGATGGGTTTTGAAGCGGCCTTCCATCTCCGGCACTAGTCGATTTTTCCTGCTTTATCAAAAACTTCTCCATTGTATAGGCAGACAACTACGTAGAGCGAACAAAGCAAATGCTACTTGGCAGATGAGGCGTTTACTTCAGCTAATTGCAAATATCCATCATGAAATAAGCAACATTGAATTCTTGGAAATTTTTAGGTAGTAGTTACCCTAGCCGGTACCTAGGCGATAAGCCTTAAATTGTACTTCCGGTCCCAACCAAAACAGGTAGTCCGGTCATTACACCCCCTGGCTGATGCTGGTTAGCACATGCTGCTTCCATTCCAAATAAATAGTTTTGAAAAATATTATTTTACTATTACAATTCATCGGGTGCGTTGCACCCGTAACAATTTGTGATCGGGTGCGGTCGCCCCCGTGCACCCGTCTACTCGCCGCCCCTGCTCGAATACATTTTTTCTAGGGTTATTTTATTCACCGATATTGGGCGATCTTTTTCAAAAAACATGTATTTTTTGTATTGTGATGAATAATCGTACCTGTTTTCGATAATCTCTGGTTTACACTTTTGAAAACGGAAACATTTTACTTTCAGCCAATTTACAGGTTCACCCTCACTATTTTATTCTTATTAGTCCAGTCAAATGGTAGAAAATAGGGGAAAGTTTTGGTGTAGTTTTGATATTTGGTTCCTATATGTTTTTTGGGTCGCTGAACACGAATATCAGGTTTGCGAACAAAAATGTTGACCGGAAACATGTTTTTGTAAGCAAAAACCGTGTAAAAACAGGTTTTTTTAGTTTTTCGAAAATTACCCGAAAGTTACCCATTTTTCGTAAATGTTGAGCCTATATGAAATGATAGAAGATAACATTTTCTACATTTTATGTACGTGAGGTTTTTTTCTCCGATCAACCACGAGAGCGCCGCGAAGTTTAGTCCAGTCAAATGGTAGAAAATAGGGGAAAGTTTTGGAGTCTTGATATTTGGTTCCTATATGTTTTTTGGGTCGCTGTACGCGAAGATCAGGGTTGCCAACATTTTATTTATGAAGATTCATTTCATATACCAATTTTGATTAAGAAAAATAGATAATATTCTAGTTACCTCTTTTTTTGCTTTTAACACCACAACTTGGCGGCACTCTCGCGGCTGAAGGATTGATCGGAGAAAAAATCTCTAGTACATAAAATGTAGGAAATGTTATGTTCTTTCGCTTCATATGGGTTCAACATTGACGAAATTGGATAGTTTTCGAATAATTTTAGAAAAACTAAACAAAATCGTTTTTTTCAAGTCCGTTTTTGGTTAAAAAACGTGTTTCCGGTCAAAATTCTTGTTGGAAAACCTGATATTCGTGTTCAGCGACACAAAAACCATATAGAAACCAAATATCAAAACTCCACCAAAACGTTCCCCTATTTTTTACCATTTGACTGGACTATAACTTCGCGGCGCTCTCGCGGCTGAGCGATTGGTCAGAGAAAAAAACCTCAAATACATAAAATGTAGGAAATTTTATCTTATTTCATTTCATATTGGCTCAAAATTTACGAAAAATGGATAGCTTTCGGGTAATTTTAGAAAAACTAAAAAAATCGGTTTTACACTGTTTTTGCTTAAAGAAGACATGTTTCCGGTCAAAATGTTTGTTGGCAAACCTGATATTCGTATACAGCGACGCAAAAACCATATAGAAACCAAATATCAAAACTCCACCAAAACGTTCCCCTATTTTCTACCGTTTGACTGGACTATAACTTCGCGGCGCTCTCGCGGCTGAGCGATTGGTCGGAGAAAAAACCTCAAGTACATAAAATGTAGGAAATGTTATATTCTTTCGTTTCATATGGGTTCAACATCGACGAAATTGGATAGTTTTCGAGTAATTTTAGAAAAACTAAACAAAATCGTTTTTTTCAACTCCGTTTTTGGTTAAAAAACGTGTTTCCGGTCAAAATTCTTGTTGGCAAACCTGATATTCGTATACAGCGACACAAAAACCATATAGAAACCAAATATCAAAACTCCACCAAAACGTTCCCCTATTTTTTACCATTTGACTGGACTATAACTTCGCGGCGCTCTCGCGGCTGAGCGATTGGTCAGAGAAAAAACCTCAAGTACATAAAATGTAGGAAATGTTATATTCTTTCGTTTCATATGGGTTCAACATCGACGAAATTGGATAGTTTTCGAGTAATTTTAGAAAAACTAAACAAAATCGTTTTTTTCAACTCCGTTTTTGGTTAAAAAACGTGTTTCCGGTCAAAATTCTTGTTGGCAAACCTGATATTCGTATACAGCGACACAAAAACCATATAGAAACCAAATATCAAAACTCCACCAAAACGTTCCCCTATTTTTTACCATTTGACTGGACTATAACTTCGCGGCGCTCTCGCGGCTGAGCGATTGGTCAGAGAAAAAACCTCAAGTACATAAAATGTAGGAAATGTTATATTCTTTCGTTTCATATGGGTTCAACATCGACGAAATTGGATAGTTTTCGAGTAATTTTAGAAAAACTAAACAAAATCGTTTTTTTCAACTCCGTTTTTGGTTAAAAAACGTGTTTCCGGTCAAAATTCTTGTTGGCAAACCTGATATTCGTATACAGCGACACAAAAACCATATAGAAACCAAATATCAAAACTCCACCAAAACGTTCCCCTATTTTTTACCATTTGACTGGACTATAACTTCGCGGCGCTCTCGCGGCTGAGCGATTGGTCAGAGAAAAAACCTCAAGTACATAAAATGTAGGAAATGTTATATTCTTTCGTTTCATATGGGTTCAACATCGACGAAATTGGATAGTTTTCGAGTAATTTTAGAAAAACTAAACAAAATCGTTTTTTTCAACTCCGTTTTTGGTTAAAAAACGTGTTTCCGGTCAAAATTCTTGTTGGCAAACCTGATATTCGTATACAGCGACACAAAAACCATATAGAAACCAAATATCAAAACTCCACCAAAACGTTCCCCTATTTTTTACCATTTGACTGGACTATAACTTCGCGGCGCTCTCGCGGCTGAGCGATTGGTCAGAGAAAAAACCTCAAGTACATAAAATGTAGGAAATGTTATATTCTTTCGTTTCATATGGGTTCAACATCGACGAAATTGGATAGTTTTCGAGTAATTTTAGAAAAACTAAACAAAATCGTTTTTTTCAACTCCGTTTTTGGTTAAAAAACGTGTTTCCGGTCAAAATTCTTGTTGGCAATCCTGATATTCGTATACAGCGACACAAAAACCATATAGAAACCAAATATCAAAACTCCACCAAAACGTTCCCCTATTTTTTACCATTTGACTGGACTATAACTTCGCGGCGCTCTCGCGGCTGAGCGATTGGTCAGAGAAAAAACCTCAAGTACATAAAATGTAGGAAATGTTATATTCTTTCGTTTCATATGGGTTCAACATCGACGAAATTGGATAGTTTTCGAGTAATTTTAGAAAAACTAAACAAAATCGTTTTTTTCAAGTCCGTTTTTGGTTAAAAAACGTGTTTCCGGTCAAAATTCTTGTTGGAAAACCTGATATTCGTGTTCAGCGACACAAAAACCATATAGAAACCAAATATCAAAACTCCACCAAAACGTTCCCCTATTTTTTACCATTTGACTGGACTATAACTTCGCGGCGCTCTCGCGGCTGAGCGATTGGTCAGAGAAAAAAACCTCAAATACATAAAATGTAGGAAATTTTATCTTATTTCATTTCATATTGGCTCAAAATTTACGAAAAATGGATAGCTTTCGGGTAATTTTAGAAAAACTAAAAAAATCGGTTTTACACTGTTTTTGCTTAAAGAAGACATGTTTCCGGTCAAAATGTTTGTTGGCAAACCTGATATTCGTATACAGCGACGCAAAAACCATATAGAAACCAAATATCAAAACTCCACCAAAACGTTCCCCTATTTTCTACCGTTTGACTGGACTATAACTTCGCGGCGCTCTCGCGGCTGAGCGATTGGTCGGAGAAAAAACCTCAAGTACATAAAATGTAGGAAATGTTATATTCTTTCGTTTCATATGGGTTCAACATCGACGAAATTGGATAGTTTTCGAGTAATTTTAGAAAAACTAAACAAAATCGTTTTTTTCAACTCCGTTTTTGGTTAAAAAACGTGTTTCCGGTCAAAATTCTTGTTGGCAAACCTGATATTCGTATACAGCGACACAAAAACCATATAGAAACCAAATATCAAAACTCCACCAAAACGTTCCCCTATTTTTTACCATTTGACTGGACTATAACTTCGCGGCGCTCTCGCGGCTGAGCGATTGGTCAGAGAAAAAACCTCAAGTACATAAAATGTAGGAAATGTTATATTCTTTCGTTTCATATGGGTTCAACATCGACGAAATTGGATAGTTTTCGAGTAATTTTAGAAAAACTAAACAAAATCGTTTTTTTCAACTCCGTTTTTGGTTAAAAAACGTGTTTCCGGTCAAAATTCTTGTTGGCAAACCTGATATTCGTATACAGCGACACAAAAACCATATAGAAACCAAATATCAAAACTCCACCAAAACGTTCCCCTATTTTTTACCATTTGACTGGACTATAACTTCGCGGCGCTCTCGCGGCTGAGCGATTGGTCAGAGAAAAAACCTCAAGTACATAAAATGTAGGAAATGTTATATTCTTTCGTTTCATATGGGTTCAACATCGACGAAATTGGATAGTTTTCGAGTAATTTTAGAAAAACTAAACAAAATCGTTTTTTTCAACTCCGTTTTTGGTTAAAAAACGTGTTTCCGGTCAAAATTCTTGTTGGCAAACCTGATATTCGTATACAGCGACACAAAAACCATATAGAAACCAAATATCAAAACTCCACCAAAACGTTCCCCTATTTTTTACCATTTGACTGGACTATAACTTCGCGGCGCTCTCGCGGCTGAGCGATTGGTCGGAGAAAAAACCTCTAGTACATAAAATGTAGGAAATGTTATATTCTTTCGTTTCATATGGGTTCAACATCGACGAAATTGGATAGTTTTCGAGTAATTTTAGAAAAACTAAACAAAATCGTTTTTTTCAACTCCGTTTTTGGTTAAAAAACGTGTTTCCGGTCAAAATTCTTGTTGGCAAACCTGATATTCGTATACAGCGACACAAAAACCATATAGAAACCAAATATCAAAACTCCACCAAAACGTTCCCCTATTTTTTACCATTTGACTGGACTATAACTTCGCGGCGCTCTCGCGGCTGAGCGATTGGTCAGAGAAAAAAACCTCAAATACATAAAATGTAGGAAATTTTATCTTATTTCATTTCATATTGGCTCAAAATTTACGAAAAATGGATAGCTTTCGGGTAATTTTAGAAAAACTAAAAAAATCGGTTTTACACTGTTTTTGCTTAAAGAAGACATGTTTCCGGTCAAAATGTTTGTTGGCAAACCTGATATTCGTATACAGCGACGCAAAAACCATATAGAAACCAAATATCAAAACTCCACCAAAACGTTCCCCTATTTTCTACCGTTTGACTGGACTATAACTTCGCGGCGCTCTCGCGGCTGAGCGATTGGTCGGAGAAAAAACCTCAAGTACATAAAATGTAGGAAATGTTATATTCTTTCGTTTCATATGGGTTCAACATCGACGAAATTGGATAGTTTTCGAGTAATTTTAGAAAAACTAAACAAAATCGTTTTTTTCAACTCCGTTTTTGGTTAAAAAACGTGTTTCCGGTCAAAATTCTTGTTGGCAAACCTGATATTCGTATACAGCGACACAAAAACCATATAGAAACCAAATATCAAAACTCCACCAAAACGTTCCCCTATTTTTTACCATTTGACTGGACTATAACTTCGCGGCGCTCTCGCGGCTGAGCGATTGGTCAGAGAAAAAACCTCAAGTACATAAAATGTAGGAAATGTTATATTCTTTCGTTTCATATGGGTTCAACATCGACGAAATTGGATAGTTTTCGAGTAATTTTAGAAAAACTAAACAAAATCGTTTTTTTCAACTCCGTTTTTGGTTAAAAAACGTGTTTCCGGTCAAAATTCTTGTTGGCAATCCTGATATTCGTATACAGCGACACAAAAACCATATAGAAACCAAATATCAAAACTCCACCAAAACGTTCCCCTATTTTTTACCATTTGACTGGACTATAACTTCGCGGCGCTCTCGCGGCTGAGCGATTGGTCAGAGAAAAAACCTCAAGTACATAAAATGTAGGAAATGTTATATTCTTTCGTTTCATATGGGTTCAACATCGACGAAATTGGATAGTTTTCGAGTAATTTTAGAAAAACTAAACAAAATCGTTTTTTTCAAGTCCGTTTTTGGTTAAAAAACGTGTTTCCGGTCAAAATTCTTGTTGGAAAACCTGATATTCGTGTTCAGCGACACAAAAACCATATAGAAACCAAATATCAAAACTCCACCAAAACGTTCCCCTATTTTTTACCATTTGACTGGACTATAACTTCGCGGCGCTCTCGCGGCTGAGCGATTGGTCAGAGAAAAAAACCTCAAATACATAAAATGTAGGAAATTTTATCTTATTTCATTTCATATTGGCTCAAAATTTACGAAAAATGGATAGCTTTCGGGTAATTTTAGAAAAACTAAAAAAATCGGTTTTACACTGTTTTTGCTTAAAGAAGACATGTTTCCGGTCAAAATGTTTGTTGGCAAACCTGATATTCGTATACAGCGACGCAAAAACCATATAGAAACCAAATATCAAAACTCCACCAAAACGTTCCCCTATTTTCTACCGTTTGACTGGACTATAACTTCGCGGCGCTCTCGCGGCTGAGCGATTGGTCGGAGAAAAAACCTCAAGTACATAAAATGTAGGAAATGTTATATTCTTTCGTTTCATATGGGTTCAACATCGACGAAATTGGATAGTTTTCGAGTAATTTTAGAAAAACTAAACAAAATCGTTTTTTTCAACTCCGTTTTTGGTTAAAAAACGTGTTTCCGGTCAAAATTCTTGTTGGCAAACCTGATATTCGTATACAGCGACACAAAAACCATATAGAAACCAAATATCAAAACTCCACCAAAACGTTCCCCTATTTTTTACCATTTGACTGGACTATAACTTCGCGGCGCTCTCGCGGCTGAGCGATTGGTCAGAGAAAAAACCTCAAGTACATAAAATGTAGGAAATGTTATATTCTTTCGTTTCATATGGGTTCAACATCGACGAAATTGGATAGTTTTCGAGTAATTTTAGAAAAACTAAACAAAATCGTTTTTTTCAACTCCGTTTTTGGTTAAAAAACGTGTTTCCGGTCAAAATTCTTGTTGGCAAACCTGATATTCGTATACAGCGACACAAAAACCATATAGAAACCAAATATCAAAACTCCACCAAAACGTTCCCCTATTTTTTACCATTTGACTGGACTATAACTTCGCGGCGCTCTCGCGGCTGAGCGATTGGTCAGAGAAAAAACCTCAAGTACATAAAATGTAGGAAATGTTATATTCTTTCGTTTCATATGGGTTCAACATCGACGAAATTGGATAGTTTTCGAGTAATTTTAGAAAAACTAAACAAAATCGTTTTTTTCAACTCCGTTTTTGGTTAAAAAACGTGTTTCCGGTCAAAATTCTTGTTGGCAAACCTGATATTCGTATACAGCGACACAAAAACCATATAGAAACCAAATATCAAAACTCCACCAAAACGTTCCCCTATTTTTTACCATTTGACTGGACTATAACTTCGCGGCGCTCTCGCGGCTGAGCGATTGGTCAGAGAAAAAACCTCAAGTACATAAAATGTAGGAAATGTTATATTCTTTCGTTTCATATGGGTTCAACATCGACGAAATTGGATAGTTTTCGAGTAATTTTAGAAAAACTAAACAAAATCGTTTTTTTCAACTCCGTTTTTGGTTAAAAAACGTGTTTCCGGTCAAAATTCTTGTTGGCAAACCTGATATTCGTATACAGCGACACAAAAACCATATAGAAACCAAATATCAAAACTCCACCAAAACGTTCCCCTATTTTTTACCATTTGACTGGACTATAACTTCGCGGCGCTCTCGCGGCTGAGCGATTGGTCAGAGAAAAAACCTCAAGTACATAAAATGTAGGAAATGTTATATTCTTTCGTTTCATATGGGTTCAACATCGACGAAATTGGATAGTTTTCGAGTAATTTTAGAAAAACTAAACAAAATCGTTTTTTTCAACTCCGTTTTTGGTTAAAAAACGTGTTTCCGGTCAAAATTCTTGTTGGCAAACCTGATATTCGTATACAGCGACACAAAAACCATATAGAAACCAAATATCAAAACTCCACCAAAACGTTCCCCTATTTTTTACCATTTGACTGGACTATAACTTCGCGGCGCTCTCGCGGCTGAGCGATTGGTCAGAGAAAAAAACCTCAAATACATAAAATGTAGGAAATTTTATCTTATTTCATTTCATATTGGCTCAAAATTTACGAAAAATGGATAGCTTTCGGGTAATTTTAGAAAAACTAAAAAAATCGGTTTTACACTGTTTTTGCTTAAAGAAGACATGTTTCCGGTCAAAATGTTTGTTGGCAAACCTGATATTCGTATACAGCGACGCAAAAACCATATAGAAACCAAATATCAAAACTCCACCAAAACGTTCCCCTATTTTCTACCGTTTGACTGGACTATAACTTCGCGGCGCTCTCGCGGCTGAGCGATTGGTCGGAGAAAAAACCTCAAGTACATAAAATGTAGGAAATGTTATATTCTTTCGTTTCATATGGGTTCAACATCGACGAAATTGGATAGTTTTCGAGTAATTTTAGAAAAACTAAACAAAATCGTTTTTTTCAACTCCGTTTTTGGTTAAAAAACGTGTTTCCGGTCAAAATTCTTGTTGGCAAACCTGATATTCGTATACAGCGACACAAAAACCATATAGAAACCAAATATCAAAACTCCACCAAAACGTTCCCCTATTTTTTACCATTTGACTGGACTATAACTTCGCGGCGCTCTCGCGGCTGAGCGATTGGTCAGAGAAAAAACCTCAAGTACATAAAATGTAGGAAATGTTATATTCTTTCGTTTCATATGGGTTCAACATCGACGAAATTGGATAGTTTTCGAGTAATTTTAGAAAAACTAAACAAAATCGTTTTTTTCAACTCCGTTTTTGGTTAAAAAACGTGTTTCCGGTCAAAATTCTTGTTGGCAAACCTGATATTCGTATACAGCGACACAAAAACCATATAGAAACCAAATATCAAAACTCCACCAAAACGTTCCCCTATTTTTTACCATTTGACTGGACTATAACTTCGCGGCGCTCTCGCGGCTGAGCGATTGGTCAGAGAAAAAACCTCAAGTACATAAAATGTAGGAAATGTTATATTCTTTCGTTTCATATGGGTTCAACATCGACGAAATTGGATAGTTTTCGAGTAATTTTAGAAAAACTAAACAAAATCGTTTTTTTCAACTCCGTTTTTGGTTAAAAAACGTGTTTCCGGTCAAAATTCTTGTTGGCAAACCTGATATTCGTATACAGCGACACAAAAACCATATAGAAACCAAATATCAAAACTCCACCAAAACGTTCCCCTATTTTTTACCATTTGACTGGACTATAACTTCGCGGCGCTCTCGCGGCTGAGCGATTGGTCAGAGAAAAAACCTCAAGTACATAAAATGTAGGAAATGTTATATTCTTTCGTTTCATATGGGTTCAACATCGACGAAATTGGATAGTTTTCGAGTAATTTTAGAAAAACTAAACAAAATCGTTTTTTTCAACTCCGTTTTTGGTTAAAAAACGTGTTTCCGGTCAAAATTCTTGTTGGCAAACCTGATATTCGTATACAGCGACACAAAAACCATATAGAAACCAAATATCAAAACTCCACCAAAACGTTCCCCTATTTTTTACCATTTGACTGGACTATAACTTCGCGGCGCTCTCGCGGCTGAGCGATTGGTCAGAGAAAAAACCTCAAGTACATAAAATGTAGGAAATGTTATATTCTTTCGTTTCATATGGGTTCAACATCGACGAAATTGGATAGTTTTCGAGTAATTTTAGAAAAACTAAACAAAATCGTTTTTTTCAACTCCGTTTTTGGTTAAAAAACGTGTTTCCGGTCAAAATTCTTGTTGGCAAACCTGATATTCGTATACAGCGACACAAAAACCATATAGAAACCAAATATCAAAACTCCACCAAAACGTTCCCCTATTTTTTACCATTTGACTGGACTATAACTTCGCGGCGCTCTCGCGGCTGAGCGATTGGTCAGAGAAAAAACCTCAAGTACATAAAATGTAGGAAATGTTATATTCTTTCGTTTCATATGGGTTCAACATCGACGAAATTGGATAGTTTTCGAGTAATTTTAGAAAAACTAAACAAAATCGTTTTTTTCAAGTCCGTTTTTGGTTAAAAAACGTGTTTCCGGTCAAAATTCTTGTTGGAAAACCTGATATTCGTGTTCAGCGACACAAAAACCATATAGAAACCAAATATCAAAACTCCACCAAAACGTTCCCCTATTTTTTACCATTTGACTGGACTATAACTTCGCGGCGCTCTCGCGGCTGAGCGATTGGTCAGAGAAAAAAACCTCAAATACATAAAATGTAGGAAATTTTATCTTATTTCATTTCATATTGGCTCAAAATTTACGAAAAATGGATAGCTTTCGGGTAATTTTAGAAAAACTAAAAAAATCGGTTTTACACTGTTTTTGCTTAAAGAAGACATGTTTCCGGTCAAAATGTTTGTTGGCAAACCTGATATTCGTATACAGCGACGCAAAAACCATATAGAAACCAAATATCAAAACTCCACCAAAACGTTCCCCTATTTTCTACCGTTTGACTGGACTATAACTTCGCGGCGCTCTCGCGGCTGAGCGATTGGTCGGAGAAAAAACCTCAAGTACATAAAATGTAGGAAATGTTATATTCTTTCGTTTCATATGGGTTCAACATCGACGAAATTGGATAGTTTTCGAGTAATTTTAGAAAAACTAAACAAAATCGTTTTTTTCAACTCCGTTTTTGGTTAAAAAACGTGTTTCCGGTCAAAATTCTTGTTGGCAAACCTGATATTCGTATACAGCGACACAAAAACCATATAGAAACCAAATATCAAAACTCCACCAAAACGTTCCCCTATTTTTTACCATTTGACTGGACTATAACTTCGCGGCGCTCTCGCGGCTGAGCGATTGGTCAGAGAAAAAACCTCAAGTACATAAAATGTAGGAAATGTTATATTCTTTCGTTTCATATGGGTTCAACATCGACGAAATTGGATAGTTTTCGAGTAATTTTAGAAAAACTAAACAAAATCGTTTTTTTCAACTCCGTTTTTGGTTAAAAAACGTGTTTCCGGTCAAAATTCTTGTTGGCAAACCTGATATTCGTATACAGCGACACAAAAACCATATAGAAACCAAATATCAAAACTCCACCAAAACGTTCCCCTATTTTTTACCATTTGACTGGACTATAACTTCGCGGCGCTCTCGCGGCTGAGCGATTGGTCAGAGAAAAAACCTCAAGTACATAAAATGTAGGAAATGTTATATTCTTTCGTTTCATATGGGTTCAACATCGACGAAATTGGATAGTTTTCGAGTAATTTTAGAAAAACTAAACAAAATCGTTTTTTTCAACTCCGTTTTTGGTTAAAAAACGTGTTTCCGGTCAAAATTCTTGTTGGCAAACCTGATATTCGTATACAGCGACACAAAAACCATATAGAAACCAAATATCAAAACTCCACCAAAACGTTCCCCTATTTTTTACCATTTGACTGGACTATAACTTCGCGGCGCTCTCGCGGCTGAGCGATTGGTCGGAGAAAAAACCTCTAGTACATAAAATGTAGGAAATGTTATATTCTTTCGTTTCATATGGGTTCAACATCGACGAAATTGGATAGTTTTCGAGTAATTTTAGAAAAACTAAACAAAATCGTTTTTTTCAACTCCGTTTTTGGTTAAAAAACGTGTTTCCGGTCAAAATTCTTGTTGGCAAACCTGATATTCGTATACAGCGACACAAAAACCATATAGAAACCAAATATCAAAACTCCACCAAAACGTTCCCCTATTTTTTACCATTTGACTGGACTATAACTTCGCGGCGCTCTCGCGGCTGAGCGATTGGTCAGAGAAAAAAACCTCAAATACATAAAATGTAGGAAATTTTATCTTATTTCATTTCATATTGGCTCAAAATTTACGAAAAATGGATAGCTTTCGGGTAATTTTAGAAAAACTAAAAAAATCGGTTTTACACTGTTTTTGCTTAAAGAAGACATGTTTCCGGTCAAAATGTTTGTTGGCAAACCTGATATTCGTATACAGCGACGCAAAAACCATATAGAAACCAAATATCAAAACTCCACCAAAACGTTCCCCTATTTTCTACCGTTTGACTGGACTATAACTTCGCGGCGCTCTCGCGGCTGAGCGATTGGTCGGAGAAAAAACCTCAAGTACATAAAATGTAGGAAATTCTATTTTCTTTTATTTCATATACGTTCAACATTTACGAAAAATGGAGATGTTTCTTTAAAAAAAATTGTTTACACCATTTTTGCTTAAAAAAACATGTTTCCGTTCAAAATTTTTGTTTGCAAACCTGATATTCGTGTTCAGCGACCCAAAAAACATATAGGAACCAAATATAATAATAATAATAATATGCCTTTATTCAACCAAAAATAATAGAAAAGGAATACAACAATTGAATGTAATATTCACAGGCGATGTTCAGCCAGACAACGTAAGGTTGTTTGCTGCTCTTCCACTTAACCTGTAGTTTGAACTTAAAATTATTAGAAAATCATAAATACTATTCATTGCAATTCCGACATGAAAACCCATGCGCCTGCCTGTACGTAACAATACAAAACTATTTAACAAAAAAACTATTGATTCTGCTCACGAAATAAGTTAGATTTCTTTTAAATAGCGATCGCCTTATAGTAAATGGAAGAATATTTGAAATTTGATTGAAATCGTCAACGACACAATATGAAAAAGATCTCTCAAATAGTTGTTTTCGATGTGATGGAAATGTTAAAAGACCCTTGTGGCGAAGATTTAAATTATGGACGCCGGTACGATAAGTTAGCCTTCTGTGCAAGTATGGAGGACATTGAAACGTAATAATTTTTTGATAGAGGCAAGCAGAGTGCAGATATCTTCTATTTAACATATTTAACCATTTGCAATCCTGAAGTTTGTGAGAAATTTTTTCGTATTTACGTATACCATATATTAGACGTAGACAAGAATTTTGAACTTTTTGTTTCCTATTAATGTCAACAGAGTCTAGACAAGGGCCATATACTACATCACAATAATCAAACTGTGACAGAACTAGAGCAATGCACAATAGTAATTTTCATGACAAGCGTCGAAAGTAGCAAGTATCGTGCGAGTGTTGATTAGACAAACGAGGGCGTAGCGAAGCGAAGCCCGAGTGGATCTAAAACACGAGCACAGATATTTGCACTTTCGGGCGAGTTATGAACACTATTTTTTAGACGACCACTCAAAGTAAATTCTATTTTTAAGAATTGTTTTTATTTCGTTTGCAAAATTTATCGTTATATTATTATTGGTACAATTATAAAAAATTAGAGCTTGTTGGAAGCAGAGCAACGAATAAAGCAAAAGCGTCTGGAATATTTGAATCACGGTCTGCTTAATTGTGTGACAAACGTCAAAGTGACGTTTGTCACACAATTAAGCAGGCCGTGATGAGGCCGTGATGTGAATAACTTTGTGCCGTTACGATATGACTAGCACGATATAATATCGTGCTAGTGTATGAAATTGTCAACTTTCTGTAGTAGGCTGCTGTCGCGATAATGTTACTTTCATACGTGGTCGTCTAAAAAGATATTTTCATCTTAGTAGTCAGCAAATGCCCGTTACTGTAGAGAGTTTTAATATTACAATATGAACGCTGCAGACATTTGCGAACATGATCTTTAAAGCGTAGCTTATAATCAATTTGGAGCCCAAGATTTCTTACAGAGTCTTGTAACAGTATAGGTACTTTATTTATAAAAATCGATAAATCGTCTATACATCGAAGCCGTTCTTGTAAGTTTCCAAATAACATGGCATAAGATTTTGTAGGATTGATCTGTAGACAGTGTTGCTTGGATATATTATAAAGCACAGTTAAGTCTTTTTTTAGAAAACTACAGGCATTCTTACTTTCTTCTGGTTTAAAAGAAATGTAAACTTGTGTGTCATTCGCATATGAATGAGAATGAGAGCTCATAAGATGTTCATGAAATGCTGAAGTGTAAATATTAAATAGAATCGGACCCAAGATCGACCCCTGTGGGACGCCACTCACTATACTTGTAAATTTAGATTTATTTTCTCCCAATATAACCCGTTGGGTACGACTAGAGAGATAATTCTTAAACAGCATAACACCACTGTCCTGTAAGCCGATATAATGTAACATGGCAATCATTATTTCATGGTTAATTGTATCAAAGGCTTTGGAGAAGTCCAAAAGGACCAACACAGTAAGCTGATTGCTATCAGTTGCTCTAAGAATGTCATCAACCACATCAAGTAACAAAGTGGAACAGCTGTAACTAAGTACGTCTAAAACCAGACTGCTTGTGCGGTAATATTTTGCACTTTTCTAAATGATCACTCAACTGTGCAGCCATGGACCTCTCCAGTACCTTTGACAAAGCAGGGAGAATTGAAATTGGACGCAAACCCTTAATGAAGTAGGATTTGCGACTTTTGGAAGTGGTATAATATTGGCTTTTTTCCAACATTCTGGAAAAACCGAATGAGTTAAGCAATAATTCATAATGTGCGTAATTATTGGCAGGCAAAGCTCCAACAAAAAAATACTTATGTCGTCATAACCAACGGCCTTAGATTTAATGGATTTAAGAAACATTAATACCTCAGCTTCTGATAGAGTTCGGAATTTGAAAAGCTGACTTTCACTTACAGTTAGTTTAATAGTATTACTGTAATGAGTAATGATTTCCGTAGTATCTGAAGATGAAACTTTGGGAATTGAATTAATAAAAAAATCATTAATTAGTTCAGCATTGGCTAAATTTGAAGGGAGTTCATTGTTTTTATTATTAGATTTTAGCATATCAAGATTTTTAAGTTCTCTCCAAAACTTTTTAGAGTCTGACTGAAATTTAGAATTTAAAAAGGCTTTCTTTTCTCTCCTGACAGCTGTGGTCGTGAAATTACGCAGTTGTTTGTAATAATGAAAGTGATTTATGTTCATAGAAGTCTTATACCTTCTAAGAGCTCTGTCGCGAAAAGACATAAGCATTTTGATATTATCAGACAGCCAAGGTGCACAAGGCCTTGATAACTTTGCCGTTTTATAGGGTGCATGAAGGTCAAATAGCGTAGTTAAGGTGCTGTTTAAAAATTCTATTTTATCAAGTAACAAACGACTTCCGGGATTGGACCGTGTCATGATTGAGATCGAAGAACTCAACGTTTCGCCCACTTTCGTAAGGGGCTTCATCAGGAGGAAAAAAGCAAAAGAGCACGGTAACTCAACGTGTTAACCACGCCAGAGGCGAAACTCTTTGCAAAGGAAAGGGACATAAGAGCACGGTAACTCAACGTGTTAACCATGTCAGAGGCGAAACTCGACTGTAGTTTTTTTACTCTATCTACACTCTCAGGATGAGTTTTATTATGTGGAATTCTCTTCCCTCTATTATCAGTCCCAAGAAAGACTCCACCTTCTCATTTTGTGTTGTAAGCGGTGTCAATCATATTTCCAGAAATGCACGAGGTTTTAGTGAAAAAAGCTTTAATAATGGTGAGGCACTAACACCCCATGAAGGAGCTTGGCCTACTCTAAATTTGTTAGGCTCCGAACTTCTAAGATAGTAAATTTTAGCATCCTTGCGTAACTTTCTTCTACCATTTGTTCTAGTCCTCCTTGCTGATGGCATACTTTCTGTGTTTGCAAGAATAAAATCTTTCTGTCTTGTGCAGCCACACTTTCAGAAATTTTTACAAATAGATACCATATTTTCTTCGGAAAAGCTTGTTCCGCATTTGTATCTACAATTTTTACAATTTGGGTGTTTAGATTCGATTATTTGCTTCTTCGCTATATTTCTTTTCCATTTGGATGGTTCACTTTTCTTCCATCTGCTTCTTACTTTCTCTGAATGATTTCCTTTTAACACACACCCGTTCGTACTTCAGTTTGTCTGAGAATAATAATCATCATTATCAGCTTCAGCTACGACCCGTAGCATGGATTTAGTTGCTGATTCATCTGCTACTATTAATGGATTTGAATACTCGAGTGTCTCAGTAGCAACCTCAGCGCCTAAAAAGAAAGGTGATCCTATTTTGAATACGAACAGAATATACCCATAAGTGCAATAAAATAAAATAAAGTGCAACTTCATCTCGTATAATAGTTTTGATTCGACGTTTAGATTCACAAGGCTAAGTACCCCACGCTAGGTAAAACTTTGAAGATACTCGAACTAACCATTTAATCGGTAATGCAATCATTCTGCGAGTGGAACTTAACCTCAAACTGCGATGAATAGACTGTTTACATACCTGCAGCTTCATTCTCTCTTGCTATGTTTTTTTATAGCTAGAGAAACCATTAGGGCACTTCTCAATGACATTTTCGTGTTCAATTTGCACAAACTACACCTATATTTATTCACAATATCACTCAAGAAACAGAGACCATGTTTCTTATAAAAGGTTAAAGCTACTGCCAAAACCCGATGACTGTACTTAAAGGATTTTCGCTGTTAAGAATTTAAAACTATCACTGCAGTTATTGACAAAACTCTGTCAGTGCACTTAACCGGTTTTGCTTGAAGAAGTTTGCGTTATTTTTTTATATTTGTTTCCACTAAACTATGTAAGTGCATTTACCGGATTTTTCCTTTTTCCGGTATAAATACTTTTGATTTGGACTTAACTGATATATGGAGAGAATAAAACAGTGTAATTTTGTTGACACTGGACTTCACTGGTTCTTGCAGTACATTCTGCTGTCTGAGATGGATTTATCGGTACAAACAACTCGAAAATGGTCGAAAGTGGACTTAACGGGTTTTTAGTCGCTTAATCCAACACTCGAACTGCGTTCAACATATTTGCTTGCTTTAACTATTATTTAAACTGTACTCAAATGTGATTAGAATGAAGGGAAATTATGTAGTGATTTTTTTAATCTTTACATGCCGAGATTATATTATAACGATTTGCACATATAGATTTTGTCATCACGAAAAAATCATCTTCTGTGTTTTCTTCAAATCTTCACGTTTCAGAATACCTAGATGACAAAAAACGGGTTTTCTCAATTCCGTCTGTCTATCTGTTTCTGTTTGTCTGTTTCGGTTAGTATGTCTGTCTGTCCATCCGTCCTTCCGACCTTGTACCTGTCTGTCTGCCTGTTGCCGATATAACTCAAAAAAAATTTGTTAATCAGGCGATATTTTGTATGCAGATTATATGCCTTTCTCTCATGAAACAGAGAAAATTTTGGTAAAATATATACAGGGCGTGCACCTTAAAAACTAAAACTCTTTTTATTTTTGCTTTAACTCAAAAACTATTACTTAAAGTAACATTTTCTACATAGCTCAGCTTTCTACCCTTTAAGGACAAGGTATCAGGTAAAAGTAAGTTTGCTAATAATTGCTAATTTTTTTTTAGTAATTTATTTTTACGTGTTCCTTTGTTGTGTTATCACTGTTGATATTTTTAGGGGAAAAAAATTGGGTATTAATTACCGAAATAAGTATAATGGACTTATCTTCCGAGATAAGCAATATTTTTCTCTCAGTTTTCGCACAGCTGTTCTTTATACAGTGTGTCTACTTAAGTTGGAACCATATGGAAAAAAAATTATTATTGGTTTTGGGAAAAAAAGGTATTCTTGATAAAAAGTTCTGCACACATTGATTCTAAATATTTGAAAACGTTATAAATTACGTTTAATTTTGAATTACGTATGTATTTAAATTGCCAAATCCTTCACAAACATCAAGAAAAGGAAAGGTTATCATGTTTATAGTAGATAAGAGAGATAATTTTTCAAAACTAAACGTAATTTATAACGTTTTCAAATATTTATAATGAATGTGTAGAAAAGTTAGTAAAAAAATAAGAAAATCTGATTTTTCATGATAGATCGGTGTAATTGCATATTTGAATGTAATTTTCAATTCTAATCAACTTTTGTCCATGAAAATTTTCGATTTTGTCAAAAATAAACGTACGTTACTCTTCAGCAAGATATCTGACGGTTGATAATTTTAAGTTTTGGACCATGCAGAACTTTTTATCAGGAATACCTTTTTTTTCTAAAACCAATAAATAAAAAATGTTTCCATATAGTTCCAACTTAAGTAGACACACTGTATATGCTGGTAGTGCCATTATTATTTAAAAAAACGAGAATTCGAATGCTAAATTACTACAAATAAACCAATAAGTAAATAACCAGCTAGTCGAATTTAATTAAATTTGAATCTGTCCTGGGGCTGTTGTTTTTGCATTTTTTGACATCAAATTCAACCTTTTCTAGTAAAGAGGATTCAATAAAAGTACCGGAATATTTAAACATTTTTAATAGAAAATCAAAACGCACTCAAAGGTGGTCGGCCATGATGGACGAAAGGCAGGTAATCGGTGAGTACAATAAACTGCTTGTCGCTACACTAATCCTTTTGTAAAGGGTACTTAAGTATGATTAAGCTCTTTTGTTGCATTACCTGCAGTTTGTGGCCATGGAAAATACATTTTCACTATTCAGGACTACTTACTACTTATTTTATAATATGACGGAGAAAGAAATTATTTATAAATTAATTACGGCACTAATAAAAAGTAAATGTAACATATGAAACAGATTAATATTTTGTTTATTTATTTAGCGTATGGCTAAATTCACCTCACATATACCGTTACATACAAATAGTGTATAAATAACACAAAATATTCTAAAACAATAAAACACACAGCATTAAAAATTGCATTAAATAAAATTGTAACAGTCAATAAATAGAATAAATGCTAGCAAATATAGCACAGTTGTGCTCATTTGTTATAAACATACATATAAATTGTGAATGTAATCTATGCATCCTTGAAACGCAAATACATATAATTCAAAAACAATACTAAAAAATACAGTGACTCCATTACGCAAATCTTTTTCCTCGCAAATAATGTAGTTTTAATCCTCAGTAATAATTTTACTTAAAACACTGAAATCGCAACTACATTACTTATATTTTTTTAATGGCAACTAGTATGTAATTTTAAGTTTAAACCATAAATTGGTTTAATAACATAAGCATAAGCATGACATACCTTATTTGCAATAACTGTATTAGGTTTATCTTTTCAAACTTAACTAATGTAGGTACAGCGTTAATGCTAAATAATAATTAATTTAAAAAAGTGCACGCATTGTACTAACAATAATTAACAAAATTAACGTTCTTCGTCATTCAATAGTCTCGTGCTTTTCGAAAGTGTTAACTAGCGAAAAAACGAGCGTATAATTAGCCATAAATTAGATTTTTAATTTTTAAGCACTTGTCAAAAATTTTTAAAATTACAAATTCTACAGAAACCGGTGTACAAAATAGAGAAAGTTTCTCTAACATTTTAAGCCGAATTCAAAAATCTAATAATATGCCGGGTGTTCTATTTAAAATAGGATTAATAAAAAAAAAAGAAAAACAAAAGAAACTCATTTTAGAGGCATTCAACAGGAAAAGCACCTTTCTCATATCAATAAGTTTGAAAAGAATCGTTAAAGCCGTTTTTGAAAAAATCCAAAGAAAAACTGAAAAATCACAAGAGTAAACACCATACTTCCGGTTATGCGATTTTCTTCAAAAGATTGCTGTCGCATCTAGATTGTATACACAACTTATACAGTCTGTTTGATTTTAGCTGTCACAGCAGATATCTCGGCTATTGTTAGAGATGTGACAAAATGTTACAGATGGAAAGTTGTTCTATATTTACTTTTCTATTATCTGCCATAGCAAAAAAAAACAATTGAGCATCAAATGTGTTAGATATAGCCAATACATTGGAAATTTTAAATGGAATGTACTTAATTTTATTACATATTCTAAAACTGTAAAAAATTATCTTTACAACGATATATCATATGTCATAGTTATCTAATCAATTAAAAAAATAAATTGATAATTAAGTAACAAATGCACGATTACGTAGATTGGAGCTTTATTCAAAAAAGTAGGCGGTGAAACAAATGAAATTATTTGTCAGCTTCCAGTTGAATCACGTTCTTTAATACTGTCACTCTGCACGTAATTCTGCATTAAGCAAACCTTGATAAAAATAAAAACCATATGCCGATTTTCTTCTGACAGAATTCGAAGATTATCTGGATGATATACCCCACGAAATACGTGGCAATATGAGGTTCCAATAGGATGGAGCACCTCCCCACAATGTATAAAACGTCAGGAATATTTTAAACGAAAAGTTTGATACAAATGGATAGGAAATGATGCCCCATCAACTGGCCAGCCAGATCTCTTTATTTTAGACTTTTTGTGTGGGGTTTTCTCAAACAACAAGTTTATGTTACGTACTTGTTCACAAGATCTCTAGACGATCTTAAAAATTCTATTCGTAGGGCCTGTGGTAAAATAATACAATACATGTTGCAAAAAGCGAGAAGAAACTTAATAAGCAGATTTCGACAATGTATTGCAAACAACGGAGGTCACTTTGACAAACACTCTAGATATTATAAACTGCCATTTTAAACTTAGTTTACTTATTGATGAAAGAGATGACAAAAGATTTACTAGCAGTCGCTGAAGGGGAACAATACACTACCAAAAGTCTACAGAATAATGTAGTTAAGATAAATACCAGAAACCCGGATACGTATCGTAAGCTAATCAAGTACATGCTAGAAAAGAACATCATACACCATACCTATCAAATGAAGGAAGATCGACCATACAGAGTAGTCTTAAAGCATCTACATCATACCACTCCAATAGATGACATTAAAAACGCCCTCAAAGAATTAGGACATAATGTACGCAACATAATGAATTTAAGGAATAGATTAACCAAAAACCCGTTACCAATATTTTTTGTAGACCTAGAACCAGATAAAAATAATAAAGACATTTACAATATACATTCAATACAAAACAAACACGTTCTATTTGAACCCCCAAATATTAATAAAGACATTGCACAATGTACTAGATGTCAAAGCTATGGGCATACAAAAAAGTACTGCAATAGGCCATTTGCGTGTGTCAAATGTGCAGGACGTCATGACACCAAACTTTGTAAAAAAAACTAGAGAAACCCAGGCTACATGTATTCTATGCGGAGGTTCACATCCAGCTAACTATAAGAGATGTACAATTTATCAAGAACTCCAACGAAAGTATCAGCCCAATAAACAACTCCCAATTACAAGATCTCCAAACCTAACAAGACAGAATTTTCCTCTTCTGCGACCTCAAAATAATCAGTCTCCATTCAATCAGCCAACATCCACATATCCTCTCTACTCTCAGGTAGCAAAAAATTAACCCTCTTCAACTGAAGATCTTACTCTTAAACAATTCCTCGATGAGTTTAAAAATATGTTTAATCAACTGTTGCAACAAAACAGTATGATACTAAATATGTTAACCACAGTCATCAATAAATTGATCCAATAATGGCCAAGTTTTTAAAATTGCATTGTGGAACGCCAATGGACTACAACAAAGGAAACTGGAAGTCGAAACCTTTATATCCTTGAATAATATAGATATTTTACTAGTATCTGAAACGCATTACACCTCAAGAACCCACTTAAAAATACCACAGTACTCGATATACCATACAGAACATCCTGATGACAGAGCTCATGGTGGTTCTGCCATAATAGTTCGAAACTCCATTAAGCATCACGAATTACCATTGATCATATCAGCTATATACTGTCCACCAAGGCATAATATAAACAAACAAATGTTGCAACCGTTTTTTGAAACATTAGGACCTAGATTTCTAGTGGGTGGAGACTTTAACGCGAAAAACACACACTGGGGTTCACGCTTAACTACGACAAAGGGTAGAGAGCTATATAAACTTATAACAGAAAATAACTATAGCTTTCTTTCAACCGGCAGTCCAACATACTGGCCATCAGATCCTAACAAAATCCCGGATCTATTAGACTTTTTTATTAGTAAGGGCATCTCGTCAAACTACACCGATATTGTATCTAATTATGATATATCATCTGATCATAGTCCTGTCATAGTAACACTAAGTGCAACAATAATGTATAAGAAACCCAAGCCTGTTCTAAACCATGCAAGAACTGACTGGGAAGCATTTGAAGCTCATATTAATCAACATATTACTACGAACTTGAGCCTAAAGACAAACGATGAGCTGGAATACGCCACAAATCATTTGATTACAACAATACAGGAAGCCGGCTGGTACGCTACACCACAACCCGACAATCTAAAAGTCAATACTCCAAATATTCCTTCTGAAATATTGTAACTGGTTAAGGAAAAAGAAGAGCAAGAGCAAGGTGGCAACGAACTCACAATGCTGTTGACAAAACGAGATTTAACCAACTAAATAACAAACTAACACGGCGACTGCAAGAAATTCGCAACGAAACTTTCCAGTCATACACAAGTTCGCTCTCCGTACATGATAATTCAATCTGGAAGGCTACCAGAGGAATTAAACGACCGCAGACACACATACCACCTTTGAAAGATGAAACGGGAACATGGGCACGATCTAATAAGGAAAAAGCAGAGGCGTTTGCACAGCATTTGGAAAATACCTTTCAGCCAAACTCGAACGACATCGATCAGGAAGTTGAGGATTATCTAGAAAGCCCTTTACAACTATCGCCTTCAATACGCAACTTTACCATTTCTGAAATTGAAATACAAGTAAAATTCTTGAATAATAAAAAAGCACCGGGGCATGATCTGATAACCGGAACTATTCTAAAACACCTGCCAGAGAAAGGTATTAAATTTTTGCAAATTTTCTTCAACGGAATATTACGACTCACATACTGGGCATTATCACTTAAATTTGCACAAATTATTCTAATACTTAAACCCGGCAAACCTCCTAACCAGATCAAATCCTATCGTCCCATAAGCCTACGTCCGATAATTTCTAAGTTGCTGGAAAAACTAATCCTGAAACGCATAAACGAAACTTCGCTTCAAGAAGAATGGTTACCGAATCACCAGTTCGGCTTACGAAATGAACACTCGACGATACAGCAATGTCATCGCTTAACAAATATAATACATGCAGCACTGGAAGCTAAAATCTATTGCAATGGAGTGTTTTTGGACGTGAGAAATGCCTTTGACAAGGTGTGGTATAGAGGTCTACTTTATAAAATAAAGATGCTCTTACCACATCAGTATTATCTCCTACTACGTTCCTATTTGGCAGACCGCTGCTTTCAAACCAAATTTGGCAATGACGCCTCACAACTAAGAGAGATAAAGGCTGGCGTCCCTCAAGGGAGTGTTCTTGGACCTCTAATGTATTTATTATTTACTTACGATCTACCAATCACACCACAAACAAACTTGGGGACATTTGCAGATGACACGGCAATACTTTCGTGCAGTGAAAACCCGGCTACAGCATCAATGCTACTCCAAGAACATTTAAATCTCCTGGAGCTGTGGTTAAGAAAATGGAAGATAACTGTAAATGAAGATAAGTCAGTGCATATTACCTTCACGACGAAACACTCGACATGCCCACCAGTAACATTCAACAACATACCTATACCTCAGGCAAACGAAGTTCGATATCTGGGATTACACCTAGATCGGCGATTAAATTGGAAAACCCATGTCAACAAAAAACGAAAGGAAATGGACATAAAAATTAGAAATATGTACTGGCTCCTTGGGAGAAAGTCAGTTCGTACGCTAGAGAACAAACTACTTCTATATAAGAGTATAATCCGCCCTGTTTGGACCTACGGTTGCGAACTATGGGGATGCGCTGCTAAATCGACTATTGACATAATCCAACGTTTCCAGTCTAAAGCACTTAGACAGGTATCCAACGCCCCGTGGTTCGTGTCAAATCGAACATTACACAACGACCTCAACATGCCATATGTGACAGACGTTATCAAAGAAAACGCGATAAAACACCACAACATCCTAGAAAGACGCCCAAATATGGCAGTCAATCCTTTGACGGAAGAACCTGAAATCAGAAGATTAAAACGGAGGTGGCCGATAGACTTAACTAATTAAATTAGGGGTGACACTAATGGGTGTCTTCCCCCATGTCTTTGTTTAAATACATAAAATTAGCTCATAGAATAATTGTGAACATTCTGATTGCTAATAAAGTTACAGATTAAAAAAAAAACTTATTGATTTATTGTTATTTTTTTTATGTTGTTATGTTGTATTTATGTTGAATAGCATATGTTGTCAAGACAGTATTAAGAAATGTGATTCAACTGGAAGCTGACAAATAATTTAATTTGTTTCGCCGCCTACTTTTTCGAATAAAGCTCTAATCTACGTAAGCGTGATTTATGCGATTTATGTTTTTAAGTGACTAAATAACTATGACATGTGATATATTGTTGTAAAGAGAACTTTTTACAGTTTTAGAATATGTAATAAAATTGGCCACATTCCATTTAAAATTTTCAATGTATTGGCTATATTTAACACATTTGATGCTCAATTGCTTTTTTGGCAGCTAATAGAAAATTAAATGTAGAATAACTTTCCTTCTATAACATTTTGTCACATCTCTAACAATAGCCGAGATATCTGCTGTGACAGCTAAAATCAAACAGACTGTATATGTAGTTTCAACGTCATACCTGTTTTTCTTTTGAGATATTCTGTTCGCACAACCACACAGGCACACAGAATGACAGACAGACCAATGAAGAAAATAGCTTAACATTTGAGGTAGGCAAGTACAAGTCAAGATGAAGCTTGTTGCTTGCCGAAAACGTTAATAGGCGATACATTCCGAGTTATCTTATTATATTTTTCCCGCTGCTTATCGAAATTTTCTTAGATTTTTGAAAAAAAAAATTATTTGGTTTGTCACCTGTCACCAGGTTTAATTTTAGTGAGTCGTGTTACCTGTGAGTGTCACATGTCACATAAACACTTACAATTATAAACATAACGTCTAAGTCTGCATCTTGCGTTGCTAATTTTATTATCCTAGGAACTTTATAATAATATTAAGTTCCGTTGTCAAGGGAAAGCATCAAACAAATATAATCACCGACTTACACGTTTTGTTACTAAGGCTGTATCATGACTTACATGATCAGCAGCGGGATAACATGTTTTTGGGTTCAGGAGACACTTAAACGTGAAGATCTGTTGAAAACTCAATTTCGAATTTTTAGGGTGAATCCAATACTTCCTTTATTGTAAAAGGAAGTAAAAATGTGCAAAGAGGTGCTTGAAAAACGGCCAGAGCTGTAGGATTTGAGAATTTATAGGATTTTTTTTTCAAACAAGTAGGTAATAAAGCGAATGCAGAGGGAAAAGGGATATAATATAGTAGTTACTTTTTGATTACAGAACATGAAAGTCGTCCTTTTTAACGAAAAATCGTGAAGTATCACTTGTGAATTTTCAATATGACAGTTGCAAATTCTGAAGTCTTTTTCGACCACATTTCGAGTTACAAGGGGCCACTATGCACAAAATAACGTGTACAACACGTATGAAAGCAACCTTTTTACTCATTTTCACGAGAAAAAGTATGACTTTCATAACTAGTTGTACAACAAGTTAAGAAAAGTGATTTTTTCCTTACAAGGCGCGAGATTTTTTATCGAAGATAAGACAAGATTAAAAACGTGTAGAGCACGGAAAAATACTATTTTTCTACGTGTTGCACAAATAATTTTCTCTAATGCGCTATCGAAAACCGTTACTTTGTGAGGATTTATTGGAAGTTTTTAAAATCGAGTAGATCAGAAAAAATCTGGTGTGATACGCACACACAACTTTTTTTTCACTGTGATAATTCTTCAGAAACCGTACAAAATAGAGAGTTCAACTGGAAAATTACCTATCTCACATCAATACACATTAAAAATGTAACGTTTGAAAAAAATGGTTGGAGTAGTTTTTGAGAAAATCGAAAAAACTGAAAAATAACAGGGAGTAAACACCATACCGGATAAGCGTTTTTCTTCAAAAGCTTGCTGTCGCATCTAGATAGTACACAAAACTTATATATGAAGTTTCATCGTTATACCTCGTTTCGTTTTTGAGATATTCTGTTCACACACACACACACACACACACGTGGTAAAAAATAGGATATTTATTTACCATTAACGACGTAAAAAAATGCATTTTGCGCACTAGAGCCCCCAAAATTTTTGGCGCGCTTCGGCGCCGGCGCGAAACAATTCTTGTTTGGCGGTTGTAGAAAAAATATTATTTGTATTACGAGTGCGAAACGTTTTAGAGCGTTTGAATGACTTTTTTTGACTCGGTTAACGCCTCGTAAAAAGAATTAACATTCTCACGCTCTAAAATCATTAATTTCGCGCACTTAATACAAAAATAACATTTTTGCTTTTAGGGGACTCTAAAACATGAACATCTGTTGAAAACTCAATTTAGAATTTTTGGGGTGAATTCATTACTAAGGAATTAAAAGTGGGAGTTCGTATGGTCGTGTTACTGATTTATTATTCGCTGTAAATTATTTTAATGCTTCATTTACTCAAAGAAAGATATCCAATAACATACAGGTAATTTGCAATAATATTTAATTTCTAAACAAATCAGAAACTTAAAAAATATGTAGGTACTTAATTTTCAAATGTACTTACTTTTTTTAAAATTTTGTACCCAGCCAACAGCCGGTAGGCCAATTATAGGCGTCGCTGTACAATTTATGGGACTTCCAACCCCACTAACGACTGTCATGATGTTACTATGACATCCGGGACCAACTATTTTCGAGGCAGCCGTACCACGAGGCGCCGAGAGAAGCAGCCGTGAAACTCCCATCTAAGTTCTGACCAGAAAGAGCGTTGCTTAACTCTACTGATCGTACGTAGACGCTTGTTCAAGCTACACCACCCGGGACCGTGGCAAAATATTCAATATGAGGATTTTTTGGGAAATCATGATCAGAATTTGTTATAATCCGTAACACCTTCGTTCGCTTGAGGCAAGTATTCCTAGCTCTGGCAGCTTTATTTCGTTTTTTTGTAATACACCAACTACGAACCATTTATTTATTTATTTATTTTATTCAGACAAGGGCTGAAGACGAAGGTCCTATAATGCCCAAAGAAACAAATTACTACAATTGGTGGCAATGGTATAAAAAATAAAATAAAAAAAGAATACAGTACAATTTAAATAAAAATTAATTGCCATATTAGAGCATTATATTTAATAACGATACACCCAACCAATTATCTCACTTGATTACAAAGTTTTCATCAGAGCGGTGCTTTCCTAACAACACAAATATGAATGGCCATCTCATTTTAGGGAAAGTGCTAAGCAACCATTAGTGTCTACTTTGACAACTTAATCCTTCTTAACATTATGACACTGAAGTGCTGTTCGGTTGGTGTCCTAATCTCAAACATTTTAAAGGTTTTCGATGGATGTGCCATCTGTTTAAAATGCATAGGAAACTCTAGGTGCTCTATTACCTTTAAGAAAAAGGACATTTTGAACTCGACATATACAGCGTCAGCACCTAAAAAATATTTTTGTTTTAATTGAGAAATAGATAAAAGTAATAATTTCCACATACATTAGGCGCAAGAGGTCCTTCATGAGCGCGTGCATCAGGCTCTGTAGTTCGAATCCTACTCGCAATAATATTTTTTTATTTGAAAATTGATGTACTTTGCATTACCAAGTGTTTCCTTATATTGCTTCAGTATTATTAGGAACATTAAGATAGTTTTACCGCTAGTTCCTTTAATTGTTAAAACTGTTTAGTGTCACAACGTCCACTGAGTAAAGCCCTTTATATTTGTTTTTGCTGTTTTTGGTTCTTCTAACGCCAGTTTTAATAGGATTTTAAGACATTTATGGTTTACATATTTTTTTGATACGTTTTAAAATTTAGGAGTCGAAAGCAAGTTAGATATTTAAAAATGTAACGTTTGTAATATATTGTTAAAGAGAGCTAAGTTACCTAGCTATTTTTCTTTTTACTTTCCTCGTCTATATCTCAAGGAAGTATTGTAGTCGCAAAAAGTTTACCTCTGAGATCTCTTCAGATCTTCCCGTTTCAGGGTCCCTAGATGACGAAAAAACAGATTTGTTTTGTCTCTACTGTCTGTCCGTCTGCCTATCATTGGCGGTATAGATCAAAAGCTGTTCGTTGGAGGAAGACGATATTTTGCATGCGGATTAGATGTCTATCTGGTTCGAAACAGAGTATACATTCGGTCAAATATATACAGGATGAATATCTTAAAAAATATAATGTTGTCTATTTCTGCTTAAACTCGGGAAATAGACGAAAGTAATAATTTGCACACAAGTCAGGCTCTACCCTTGATGAAAATGGGACCGAATAGACACAGGGTAAAGGTTGCTAAATGGGCAACGATAAGCGCGTCGTGTGTAATCCAGCCTCATAGTATAGATGCGAGACAGTCCTTAATGGCAGAACGGTACCAAGGGGCGGGTTGCGCCGGCGCCGGCAATGCTGTTTTAATTTCCAAGTTTATGTAATTCTCATTGCCAAGTGTTTCTCTTTGTTGTTTTAGTATCATTACGAACGTGAAGATATTTTTACCCCAAGTTTCCTTTTATATTTTCTACCGGAATTAGAATGCATTCAAAACCTTGGTATCGTAGAAATGAAAAAAAATATTTGAAACATCTCTCGTTGAAAGCTCAGGAAGAAGTTGCAGAACTTGTGATGCAAATCTCAAACTTGAAATTCACCTTTTGGCATGCTATCAAAGCAGCATTTCCAATAATAGCAGAATTAGCTATGTCAGCACTCCTACCATTTCTTACCACCTATTTGTGCGAATTGGCATATTTTGCAACATTTAAACAATTAAAACAAAATGCCACTCAAGTAGTAAGAACATCAAGATTGCTATATCACCAGTAGTGGCAAATGTTAAGACACGACTGGAGTTCTTGTGACGTCCATCACGTTAGCCATAAACTTTTTATCTTATTTCAGCCTTTAGTAAAATTTTTCTTAGCATATACACATTTTCATATGATAAATCTATTGATACAATTTTTATAGTCGATTTTTCATGACAAAATATTGTTTAATGAAAAGTATATAAATTTTTCATATACTGAATTAATGTTAAAATTTACATTTTTGGTATTTTTTACTTCTATTTTGCACATTAATATATGTAATATTCAGTAACAGATGTACATGACTTTTTGATAGAGTAATACATTAGGTAATTGAAAACTTTCCATTTTTCCTTCCCTCGTCTGGTCCAAAGAGGTCGCAAATGAAAAATGTTTGAAAATCATGCACTACTCGCGCTGGTCAACTGCACAGGTGCAAACACTTTTTGCAAATTGTGAAATTATCTTTAGGGATATCGAAATTATATAAAACTGTTGTAGGCTTATGTATATGTATGTTTTCTACTTTTTAATTCAATGTCTAGTTTGAACAACCATTGATTGCTGTTTTGTGAATTTATTTTGTTACAATTAAACCTGTACGCACCCTAACTACTAACACTGACAATGATATAATAAATTTACAACTTATATTACCATAACTGGGTTAAACTCAAAGTTATACTTGTTTTTATTGCTTTAGAATTACTTTATTACTAAGTAGATTAACTACAGACCATTTTAAAATTGAAGGCTCCTTATTTCTGTAAACAATGTAAATCACCAACAGGAGAGCGGCTCTGAAATGTCCGCACGAAACTAATGGCAAATAAATCAGAATGACACTTTATATTTCATTTGTGCCGCCACTTAAAAATGTGATGCAAATCAATGGTTATTTGTATATTTATCAAAAATGTTATGCAGCAAGCGCATCCTTCAGCGCGATAAGGTTTCATTAAAAAAGTTTGCGTATTTGATATTTTAAACAGTGCGAAACTCAAGGTCTTATAGTTCGTATGAATTTCACAAATAAAGCCCCTTTTGAATGGAATCTCCCTTGTTGCTCAGTTAAGCAAATTAGATAAGGCTTCAATAATGGAACTGGACTGTAGAATATAGTATTGTAAACCATTTTATTTGCATTATTACGATTATAGTGATCATAAAACTTGAAATAATAGCATAACGTTAGTAGAAATAAATATAAGAGTTAATAAATTTAAACTTAAAAATACAAAGAATTTGAATACGAACTTGGTCGAGCAACCAATTTAACAGAAGGATAAGTAAATTCTTACCTAATCTCTGGCTCTCCATCTTCCAACATGTGGTACCTAAATTTTAGTATACGGGCCTTAATTACGTTGTTGTAAGTTGAACAAATGATTTTATCGCACTCATCACATCTTTCAAAATATTTAATATAATTCCTTCCATTTGAACTGCTTCACGTGGATGTCTCGGCAAAGACCTTCCAGTTGATTCAATACCTACACACGTTGATTTTTTACATCCTCCGCCATCTGTCTTGATCTTATTTACCCTGCTATCAATATTTCCTTTCAGTAAAACTTTGCTAAATATCCAAATAATTCATAAATAGTAATTTATGATACAAGTGCGTAAAGGTAGTCTTTAGTCACGAGTGGGGAAAAATTAAAACGCGAGTGAGCGAGCGTTTTAAGCCTCACGATTGACGTCGCTTTACGAATGTGTATCGTACACTATTTTATTTACGATAGAATCTAGAAAATACAGTAAATATAAAAAAAATATTTAAATGTAAATTAGGATTACTAGCAACCTGTCGTAATTTTGCGTGGTTAAAAATTTTAAAACACGTTGCTACTGACGACGTGACTAATGAAATCATTTTAAACACGTTGTTACTGACGATGTAAACAAATGAAAACATGTTATTAAACAGTCGTTTGACAAACTTCAATATAGCTCTCTTGTATGAATATTCCATTATTAGTGTCTCTAATATGTCTACTCCGATTTATCATATTGCAATATGATTTATGTTTTGAAATGTTTATCTTCACCACCTATTTCATGGTAGACAGCATTACCACATTTTTTTGTTTTTTTGCGACATATAAGACCAATTATCTGCTCGGTAAATAAAAAATTCGACGAATACTCGGCTCTAGAAACAACGTCTTAGACTTAGAGGCATGTTGATAAATATTTTCTGTAGTATTAAATTTTTGTGTAGCAGTTATTCAGCTAGTGTTAAATCGTTTAAAAAATATATGTACTAATATTGCTCCCAGATCCATTCCAAAACTCATATTTTTATATTACATTGCCCTTGATCTATTTCTGGTTTATCCCTCTAGCTAAGGATACCTCAATATTACAACAGTATAACGATCCGGCATGCAGATAGCCCAAACCTTTATTCCATATTTACCTCGAACATCAAATCGGATAAATCGCATTCTTTCAAGGAACCGATTTTGACTCGTTGGAGCAGGGTATTTCATAAATGTAGTTGACTTCCTCGAGCTTCTCGAAAACGTCCTTCTATAACGAGTATTCAATAAATGTCTCAATTTCGGCTTTATTTACTGCAGCTATTACTGTACGCTGCACTTTTTTGATTTGTATGTTTTACAAGAATGTTAATTATTTCAGTTGATATAATCAGATGAAAACTATCAAGGACATAAACTGCATGGTTACGCTTTTGAGTTAGGTCTCAGGACGTTACAAAATATTATACGTTTGTTGTTTACCCTTGAAATTCTAGATGTGCTTCCAAGATCCTCCAGAAAATGCAGCATCGTTAATATTTACTGGTTCAGCCCCTCGATGAAGCCCCTTACGAAAGTGGGCGTAACGTTGAGTTCTTCGACCTCAATAATGACACGGTCCAATCCCGGAAGTCGTTTGTTACTTAATGACAATGGCCGTGAAAGCCTCCGAAATCATAGTTAACAATTATCTACCTGGGTTTTATTGTTACGAGTGTCTAAAGAAAGTGACATCCAAAGGCAACAGCTACAAGTAAGGTCTAAACAACCTATCAGGATGTAGAGCTCGCCGCTGTGGTTGTATTTCTCGCTGTTGCTCGAGGTAAGTCGGCAGTCCACCTACCGTTCCATGAGAAGTTGCCAATTATTACAATAGACATCATGGCTGCTGCGATAGGAGATGGCAGTATCCATAATACCACAAAAGCTGAATAAGGAAATATATTCAGCTAAATAAGACCGAACAACAAACGGAAGGCAACGAGGAGCCACCGCGGAAGCCTGAAAATTTTCTCCAGAAGTCAACACAAATGGAATGACGTCTTCAATAGTAAAAGATACGGGAAGTAAAACAGTCCCCCAATTGGATTTCCGGATGGGGATAGCTAAAGAAGGCAAGCCCGTTGTGTTAAACCCAACCAATCTACAGGATTGAAAATCATGAGAGAGAACCTATTAGGATGGTTTCTGCGCGAGTTTGTGTGAAATATTCATACAAAGAATTAAGAAGCTTTTGAACGCGATTTGTAGCATTTGCTTGTCTGTATCGATTTGTATTCTCATTACCTGTCAGTTCTAGACGTCTATAGGAGTGTATACTTGGCTGCCAAGTCAGAGGTCGAGAGTTGATTGCTCGATTCGGGAAAGATTTTTTGTTAAGTTATCGAAAGATGCGGATTGCCAATTTATATGTTTTCCCACATTTAAATATGAAATTGTACACTATTTATCGGCGCTTTCTGTCCCATTCGCATTGTCAGCTAGCTGTGAATATTAATAAATTGCTGAGTTGATTTTAAACCGATTTCCTTTGTCTGGGCTTCTCAATAATATAAATATATTAATTAGAAATGAGTATAGATTGCTGTGTCAAAACTTTAATATTGAATTAAGTAACATATGCAAACAAAATTCTAACGGGTGTTCATATACAGTCGTCATCCCAGTAGGTTTTGACTTCAGAAACGTATGTCTATTAAAACTTAGAAAAAATGCGCTATGACAGTACTCAATGACGTTTCATTGTGTTGCACGAATTAATCAAAGACATAACATTTTGTTTTTCAAAGCAACTGGGATGACGACTGTTTATGAACACCCGTTAGTATACAATTATTGCTGAATAGACCTCCAAAGTGACACATTCAGTTGTTTTCTAATAAAACAAGCATGATTACTATCAAAAATATTTTTATGAAAAGCTATTTACAAGTAAGAATATCAAGAAACATATTGCTCTGGTCTAATAGCCTTTATTTGATTTTATTTAATTTAAATATTATTCTGAGGGTTTTATTTAAAATTTTGATTTCACTCATCAAAATTACTCCTTTCCGCCATATTGGATCCGCCATTTTTTTATATTAGTTGAGTTTTAATGTCAAATTCGTAATCAGCGACCCCAAAACCCCCAAGACATCTAATAAAAATAAAAAAATAAATAAATAAAAATTAGACCTTCGACGCCATTTTGTTTTTAGACCAATTTCGAGGCCAGATTCGTAATCTGCAACCCCAAAAACCTTATGTTATCAAATTTCAGGCAATTATTGAAATAAATAAAATAGTTATAAAGTTTTTAATTAAGAGTATATTAAAAAACACTTATTTGTTAATAACAATTGAAAAAATAAAAAGCACACTTTCTCACCTATGGGGAACTTTTCTATAAACTTTTTCCGAAATAATAAAAAAATCTTCAAAATCGGTTTTGAGTCAACGAAGTTGGAACTTTGGCGAGTTTTTAGCGTCTAGAAAATGGACTACTACCCACAAATTGTTCTTTCTTGTTTCTTTTAAATTTGCAACAGTTTATGTTTGTATCTTTTTTTATTTAATCACTACTAGCGAGAAAGGTTGGCAAAACGTAAAACTGCTGCAAAGCATTGACGGGACAAAGGTAGAACAATATGAAAATTACACTCAATCAGTATCAAGTTAATAGAAGATGATTTAACTGGTGCAAACATTGATTCTGAAAGTATTTAAGTGTCATGGGTTGTAGATTTGTCAGAAACTTTTAATTTTAGTTTTAAATATTTTGGGTATATGATGGGAGAGTCCCTGATCCTCGATCCTGGGAGCTTGATGCCGTTTTTCTTTTTCAAAGACAACCCCAAATCTGCTAGTTGTTGAAAGACGAACTAACTTATTTATTTCTGAAAATTTGAAAGTGATTCAAAGACTTTTCAACGGTATCTGATCTTCGTATCTTCTTTTCAGAAGAGTCGTGGCGTGTGGTAACATATTAACTATTGTTTGTTACAATTCTTACAAAGTCTTCCCATCTTTATTGTTTTCCGGTTTCCCGAACCTTCTGGTGTACTGTTTGTTTATTTGTTTGCTACGGACAAGGTCTAGGTATGCGGAGTGGTCAGATACCTTAGACACCGAGTTCTGTGGTGACATGGGCGCAAAGTCCTACTTAGGATTTTGCCGAGTCTAAGGAGTTTCCAAACTTAGCAAGGGATCTTTTACATGCTACGCATCGTAGTAGCTTGGAACCCACGGCTTTACATCACTTTATGATGGAATTCTGTAGGGGTTTTCATCAGCATTTTATATTTTTAATAATATAATAATTTAATAATAAAATAACCTCCCCGGGCCGGGAATCGAACTCGCAACCTTTAGATCCAGTAGTCCGAATGCTTAGCTACTGAGCTTAGCTACTAGTGTACTATATTGACTACCTGCAGTTCCCTCACTTGATCGGTTCACCTGAGTGGAGACCTTCCACGTGATATTCGTCCCTCCACGCATTCCTATACCATGAGTCTTTATAGCCAATAATCATCTTTGCGTTTTAATATTCAAAATACTTAGAATTCGACACTATGTACATGTCAAATCTTAATTGTAGAAATAAATTCAATATATAGACTATTCCAAATCGTAGGTATAAAATAAAATTCCATTCGGTTCCGGTTGGGGTTAGGTCGCCCAAATGGCAGGGGCGGTGTCGGCTCTCAACTGGTTGACAGTCGCTGGAATCAATCAGGATGTTGGCAGACGTTGGCAGTACTGCGAATGTAAACAAATGTCAGTGCGAGTACATGGGTTGTGTGGGGTTATCAGTTCCTTTAGTTAATGAAAGCACGATGTTATCAGTTATTTTATTTAATGAAAGCAAATACATTTTCAAATACCATCTGGATGAACTTTCTCTTGTTTTCCACGTGCACGACCGTGGAATGTGACTTGGTGATAACAGTGGGTGATGAAAGGCTATCTGTGGTTGATAACGGATAGATCGGGCGTGCCGAGGTCGGGTAACCACGAAGCTTGAGGTATGTGAATTTTGACCTAGAATTGACTATTATGCGGGAAGCTTTACTGTGGCGCCGGGTTCTGGGTACCTGCTTGTAATGGCGGCGAAGCAATGGGGGAGTTTTGAGACTTTGCATTATTTACAACAATGCAGCCCGAATTTAGGTTTACTTTGTCTCGGATTAATAAATTAGGGAAGTTTCGGGAATGGGAATTATTTAAAACAGTGCAGCCCGACCTCAGATTTGTGCTATTCCAAATTAATAAATTGAGAAAGCTTCGAGACTTGGAATTCTTTAAATCAGTGCAGCCCGATCTCATGTTTGCGCTATTTGAAATTAGTAAATTAGGAACACTTCGGGACCTTGAATTATTTTAAACAGTGCAGCCCGATCTCAGGTTTGCGATATTTGCAACTAATAAGCTGCGGGACTTTGAATTATTTCCAAACAGTGCAGCCCGATCTCAGTTTGCGCTATTTGAAATTAATCAATTGGTGAAGCTTCGTGAATATGAACTAGCCAGTTTTGACGCGCCCCGAATCTCAGGTATGCGCCGTTTAAAATTAATAACCAGCTTGGGGAATCGGGATAATTTCTCGGAATGGTTCTCGGATTAATCCTCTTCGAGTTCGCGGAACAATTTTGGTTTTATATCGAACTGCCGCGTCCTCTCTCTGGACAAACTTTACAGTGGAACTTGCGCGGCGGACGTTTCCTCGTTTTATTCGCGCATAATGGCGAATCTCCGCCTGCCGGCGTTCTGAGGTTCTTGTAACGCCAAAAACTCGAAGATTAAGCGCTTGAAATTTCATATTAAAGTTCAGTAGCACTTAATCAGGAGCGTAACGTTACAGTAGGACTAATTTACCTAGTACTCTGCATGCCTAGACCTTGTCCACGGGGTTGGCAAAAGGACCTATGAAGGCCTACTTGCTTGACATCAGTCTCCCCACAACAAATACTACTACTACTAATGTTGATGTTCTAGAATTAAATACACATACATAACCTAAACCATTGCATAAGTGTCACGGATTGTCATGCCAAAATTTTATTTGTAAATTAACATAAAAGCCAACACTTAAATGATGTTATATCTGCTGCATCAATAATTATTACGTATTAAATTATAACAACTGCATGTGTAATTTTAAATATAAATAAAAAACATCAGCAGTAATAGAGCACATCACTTAATTTTTTCTAAGCCAAGCTTGATTTCGTTTTCGTTTACTAACATGTTACTTCTGATCTCATGATGTAAGGACTCGATCTAATTGCTTTCAGTTATATAACTTTCCCTAAAGAGACTCCTGTAATACATACGCCAGACCTCGAGAATACAGAATCTATGTTACTGATCTTCTAATACAAATTTCAGTGTTGTCGTCGTGATAGTTTTGATAATATTTTTTGTGTTATTATTGTCAGGGTATGTTTAAGCTTCTCTGCATATTTTTTAAGGTATGCGTTCTTATTATTGCCGAGTTGCCTTTGAACGAGTCTCTTCAACTCATTAAGTCTTGGTAGTTGCTATATTTCAGTTTTGCCTGACGATGTAGCAAGCCATATTTCTTTTAAAAATCCATGTTGAGCTAAATGAAGCTTCAAATAGGAAGATAACTTGCACATTTAATTTCCCGCGTCAACGATAATCAATACATAACATGGTTTCCCAGTTGAGGTTCTTGAATGGCAACTACTGAGCTTTATGAATATTCTTGTACGTGGACGCAAAACAAACCTTAAGATAAAAATATTTAGTGCTTCATTCAATTTTCAAACAGTTTTAAAAATAACGAAATCATTGTGCTCGCAACTTAAACGTGCATAAGCTCCCAACAGAGAACAAATCTTCGAATATATTTGGTCCACAACCTTTGGAACAATTGCAAAGTTTCTTTTTCAATGTCGTTTCTTCACTAGTTTTTTTAATTAAAAAAGTAGACGTCATGTCACACGCGGGGAATGCTTGTAAATAAAATATGATCTCAACTTTCATGCTCGTCAAAACTTCCAGAAAAGTCAATCTTTCATTCGACCTTTCATTTGCCTGGCTACTTCAAGGTTCCTTCCAGGTATACATATGAATATTGTACATGACAAACGTGCTAAGCGTATTTTTTAGTTGCAGTACGTGCTTGCTTTATATATAGAATCAAAGAAATTGTAAAATTCACTGTAGGTATAACTTTCAAAGCCTCATTACGCAAAAAAAGTCGCTCGCAAGGAAAAACTCCAAGATACCTGTCTTTCTTGTGGATAATTTTTCGAAGCACCAGTGTTTACCTAATTTTGATAAAAAATAAAAAGCAATAATGCTTAACTACTATCTATTTATTCGATAAATAACAGATAGGTACTGTACAAACAGATACATGCTATCAACGTAAAACAGACGGTCGACACTTTGATAATAATGTAAGTATGGTGAAACTCCATTGTCCTTCAAATATTTTTGTAATACCTATTAAATTTAGTAGAATCGATGACAAATTTGTTTTTCTGATTGTCTTGATTGTTGTTAGTCGAAGTAAGTTGACTAATGCAATATTAATGTTTATCATTTATTTATAGAGCTACAATACACTACAAAAAGCAATGTAATCATTGGAAGTGCTGCATTACTTTCGGCAAAAAATAAATAAATTCTTGTGATAATACCTGTACAAGTCCAGGCATCTAAAGCTTTATATACAAGATAGCACTCTGGATTCTGGATAGCGACACACCATGTTCATTTATATGCAAAATTTATTTGCACAAAAATATTCATGATTTTCTATAGTATTCCGCGATGTGTTTTGTTGATTATAAGGGTTAATCAAACTTGATTTGTATTATGCAACTCAATAGTTTTAAATAATGTAGTGTACACAGGGTGTTCCAGGATAAGCGAACTACTCTATTATGTGAAATATTAAAACAACAACATATTATTCTACTATATTTAAATTTTACAAAATAGTGTTTACTGAAAAATAAGCGCAGATACTATCAAAATAGAGCTAAATACCAAGAATTATACACCATGGATCAACCTGAAACATTGACTCTAGTAACGTGACACATATTTAAATTTTCGCTGTTGATGTAGCAGCAGTTTTACATATTTGCCTGTCTCTAATTCACAAAAGTTGCCTTCTCAGCAAAAATTACTCATTGTGTAAAAATCGATGATCGTTTTGTGTATGGTAAGTTGTATTTGGAAGCCTGTCCCTTGATTAGTCAATCGTTTTATCCTATACAATGCAGCCTTCAAGAAATGCAATTAAAGAATCTATCCTGTTCAATGTTGTGGCTTTGCAGTAAAAAACACTGGTCGTAATAAAAATACTGCATCAGAATTGATCATTTCTTAGCTTATTAATGTTTGTGTGAAGCATCAATCAATCCATTTACTTACATGCAAAATATTGCACCCTTTCGTTTTTACTGTCTCTAGTATAAAAAAATCCACAACATTGGATTAATAGTAGATATTAATACTATGACACAATAAAGAATTGCGTATTGAAAACGTAAATACGGGAAAAATGCATAATTTAGATTGGTGGATCAATATCGTGTTAAATTTTAAATTGTGGTTTCATTCAAGGCTATTTTGGTTGTCTGTCTAACCTGATTTATTATTTATCAGGTAGTTAAATTTGTGACGTTGAACGGTCACACCAGTTTGAACTTTCGCTCTGTCATAACGTCTAAATCAATGCTGAGATTATAAAAAGAATACTTGAAAAATATAATTTTACTTTAATTTATATTACCATCTTCTCTACAGAAACAATATAACTTTACATCAACATGAAGCTCCTTTATGTTTTATTTCCAAGCTTTCTTAGAATGTGTTATAGCTCCACTTTGTGGCGCCTATTTTATGTTCTGGCTGACTATGTTATAATGGTCTTTATATATTAAAATGGTTTTATGTTATAACGATAATCATTATAATTTAGCTATTACATCTGACTTTTTACTATCCTTTAGTTTATTTTCAATCAATTCTCTTTTAAAATTGTATTTTTAGTAACTTATTTGCCATTTTATAATATGGATTATCAATATTATTAAATTGCTAACTCCAGTAGAAACATTTTTACTCTTAACTGAAACACGGGTCGGATTCGCTCATAATGTAGGCTGCTTCTATTCCTGAAATTTGATTCTCTTATTTCATGACAACTTGTACGTCTGTCACCTGTCACTTTGAATGATGCAAGTGCAAAATCAATGACAAATACTTTCTCGTTACATTACTTGTCATTCAACAAATATCAAATAGTAAGTTCTTCCCTCTTTAAAATTACCTCACTTCACCCTTTCTATATTTTGCTTTCAGTTTTTTATTTAAATACTTATATTCTGTCACCTGTTCATGGACCGCGATACTCTTCTTTACCAAACCAAATGCATCCAGCAATCTGATAAAGATCTCCCAACGTCCCAACAAATCCTAGTACGAACTCCACGAAACACCTGGATCCGCAAAGACCCCGGCCAAACACGATAGGGCACCTACCAACTTTGTTCAGTAGTACTGTCAGCAGCAAACTCCATCCACGTCTTCCTACCAAATATCCTTAAGCCAACAACGACCTAGTATCACGAACCTCGACTAGATGCAAGTTACAAGATGTCACTTCAATGACAAGCTTGTCGAATTAGAACTCCATTAGTAGTCCAGTCAAATGGTGCTCAAAAAGGTTTTTTTGGGTCGCTGTACACGAATATCAGGTTTTCCAACAAAAATTTTGACCGGAAACATGTTTTTTAAGCAAAAACGGCGTAAAACGGATTTTTTTAGTTTTTCTAAAATTACCCGAAAGCTATCTATTTTTCGTAAATGTTGAACCTATATGAAATGAAAGAAGATAAAACTTTCTACATTTTATGTACTTGAAGTTTTCGAGTAATCTTAGAAAAACTAAAAAAAATCTCGTTTTTTACACCGTTTTTGCTTAAACAAACGTTATCCGGTAAATTTTTTTGTTAGTAAACTTGATCTACGTGTCCAGCGACCCAAAAGACATATAGAAACCAAATATTAAAACTCCATCAAAACTTTCCCTCTTATTTTCTACCATTTGACTGGACTAGAACTTCGCGGCTAAACCATTGGCCGGAGAAAAAACCTGAAGTACATCAAATGTAGGAAATTTTATCTTCTTTCATTTTATATAGGTTCAACATTTACGAAAAATGAATAGCTTTTGGATAATTTTAGAAAAACTAAAAAAAAATCGGGTTTTACACCGTTTTTGCTTAAAAAAGCATGTTTCCTGTCAAAATTTTTGTTGGAAAACCTGATATTCGCGTACAGCGACCCAAAAAACATATAGGAACCAAATATCAAAACTCCACCAAAACTTTCCCCTATTTTCTACCATTTGACTGGACTATAGATGAAAACCTCCTATCCACCCTATAAAAACGCTCACTCTGCTAACAATCTCGATGTAAACCACTTCCAGTAAAACCATTCATATGATGGAATGTAATTTGACAATAAACTCAGTTTGGCATCCCATTCCAGAAATTTGTTTTTGTAGATTATAAATGTATTACTTTAGGTATTGTCACCGCATCAATTTTATTCATCCATAACGTCTTCACATCTTTTAATCTTTTAATATTTAATTTTTATTTTCACCACGCCAATTTAGGTAATTCACAACCGTTTTATATACCAAACACCTTTTAACTTTTATAAAGGGTTTACTTTCGTAATTTTAACCGCTTACAAAGGTATTATATGTTTTTGTACTAAATTATTTTTACATACTTACTTATGAATAGAAAATATCTCCTTAGTGATTTAGTTTAGCATATATTGTATAGTCCAACACACTAGAGAAACTTTATCATATTTGTCTAACACCCACTATGTTGAATGGTATTTTTCGAATTATTATTTGCCATTAATCCTCCACTTCATTTCAGATAATAATTAAATTATGTTAGAATCTTACTGTTTCTTATATGCATAGCTTCATTCAATTGACTTTTAAAGTCTATTTCCTTTCTTTACCAAATAAATTTTAATAATTTTGATACCCTTTTCATACTTAAATTCATCTTTGTAATTTTAATACTGTATTCGTTTAACCTTATTAATCTGATATTAAACTCTTATACTAAAGACCACTACAAATGATATGAATGAAGAATGTGTAATTGGACAAGTTTATTTGGTACTTTAATTTTTTACATCTTCTGTTTGTTGAAAAAGCTGACCAACGGATTGATAATGTTAGAAGCATAAAAAGAAGAAGTTTAGTCACTCATATAAAGAGGACAGTGTCAACCTAGTAAAATTGAAATACTCCTATAAATGCGAGAAGCAATTTTCAATTTACTAAAGAAGAAGATTTGAAACAAGCTGAACATAGACGCTGAGTATCAAAGAAACACGTCGTAGAAAGTGAAGCAGACCTAAAAATAGGACACGATCATACATAAGAAGTAAATGTTTCAAATGCTGTCGTTTATAAAATATAATAAATATAAAAAGAAAACTGAGCTAACTAAACTGTAAGTAACAAAAAATAACGAAAAAGAGCAATGAAAGTATCCCTCTAACAGAAAAATCCAATAAAAACAGCTTACAAGGACCTGACGTGGAAGAATTGGGAAGCGAATTGGACAATATAACATGTGAACAAACGAAAGTGAAATCAAGCTTGGCTTTGAAAAATGAAACATATGTCAATTATTAATTCACATTATGTTGGATATGGACTATTACAATAACTGTTATATTTAAATTAAAAACATCTGAAGTAATAAACCACATGACTTAATTCTTTCAAAGCCAAGCTTGATTTCGTTTTCATTTGCTCACATGTTACATTGGCAACACGTACTTTAATAAACGAGTTAATCGATTACTTTACTTTTGCTATAAAATAAATATGGTGATTCTTGTTACGTTCAGTAAGCTTTCAAGCAGACTTTACACCTAGATAAATCCTCAGGACAACGAAGAGAGAATTATTCGTATTCAAATAGACTTTAAATAGTAAATAAGTAAATAAGTATAGAAACAAACAAATTAATTCTAAGGAAAAACCGTCAAGCTAAAGGTGCATGTGATACACAAAAGTGTGAAGAATTCACGAACCTTCAACAAAAAAATTATACGCTTAATTTACATAAAACTGTAAAGAGTTAATCGATAATGTAACACAGAAACCTGTAATTTGCCTAGTAGGTAATCTATTTAGTTGTGGCTGATATTTAAGAAAAATTAAAACTTTGGAAAAACTGCATACAAGAATTGTTTGAAGAAAATCAAACAAAAGTAAACGTTTTTACCAGGAAAGTGGTCTTAACATAACAACGGAAAAAAATAAAAACGCTCTTAGATATAGGAATACCGGTAAGGTAACTGGTCTTGATGATCTTCCCACTGGTGTATTAAGTTACTTGAAGTAGATTGTATAAATCTCTTAAAAGATTTCTTTAATAACATCTACAGAACGGTCATAATTCCAGACGAGCGGTTAGTTTCCACTTTTGTTGCGCAACTTAAAAAGACAAATGCACTTCATTGCAGTGAACATTGGACTATCAGTTTGAAGAGTCACACTCTTTATAAAAAGATGAGACAGAAAGTAAAAGAGCTAATATAATCTATATATAAAAATATAGGAGACAGTCAAGAATGCAGAAATTATAGAGGACCAATAATATTCAGCACAGCTATGAAATTATACATACAGTGTGTACATAAAGTAAGGAATAAATTCATTATATAGAAAAGGAAAAGCTTTTCGGAAAAATCCTCAGACACGGCAACCTTTGTTTAAAAATAGTATCTTCTAGTCGCATTGGTGACAGCATTACTGTTCCGGATATAACGTCATCGACATTTTTTTTCAAATGGCAACCTCTATTTTTGAAAGAGGATATTTTTCTGTACACAGTACATTAATAGTTTTGTCATGTTACATAAGGAAATTTTCGAGAAAATTGATATTATAATGTTTTAAAATTAATTTATTTTATTGATTTAATTGAATGTATTCCTTACTTTATGTACACACTGTATAAATACCTGACAAGAAACTTACACGAGTGCAGAGCATATAATATCAGAGTCTCAAAGTGGTATTAAAAAAGGAAGAAATGTGCAGAATTACATATTAACGTTGCAGCAAGGTAATAGAAAATACAGAATGAAGTGGTAGAAATGTTTAACTTGCATTTATTCATTTAGAAAACAAGAGAAACAGTATGGTGCAGTCTAAGAACGAGAATTGAAATTAATAAGAAACTTTTAGAAGAATAAGACTACCTACCTATGATAATATGAAATCTGATACTTTCACAACAGAAGCAGGGCTAAGACATGGAGGAGCAATGAGCTTAATACTATGTATTTCAAAAGTCATGAAATTGCGCGTGGGATACAAAAACTTACAGAGGACTGAGATAGGGAACTTCGCATATACTTCGGATGTGGTACTTATAACTGGAAATGAAACAGATCTTCAAGAAAATATAAATGTATGGAATGATGTATTAATGGAATATGCAAAGAAAATAATCAGAAATAAAGGAAAAGTGATGGTAGTAAGACAAAAACAATAAGATATACATGTACAAATCACACCAGTTTAGGTACTTAGGAATAACAATGGAAGAAACGGTAAGGCGAGAATAGGAAATTAATGTAAGAGTAAACTAAAAACTGTTAATATATAGTATATAAACAAAAATTATCTCTTGGGTACTAAAAAGAAAACAAAAACGTCAAATTCAAGCAGTAGAAATGATACACTTAATACGAATAAAAGAAATTACAAGAGAAAGAATAATAAATACAACAATAAAAGAGAAGAATTGAAAACTAAGTCTATCTTAGAATATGCAATGAAAGGCAGGTTAAAACCAAGTGTGGGTAGCTAATGAAGGACAAAAAATACCAACAAAAATCGTGGGAAAAAACAATTGTAAAAATACTTTAAAGAAGAGAAAAAACATGGAATAAGGCAAACTAATTAGTACAAAATAATAACAAGTGGGATCAGTTTGTGTTTGACTAGAACTAGTGGAACTAGGGTATCAGACGCTAACTGTAAAAAAAAATGAAGAAGCTCAAACTATCCGAAAAATCTAAACATTTTCACAGGTCTAACTTATCAAATATGGAATCAGTTACAATTTTCAGCTTTAAATTTAATGTTATTTTCCACTAAGATAAACTTGATTAAGGTTTCTTTAAGCTATCCGACTGTTAATTGATTTCTACTGCGTACAGATTACCCAGATTATAGAAACAATGGAAAAAGTCCGTTGAAACATTTCATAACAGACTACTGTCGGTATTGTGAAGAGGAATTCAGTAATCCTTAAAGTTCGCTAAATCATGTAAAAATCTTGAATTTCTAATTTCCCGACGCAACAACAAATTGTAGCCCCTCTTCTTCAAGCCTTTCAACCCCATAAGTTTATGGCTGCATTACAGAAATGTTTCAGCTCTGTTTAATGACGTAGAACGATTCTCTTTCTTTCCGTTTGTTCCTGTTTTTACATATGTTTATTCAATTTCTCCATTCCATCTTTGTTTGCCTTGCCAACACCCCTTGATGGTCATAGTCGACAGTGTGCTGTTCTATTGGAGAACTCGTCCCTCGGTTTTTGACCACGTGTGTGACACAATTCCACTTGAAAATTTCTACGATTTCAACAATATGCTTAACTCCTGCTCCAGTCCTGATATCAATGCCATTTTTTACCACTGCTGGACGTAGGCCTCCCTTAACTTTTTCACCCCTTCTTATCTTGTGCTGTTTGATAAAATTTGCTGCCTGTACGTCTTCTATATGACCTGCCGACACTTGATATCTATGGTCGCCAGTGTGCGGTTTTTCTTCTTCAACCATTTTCTTACTGCTGCTGTATGTAGGTCCTCCTTAAGTTTTTCCACTTTTCTCTATCCTGTGCCGTATGATACTATTTGCTGCTTGCATATTATATTTTGATATCATTTGTCCGTCTCCTATATGGTCTGCTGACACTTCGTCATGCTCGTGGTAGCCAGTGTGCGTTCTATTTGGCAATTCGTCTGTCGATTTTCTGACTACGTGCATCGCCCAGTTCCACTTAACGGTTGCTCTCCTTTCAACAAAGTCGTTAACTTCTGTTGTAGTTGTTATATTGATGTTACTGCATTTTTCTTCTTCTGTAGCTATTTTCTTACTGCTGCTGCACGTAGGCCTTCCAATTTTTCCTATCCTACGTCATGTGATACCATTTGCTGCCTACATATATTCCTACATCATTTTTCCATCTTCTATGTGTCCTGCCGACACATCAAGATGGTTCATGGTCGCCAGTGTACTGCTCGATTGGGCCATTCGTCTGTCGGTTTTCTGGCCAGGTGCCCCACTTGATTTTTCTTGGGGGTTACTATTATTTCAACAATATCGTTAACTCCTGTTATAGTTCTGATATCGATGCTTCTGCTTTTTTCTTCTTTTTAAGCTATTTTTTTAGAACTGCTTGACGTAGACCCCCTTAAGTTTCTCCACCATTCCCTTTCCTTTGTCGTCTGATACCATTTGCTGCCTGCATATAATCCTGTATCATCTGCCCATATGCTGTGGTAAGCCGTCACTTTTAGATTTTCATGGTTACCACTGTGCGGTTGTATTAGTCAATTCGTCTTTCGGTTTTCTGGCCATGTGGCACACCCAATTCCACTTGAGGATTGCTCTTTTTTCAACAACATTCTTAACTCCTGTTCTAGTCCTGATGTCGATGCTCCTGCTTTTTTCTTCTTCTTAAGCAATTTTTTTACCACTGCTTGACGTCGACCCCCTTAAGTTTCTCCACCCTTCCCTTTCCTTTGTCGTCTGATACCATTTGCTGCCTGCATATAATCCTGTATCATCTGCCCATATGCTGTGGTAAGCCGTCACTTTTAGATTTTCATGGTTACCACTGTGCGGTTGTATTAGTCAATTCGTCTTTCGGTTTTCTGGCCATGTGGCACACCCAATTCCACTTGAGGATTGCTCTTTTTTCAACAACATTCTTAACTCCTGTTCTAGTCCTGATGTCGATGCTCCTGCTTTTTTCTTCTTCTTAAGCAATTTTTTTACCACTGCTTGACGTCGACCCCCTTAAGTTTCTCCACCCTTCCCTTTCCTTTGTCGTCTGATACCATTTGCTGCCTGCATATAATCCTGTATCATCTGCCCATATGCTGTGGTAAGCCGTCACTTTTAGATTTTCATGGTTACCACTGTGCGGTTGTATTAGTCAATTCGTCTTTCGGTTTTCTGGCCATGTGGCACACCCAATTCCACTTGAGGATTGCTCTTTTTTCAACAACATTCTTAACTCCTGTTCTAGTCCTGATGTCGATGCTCCTGCTTTTTTCTTCTTCTTAAGCAATTTTTTTACCACTGCTTGACGTCGACCCCCTTAAGTTTCTCCACCCTTCCCTTTCCTTTGTCGTCTGATACCATTTGCTGCCTGCATATAATCCTGTATCATCTGCCCATATGCTGTGGTAAGCCGTCACTTTTAGATTTTCATGGTTACCACTGTGCGGTTCTATTAGTCAATTCGTCTGCCGGTTTTCTGGCCATGTGGCACACCCAATTCCACTTGAGGATTGCTCTTCTTTCAACAATATTCTCAACTCCTGTTCTAGTCCTGATGTCGATGCTCCTGCTTTTTTCTTCTTCTTAAGCTATTTTTTACCACTGCTTGACGTAGACCCCCTTAAGTTTCTCCACCATTCCCTTTCCTTTGTCGTCTGATACCATTTGCTGCCTGCATATAATCCTGTATCATCTGCCCATATGCTGTGGTAAGCCGTCACTTTTAGATTTTCATGGTTACCACTGTGCGGTTGTATTAGTCAATTCGTCTTTCGGTTTTCTGGCCATGTGGCACACCCAATTCCACTTGAGGATTGCTCTTTTTTCAACAACATTCTTAACTCCTGTTCTAGTCCTGATGTCGATGCTCCTGCTTTTTTCTTCTTCTTAAGCAATTTTTTTACCACTGCTTGACGTCGACCCCCTTAAGTTTCTCCACCATTCCCTTTCCTTTGTCGTCTGATACCATTTGCTGCCTGCATATAATCCTGTATCATCTGCCCATATGCTGTGGTAAGCCGTCACTTTTAGATTTTCATGGTTACCACTGTGCGGTTCTATTAGTCAATTCGTCTGCCGGTTTTCTGGCCATGTGGCACACCCAATTCCACTTGAGGATTGCTCTTCTTTCAACAATATTCTCAACTCCTGTTCTAGTCCTGATGTCGATGCTCCTGCTTTTTTCTTCTTCTTAAGCTATTTTTTACCACTGCTTGACGTAGACCCCCTTAAGTTTCTCCACCATTCCCTTTCCTTTGTCGTCTGATACCATTTGCTGCCTGCATATAATCCTGTATCATCTGCCCATATGCTGTGGTAAGCCGTCACTTTTAGATTTTCATGGTTACCACTGTGCGGTTCTATTAGTCAATTCGTCTGCCGGTTTTCTGGCCATGTGGCACACCCAATTCCACTTGAGGATTGCTCTTCTTTCAACAATATTCTCAACTCCTGTTCTAGTCCTGATGTCGATGCTCCTGCTTTTTTCTTCTTCTTAAGCTATTTTTTACCACTGCTTGACGTCGACCCCCTTAAGTTTCTCCACCATTCCCTTTCCTTTGTCGTCTGATACCATTTGCTGCCTGCATATAATCCTGTATCATCTGCCCATATGCTGTGGTAAGCCGTCACTTTTAGATTTTCATGGTTACCACTGTGCGGTTCTATTAGTCAATTCGTCTGCCGGTTTTCTGGCCATGTGGCACACCCAATTCCACTTGAGGATTGCTCTTCTTTCAACAATATTCTCAACTCCTGTTCTAGTCCTGATGTCGATGCTCCTGCTTTTTTCTTCTTCTTAAGCTATTTTTTACCACTGCTTGACGTAGACCCCCTTAAGTTTCTCCACCATTCCCTTTCCTTTGTCGTCTGATACCATTTGCTGCCTGCATATAATCCTGTATCATCTGCCCATATGCTGTGGTAAGCCGTCACTTTTAGATTTTCATGGTTACCACTGTGCGGTTCTATTAGTCAATTCGTCTGCCGGTTTTCTGGCCATGTGGCACACCCAATTCCACTTGAGGATTGCTCTTCTTTCAACAATATTCTCAACTCCTGTTCTAGTCCTGATGTCGATGCTCCTGCTTTTTTCTTCTTCTTAAGCTATTTTTTACCACTGCTTGACGTCGACCCCCTTAAGTTTCTCCACCATTCCCTTTCCTTTGTCGTCTGATACCATTTGCTGCCTGCATATAATCCTGTATCATCTGCCCATATGCTGTGGTAAGCCGTCACTTTTAGATTTTCATGGTTACCACTGTGCGGTTGTATTAGTCAATTCGTCTTTCGGTTTTCTGGCCATGTGGCACACCCAATTCCACTTGAGGATTGCTCTTTTTTCAACAACATTCTTAACTCCTGTTCTAGTCCTGATGTCGATGCTCCTGCTTTTTTCTTCTTCTTAAGCAATTTTTTTACCACTGCTTGACGTCGACCCCCTTAAGTTTCTCCACCCTTCCCTTTCCTTTGTCGTCTGATACCATTTGCTGCCTGCATATAATCCTGTATCATCTGCCCATATGCTGTGGTAAGCCGTCACTTTTAGATTTTCATGGTTACCACTGTGCGGTTGTATTAGTCAATTCGTCTTTCGGTTTTCTGGCCATGTGGCACACCCAATTCCACTTGAGGATTGCTCTTTTTTCAACAACATTCTTAACTCCTGTTCTAGTCCTGATGTCGATGCTCCTGCTTTTTTCTTCTTCTTAAGCAATTTTTTTACCACTGCTTGACGTCGACCCCCTTAAGTTTCTCCACCCTTCCCTTTCCTTTGTCGTCTGATACCATTTGCTGCCTGCATATAATCCTGTATCATCTGCCCATATGCTGTGGTAAGCCGTCACTTTTAGATTTTCATGGTTACCACTGTGCGGTTGTATTAGTCAATTCGTCTTTCGGTTTTCTGGCCATGTGGCACACCCAATTCCACTTGAGGATTGCTCTTTTTTCAACAACATTCTTAACTCCTGTTCTAGTCCTGATGTCGATGCTCCTGCTTTTTTCTTCTTCTTAAGCAATTTTTTTACCACTGCTTGACGTCGACCCCCTTAAGTTTCTCCACCCTTCCCTTTCCTTTGTCGTCTGATACCATTTGCTGCCTGCATATAATCCTGTATCATCTGCCCATATGCTGTGGTAAGCCGTCACTTTTAGATTTTCATGGTTACCACTGTGCGGTTGTATTAGTCAATTCGTCTTTCGGTTTTCTGGCCATGTGGCACACCCAATTCCACTTGAGGATTGCTCTTTTTTCAACAACATTCTTAACTCCTGTTCTAGTCCTGATGTCGATGCTCCTGCTTTTTTCTTCTTCTTAAGCAATTTTTTTACCACTGCTTGACGTCGACCCCCTTAAGTTTCTCCACCCTTCCCTTTCCTTTGTCGTCTGATACCATTTGCTGCCTGCATATAATCCTGTATCATCTGCCCATATGCTGTGGTAAGCCGTCACTTTTAGATTTTCATGGTTACCACTGTGCGGTTGTATTAGTCAATTCGTCTTTCGGTTTTCTGGCCATGTGGCACACCCAATTCCACTTGAGGATTGCTCTTTTTTCAACAACATTCTTAACTCCTGTTCTAGTCCTGATGTCGATGCTCCTGCTTTTTTCTTCTTCTTAAGCAATTTTTTTACCACTGCTTGACGTCGACCCCCTTAAGTTTCTCCACCCTTCCCTTTCCTTTGTCGTCTGATACCATTTGCTGCCTGCATATAATCCTGTATCATCTGCCCATATGCTGTGGTAAGCCGTCACTTTTAGATTTTCATGGTTACCACTGTGCGGTTCTATTAGTCAATTCGTCTGCCGGTTTTCTGGCCATGTGGCACACCCAATTCCACTTGAGGATTGCTCTTCTTTCAACAATATTCTCAACTCCTGTTCTAGTCCTGATGTCGATGCTCCTGCTTTTTTCTTCTTCTTAAGCTATTTTTTACCACTGCTTGACGTAGACCCCCTTAAATTTCTCCACCCTTCCCTTTCTTTTGTCGTCTGATACCATTTGCTGCCTGCATATAATCCTGTATCATCTGCCCATATGCTGTGGTAAGCCGTCACTTTTCTATTTTTATGGTTACCACTGTGCGGTTCTATTACTCAATTCGTCTGCTGGTTTTCTGGCCATGTGGCACACCCAATTCCACTTGAGGATTGCTCTTTTTTCAACAATATTCTTAATTCCTGTTCTAGCCCTGATGTCGATATTCTTGCATTTTTTTTCTTCTTCAGCAATTTTCTTACCACTACTGGACGAAAGCCCCACTTAAGTTTTTCCATCTCTCCCTATCCTGTGCGATCTGATACCATTCTTTGCCGACATATATTCCTACATCATTTGGTCATCTTCCATGTGACCTGGTAACACTTCTCGATGTTTATGGTCACCTCTGTACGCTTTGATTGGGCAATTCGTCTCTCGGCTTTCTGACCACCCAATTCCCCTTGAGGTGTTCTATTTCATCAAAAATACCCTTAACTTCTATTCTAGTCCTGATAATAATGCTCCTGCCTTTTCCTTCTTATTTAGCCATTCTGTTATCACTTCTGGATATAGGCTCTTCCTAAGTTTTTCCACCTTTCCTAATCATGTGGCGCCTGGTACCATTTGCTACTTGCATATATTTCTATTTCCATCTGTCCATCTTCTTTGTGGCCTGCCGACACTTCTCGATGTTCATGGGCGCCAGTGTGTTGTTCTATTGGTCCCTTCATCTGTGGTCTACGTGACGGTTACTATTCTTTCAACAGTATTCTTAACTTCTGTTCTAGTCCTAATATCGATATTCCTGCCTTTAGTCCTTCTTCAGTAATTTACTTACCCCTTAATTTTTTCCACCTTTCTCTATTCTGTGCCGTCTGACAGCATTCCTACATCATTTGTCCATCTTCTATGTGGCCTGCCGATACTTTTGGATGTTCAAGGTCGCCAGGCTGCGGATCTATTGGGCAATTCGTCTCTCAGATTTCTGACCACGTGAGCCAGACAAGTCCACTTAAAAATTGTTCTTCTTTCAACAACTTTAACGCTTCTTCTAGCCCTGATTTCCATATTTCTGCCGTTTCCTTCTTCTTCGGTGATTTTCTTATCAATGCTGAACGAAGCGCCCGTCTCAGTTTTTTACCTCTGCTTCTCTTGTGTTATTTGATATGATGATGGTGATCGTGCATCATCTGCCCATCTTCTATGTAGACTGCCAACACTTTTTGATGTTCATGGTCATGACCCTCCCATTCGCCGGATTGTTTTCACCGGATTTCGACTCGTCGGAATTCGTTTCGCGGGATTAGGGGGTTAGATGGAAGAGCAGACGTATGCTAATTACTTGGATTTAATCATTATATGTAGAATACAACTAGTATATGTACTGAATCTCGCCCTAACTATAAATTTCAATTCTTTTTAATGTATTTCGTTTATAGTAATAAAGACATTTATTATTATTATTATTATTATTATTATTTTATCGGAAAGCTATTCGCCGGATTGCGTTTCGCCGGATTGTAGGGTGCGTGTCTATAATGACATTCGGCTAAGTACTGTGTCTCGTTCTAGCCTGTTTAGGTTAGTTGCAGTCTTTGATATATATTTTTTTTTATTACCACGGCCGGTGTTGTCCCCACGGTTAGCATAGTGTCCTCGATCTTGATATCCGGCGAATCGAATTCCGGCGTGACAGATTCCGGTGAATCGAATTCCGGCGAAGAGAATACTGCTAATGGAAACGGAGCCTTCATGGTTACCAATGCGCGGTTCTATCGGGCAATTCGCCTCCCAGTTTTCTGGCCACGTGCAATTTCACTTAAGAATTGCTCTTTTTTCAAAAATATCTTCAACTTTTTCTGATTTCGATATTCCTGCCTTTTTCTTCTTCTTCAGTCAGGTTCTTACTAATGCTGAACGTAGCCCCCCCTTCGGTTTTTCACCCCTGCTTATCCTGTGCTGTTTGATACAATTTGCTACTATATTTCTACATCATCTATCCATCTTCCATATGGCCTGGCAACTCTCCTCGATGTTCATGATCGTCTCTGTACGGTTCGATTGGGCAATTCGTCTCTCGATTTTCTGACCACGTGCGTCACCGAATTCTACTTGAGGGTTGTATTCTTGCAACAATACCCGTAACTTCTGTTCGAGTCCTGATATTAATGCTTCTGCCTTTTTCTTTGTTGACGTAAGCCACCTTTAAGTTTCATCACTTCTCCCTATTCTGTATCGTCTGATACCATTTGCTGCCTGCATATATATCTTCTGTCTATCTTCTATGTGGTCTGCCTATGCTTCTCAATGTTTAAGGTCGCCAATGTGCGGTTCTATTGGGATATTTACCTGCCGGTTTTCTGTCCACGTGCTCCACCCAATTTCACTTGAGGGTAACTATCCTTTCAACAAGACCATGCATATTACTCGGTCTGATACTGCGTGTAATTTCCGGAGGAAATGTTTTCTTTTTTTTTGTTGAGAAGATGCGAAATTCCTGCGATGTGTGCATTAGCATCACACGCAGTACTTGTTCAGAGTGTAGGTTGTTATAGTTTTTCCCTTTTAACCGTAGTTTCAATGACTTCTGAGGTGTCCCACCTGATTCGGCCGAATTCCTCTTCTAGTTTTTCCAGGTGTTCTTTCATACCTACCGTTCTTATATTATATGTAGCAATGTATAGTTTTTCTTTGGGTATATACGATTGCATATCGGTGTGGGATTTTGAGCATTCAGATATACCACCTGAGGTACGAAAAATTCAAAAAGACGCCCAGGAAGCTTGGTTTTTTAATGTTAAAAACTCTAAGGAAATGCCAACACAAAACGGAAGTTGCACTGAATTATTGAATATTTCATTAGTTTTAGCTCCATTCTGGTATATTAATAATTTTACGGGAAATAGTAGTAACAACGAAATTTACGTACATCCTAGCTCTATGCTATTATAAACTGATTCTAAATTATGCTAACAAACATTAGTGGTTTCGTGCTAACAACAAATTAATTGCATAGAAACTGTCTTTATTCAGGTTAAAAAATCATGCACACAATTCACATCTTACATAAACATAAGCTGATAATTCATGTTCACTTTCACAGCTTCTATAGTTGCATACACCTTGAAACACTGCTTCACATGTTTTCGTCTGCATCACTCAGCCAAAACAGGTACTCATGTACGACCACCACACTAATTCTTCTTTCAGTTTTAGATGAAATCATATCAGTCCTGATCTCACCACAACTAATTGCGGAAATAACGAAACCGCAGCCACCTTACGCCCACGACACGGTGCGCTCCATCATAGAAGACGTAACGCAGTCCTCCATAATGCGCCTGGACCCCACCAGCATGGACCGGCTCTGGGACCTGATCACCATGGTCTTCAAATGGCAGGTAACGCTGTCGCCAGACCTCACGGGATAACGCTGAGGCACCTTTACGAGATCGAGACCTACTCGCTCAACCCCGAGACGCACATACAGCTGCACAGGGTGCAGAACATAGTCGAGAACTTCGGCAAGATCTTCAACCAGAACGAGCAGAACCAGATCAGGGAGGACGTGCTGCAATGGCTGCAGGTGTACACCATCCGCGTATCCCTGCTGCTGCGCATGGGGCTGCAGAATGAAGACGGCAGCTTCGTATACGACAACCCCAACCCAATCGCTCAAGATATGGTGAAGAATTTAGGCGAGAATATCTATGAGGTTACACAGAATGGGAAGGTTTTGGAGCAGAGCAGTAAAGAGGCGGAGCAGCCGAGTGAAAAGCAGGAGCCCAGTTACGAGTTGCAGGCGTTCGTCGACCAGATGCTTGGAGACCGAAAGCTGAGCACCGGGAGCAGTGAGAATGCGCCCACGTTGAAGCTTTTGATAGATGAACATGGTAAGGACAAGAAGGATGAAATCAAGCTGGAGATTTTTTGATAGTATAGACGCATCAGCACGTGATAATAAGTTGCAAAAAATTTTCAATGATTTGAATTTGGATGACGTAGAAGTGTCCTCGTCCGTCAAAGACGATTTGCTGGAAATAATAGGGTCAGAGAGTATGTAATGGTATCTCAAATTAACATAAATGTTGTTAGGGTTGGAATTTTTATATTTTGAACTGATAAACTTTAAATTGTGTTTACTGATGATTTCTAGCTTTATAAACTGTTCTTACACATTGCTTGAATTTTATATGAACATTTCGGGTTCCTAAACTAGAAACGAGAAGCTACACACTGATCTTTGCAATATTTGTAGGTTTGGTACCCAATATTAGTTAATTTAATTATCTTAAATTGTTACGAGGGAAAATAGTTTTACGAACCAGCACCAAAACAAAAGCGCTTCCGTCAGCGCCGAGGAAGAATGCTTACTCTCGGGGGCAGTAGCAGGAAACTACACAAATTCGAGTAATTGTTAGGCGCCACCTGTTTCATCTGCTGGGAGACAACGTGGAGGGTTCCTCCTCCACAGGACAGGCGGTTTGTTCCGCGACGGTCGTAAACAATCCACTTATGTCGTGACGTCACGTTGAGCTACACATAAATGTTTAAAAAATGGTTTTTCCGTGGTACAATGCAAATGACAGGATCTCAACAGGTGCTTCAAGCAATACAAGCGAGAATGATAGTAATGAACAAACAAAGCTTGGAATGCAGCAATTGGGCTGGTGGCGTGAATACAAAATCTATCGGTCTTGTTCTTCTAAATGTTGTTCTATGATTGTCTTTTATCTTTATTATAGCCAAGAAGAAGTTATAAATGTACTAATGATCTACAACTACTTGTTACTTTGTAGAAAAATGTTCAATATGAACAGTTTGGGGTATTCATTTCTTCAATAGATAGTTTGAGGGCTACACAAAACATCAAGCAGAAATTATTCTAGAGTTAGTAATATATTAAATAGATATTTCAGAAGTTTATCAATTTCAGAATTTTCATATCTAAACGCAAAATATATTTATATGAGAGATTGTTAGTGAAATTGAACTTTAACATTCAAATTTAGAAGGGAATATCTTATCTGTACATTCCGAAATATATCAAATTTATTTTTCCAAAATTAAATTCTCGGTTTTGTTGTAATTTAATCGAAGCTCATTTACATATATTGCAAAGGGTTAATCTTATCTACTAAAAACAATTAATTGTTGTTCTCTTGCAATGCTAATATCAAAGTATAAATATGCTGAAATGCCAAACAGGTAATACACTATTTTTTTAAATATTTTAAAAACAACGACTTAATCTAGGTTGGAATATTAGTGTCCCATTTTTGTCTTTCAGTGTATTCAGAGAAACTGAAGTACTACTGAACTACTTATTCTGTTATCTCCTTTTTTTTAAATGCAGTAATAAGATACATAGTGCAACTTTTTGCCGCAACTTTCACTTCCATATGCACATAAACAGCTTCAATTGGAGCTAAATAATTATTAAGATGTTAAGTAACTCGACTAAAAAGTCGCCTGTGAGTGCTAGCCCTTACAGTAGCAAATAATATGTGTTACTTGAGTTATTTTCAATAATAATCCATATCGTATTATGCATACATAAATGGCTCAAAGCAGAATAACTGTGATTTATACTCGTGTAAAAGGTTGAACCTTATGTATAATACTTTTGTACAATTTTCAGGGCCGTAAAGTTGAACATTTTTCTAGGCTTTGTTAAAAAATTCCTAACCCTAGCAACACTGCATTTCCAAGTATTATATCGATTAATAATTACATGTTCTTGTTTAATATTGTTAAAAATAAATGTATCCTATTTTCAAATAAGGTGTATTATTCCAACAATAATGCGCTAAAAGCTATTGAATGGCAGGGTTGCAATGCTAAACCATCAACTGCATATTTAACCATATCCTTTCAGTCATGTGCCGATTTCATTAATTCATAGTAATTGCAGCCTCTGTAGTGCGTATTTAGGTATTGGAAAAAGATTTTGTATTATTTTTAAATGCTGAGCTTTGTAGTTTGAGAAACTGGGTCACTTGCCGCACTGATGTCGGTTATAAGGCATTATACGGCTTGAATGGAAGTTTGGTTTACATGATAGTGCTAAATCAGATGCCATGCTTTTATATTACTTACAATGGGACAGTGATTAAAGTAAGATTTTACTGAACCTTTGTGTACCACCCTTAAACGAAGGGGTTGACGAGGCCTCGGCTAGCTCTTTTAACTCTCGGTAGAACTGGCATGGTGTAAAGATCAGGCTAAGAAATGCTTTAGGCTATTGCAATTGAATAGTGGATTAATAAAAGAATTGGGCGCCATGTCGTTATTCACAACAAATACACAAACCTAGCTAGCAAAATGATCAACACCTACCTTGTAAGTTCCGCTGCATACCTTAATCTAAATGTAGTAAAGCGCTCAACAACAGATGCAAACAGTAACAGTCAAAAAATATTTAATATCAAAACATTTAAATCAGGGTTGGCGTCACCCAACTTACACACACAGGTATATCGGGACAAAACAAACACAACAACATTTAAAAAACTTCAATCCGAAGTGGCATTTCAGAATTCGCTAAGTATAGCTTAATTAACCTCTAGAGGCTAGCACCTGTGCAATCGCATTAATGATAATATAATATACACGCTATTTCAGGAATTTTGAACTATTTACATACCCGCGCTTAGCGGTAATAACAATTGAGCCAAAGAGGTTGATTAAACTCGCTCAGTTTGATTTGCTAAGATCTTAGTAGAACTGATATAAGTTGCGGCATAATGCCTTTGACAATAAAAAATAGATGCTGATTAGAGCATGGACTTACAGTTTAAATAAAAATGAATTCCATAAATCGGCGAGGAAATCTCGATGCGTTGCACTCTTCTACGAAGACTCAAGGCCAACTTGACTGCATGATCCCAAGGTCAATGCTCGAAATAAACTAGCATCCAAAAGGAGGGATATTCCTGGCTATGTACAAGCGCTAATTCGGGAAGCTGGAAACGTTAGCTGCGGGATGCTGAATTTAAGCCTCCGTGAAGTGAGTCAATGCAAGCGGTTTCTAGCCCAAACTAAACGAATTTCAGCCCAAACTAAAAGACCTAAATATTTGAAATATTAGAAAGTGAAATCAGCTCGCAAAAGCATTCTTACCGCTTCGCTTGCTTGAAAAACAAGAACGCTTCGAAAAATCAATACTAAACCAGATATTGCACTGTTTTCAAAGCCAACGTGGATCGAAATTGAGACGACAAATTCAAACGCGAAAATGTGCAGGCGTTTTAATCTCTGAATGCGAGCGCCTGCCGCGATAAGCTTGAATACTTTTGCTACAAAATATAGCTATAAGGTGGTCCGAAAGTCGGTGTTAAATGCATTTGAAACAAAGTTGAAACGGAGCTTTACATTTGTAATATAACATGCACAAGCATACAGTATTCATTTTGAATCCAGCTAGCTAAAAGGTTACTAAAGTATGTTAAAATAATTTTATCTAGCTAAAACGATGCCTGTGAAGTGCTCAAAAATAAAAATTACATATCTCCAATAAGTACAGTGAAACCAAAATCCGATCAAAAAATTATGCAGTTAAATTATCTAAAGTCACTCAGAAGCCCACTAGCTGAGCTAATTAAAAATACTGGAACTGAACTAACCATAAAATACATACTCGGTTCTCCTAAAATAGTTAAAAATCAAAAGACAAAAAGCTAATTAGTAATATGCCTAACACTCACAAGTGGTTCGATATTTTTTCTGTTTGTAATATCAATGTGCGGTCTCTTAATTCTTTTTTTCACTACTTTTCCCATCAAGTCTGGAAGAAGAATATGATATTATAGCAGTAACTGAACTTCGTTAACTTGAAATCTTCCTTCCTCGTACATAGAGTTACCGCATTATGAATTAATTCGAGCAGCTAAACCTACACGAGGAGGTGGGTAGAAGAACAAAATAAAATTATTCTTAGTCGAGACGTCATTTTCAAGGATGAAATCCCTTTAAAGAGGAAACTTCAAGTCTCACTTGTAAAAACCGAAGAAAACGGGAGCCACAAGTTTTGCCTTTGACGCAGATCAGTGAGTCGGAGGAAGCCCTTGCCTTGAACGAAATTGTTGCTGTCAAAGGAGGTGGTGCGCTGAAGGAAGCCGTTGCTCTGCAGCCTCTGAAGGAAGCTGTTTTAACATCGCCAAGTGACGAAGCAGAGAAACAAGCGCCCAAAAGAATAAGGCGGCGGAAAACGAAAAAATCGTCTAATTTGCGTGATTACGTCTTTTCTGGAGAAGTTCGTCTCCGAGTTCTTATGGTACAGCTATGCAGAGCAGTGAAGCAGATAAATGGAAAGTTGCAATGAACGAGGAACTGGCGCTTTAAAGGAAAACCAACGTGGGAGTTACTGGAATCATCCCCAAGCCAAAAGGTAATCGGCTGTAGATGGGTGTTTTATGTTAAATTTGAAGCGGATGGATTAGTTGGACGTTACAAAGCAAGACTGGTTGCTAAAGGCTGTGGTCAGAAAGCAAGACAGGATTATAAAGAAACCTTTATTCCTGTAGTTCGTTTCAATACTGTGCGAGCTGTACTAAGTGTTGCAGCTTCGGAGGAACTACGACAGCTGTTTCTGTATGAAACACTGCAAGAAAAAGTTTATATGAGCCAACGGGAGGGATCTAATGATGAAAGTGGTCCTGTAGGTAGGCTAAACCGAAGCTTGTATGGATTAAAACAGGTCCCCAGATGTTGGAATAAGAGCTTCGTGGACTTTTTAAGTAAATTGCAGTTTAATTAAAGTGACGCTGATCCATGTTTATTTATTAAAAAGGCAAGGAAATCTAAAATAATTACTGCATTACTTGCTGACGATAGACTTGTAGCTAGTTTGGAAAATTCAGGCTTAGAATATTTTGTGAGTGAACTAAAAAAGGTCCTACTACAATGAGGATATACAAATCGTTAGATTAGAAAATTATTTTCTCTATTTCTATCTGGATGAGGTGTTGTTACTTTCCACTAAGTGGTTGACGGTGTTTGGTATAATAAAAATTTTATTACATTTTGCAGTTGATTATTTCTAATAGTTTTGAAGAATTTCTAGCTATTTTTATTATAAAAAGCTGGGTTACGCAATGAGTTGCGAAAGTAAATAAATGGTTTCAAAGCTTACTTGAGTTTTATTTGGCAGCTGTCAGTTGAAAGCTGCAAGGTTAACATCCAATAATTGCAACAAGCTGGGGATAGCGATGGGTTACGATTCCAAGTAGGCGAACGAAAGGTTTTTTTATGCTGTGTCTGCTGCTACGAACTTTAAGCAGCCATACTACAGAGTGTCTAAAAAAGAATTACATCTAGTTACTTGTGAAATTTGTTTACATGGAAATTTGTATGTGCCACTAGATTGTTATTGGTATTGCATTATCCAAAGCTGTCATTAAGTAATTGTCAAAAAAAGTAAATATTCACTTATAATACCATGAGTAGTCAAAGTTATGTCGACTATTTTTGCGGTGGTGTCACGAATGTCCATTGCGCTTGGTACGATTAGGACGAGTGCGATAGCACGAGTCCTAATACCAAGCGCAATGGACATGAGTAGTGATACCACCGCAAAAATAATCTACTTAACTTTGACTAAGAATGGTATTCGAGAGACTATTTAATGAACCAAACTGCCTTTTCAAATTAGTTTTCAGTAAATCTAGCAACAAACTACGTAATTTCTATAGTAACGCAACACTAATATTGACTTTTTCTAATAAAAATTGCATTTGTTAAAAATAGTCACTTGAATACCTTGTAGGAAGATATATCCACTGATATTTTTTGATTGGTCAAGAAACGTCAGAATTCTGGATTTTTATTGGTCACTTTTTGACAGATGACAGGTGAATTGAATAGTCACTTCAAATAGTTTTAATTATAAAATATTTCTGCATACAATACAAATGTACACAATGCAAGAAAACATTTTTATTATTGAGGCATATTTTCGATCAGGACAGTTAATAAATGGGAAATGGCAATATTCCTATGCGACTTGTAAGCAGCAGTTTCGACTGCAATTTCCTAACAGAATTGTCGAAGAAACTGTTCTGCTGCACCACATTCGTTGCGTTGTTGAAAAATTTCGAGCGACAGGAAGTGTAGAAAAGGCAAGTCTACCGGAAGGCCAGCCACTGAACCAAACATTATTGAAAATGTCGAAGCTCTTGTCGTAGAAAACCCAAAAATGTCAGTGCGTCGTATTTCAGCTCAGACAGATGTCCCTAGACGTACTGTTCACAACATTTTGAAGAAGCGACTGCACATGCATAGATATAAAGTGTCTGTTGTACATGAAATTCGACAAAGGGACCATGCTAGTCGAATACATTACCGCAACTTTTTCCAAGAAAATTTAAACAACAACGATGTTCTTGATTTAGGTTTTTTTAGTGACGAGGCGTAGTTCCATTTAAGTGGATTTGTAAATAAAGAGAACTACAGAATGTGGTCAGTCGATAATCCACATAACTATGTTGAAGCTCCTTTACATCCTGTTAAAGTTGAAATATGGTCGTAGGATCATAGGACCAATATTTTTTCATAACATCATAAATGGTGAAAGTTATCGAGAACAGCTATTAGTGCCCTTTTTGGATCAACTGCACCCCGATGCATTTAATGGTGGTTACTTTCAGCAGGACTTGTTGTAGTCAATAATTAACCCTTTTCTAATGACTACCTTTAGTTTATTAAGTTATATTCCTTCCATTACTTTTAAGTTCTGTATTTGAGAAAAAAAAAAATTATTTTCTGGAAAACAATGAGGATTAATCATTTTTAATAAGGGTTGTTTTACTTCTTACGATATTCATGCTGTTGAGTAATGCGCTAAAATGCGCACATATCTTAATTTAAAAGTAAACGAAAACCACAAGTAAATTTTGTCAACAAAGACTGTTGTTGAGGTTATGTTATTCTTCCGTCTACTAGGTCTACTACTAGCTAACAGTAGCGCGCGAGAGCGGCACATTCTACGTTTGTATGGGAAATTCAAAGCACACTAGATGTAGTTCTTTTTTAGACACACTGTACCTTTAGTGAACAAATTACATCAGTGGATAGGGCCAATGCCAAGTATGTTTTAGCGGAGAATAAGCAAGATAGGATCCTATTTATACTTTAAAATTTTTACTGGTAAGTTGTTTGCTGTCAATTTTCGGGTTTTGAATTAAATAGCAAGCTGTGTATTTGAATGAAACTACGTTAAAGTTAGATAGTATCAAACCCTGAGATATATTTCAATTCAAATAAAAATATTTTGCAGTTGTGCATAATATTGATAGTTGGTGTTTGTATTAATAATAAACGGAAGTCTCAAAAAGGTACACATTTAGAACAATAAACCTAATAGTGAGTTCGATCTTTAACAGTTGTGAACTATTTTCATTTTATAACCTGTTACGAAAAATGTGATGTTTTGAAACTTGAGTCAGTTTTGAATAGTGAGGCTTGATATGTCAAAATTGGAAATAAGTTTTTCTTCTTCAGCATTTCTAATAAAAAATTTAGAGTATGGTCAACTGAATAAACTTAATCCAAAACAATTTGATTTACAGCTTCTGCTTTTCTTTTCTTCTTTGGAGACTGTGGCAAACTGTTTCCAGCTGCTTGACTTTCTTTTTCGATTTGCCACCCATTTCTAACTAATTAATGTTTCGAAACGTAGAAAAACAATATAAAACACTAATGAATCACCCGAACTAAGCTTCGCTTCGCTAATTTAAGAGAGATTCATTAATATCAATTTAAAAAAGGATCACTTGGCCAGTAATCGAACCCGGGCCGCCAGCGTGGCAGGCGAGTATTCTACCACTGAACAAACGATGCTTCATTGAATAAGGCGCTGTTATAATGGTATATGAACATTAAGGGTTTAGTAGTAGGATTAAATATAATTTAATTAAATTAATACTTTTTCGTCCTGTTTTGGAAATAAAAGCAGGCCTACGATTTAAGTCTAAAAATTTGCAAAATTGTAAGCTATCATACAATTTAATCGGTCTAATATTTTCGGAGGAGATAGCTAACAAAGATACAAACATACATACATACATACAAAGAAAGAAAGAGACCACCGATTTTATGGTATAGATAACCGCAAAAAAGAGATATTTTCCTGCCAACAAAAATATAGAATTAACTTAATTTGCCTTGAAACCTACAGTTTAGCGTTAGGCATCGTAAAAACGCAGAAAATGCAATTAGTGTTCACAACTAGAAAATAAAAAAGCACAAAATATATCGCAGACCAAATGAGGTTATTATTAACAAGAACAGAATATTAACACCAATACTTTTAAAGGTGATAATGAACAAATTGGTATCCTTAATACCACAAAATGTAAACATCTGATTGCAGAATTGTTGACAAATCGGAAAACTACTGTAATTATCCACCTCCAAAAAACGGATACGAGGAGCGTTCAATGTGATCGTGGCTTAACATATAGCTTAGACATTTTATAAAAATATTGTCGTAAATTAATGCAAGTCCATTTTAGTAACACCCATCAAAATTGAATGGTTACCGTCGGTTGGTTGCTATGCTATTAATTGTTTAGTAAAGAAATACGTGGAAAATGGAAAAATGGAAAATTCGTGCAGTTATTAAATATTTATGCAAAAAGAATGATGCCTCTTAAAATCTACCGGTATTGACATTGGGCGAATCTGCTTCTTCTTACAGTACGGTCAAAAAGTGGTAAACAGAGTTTAAGCATGGAAGATAATCGTACCTCTTAAATAATGCACAATAATACATTCCGTGTTAAACCGACGATAGTACCAAGGTTTCATTCAACGGTTTTGTTTATTACTTTTAATAGGGATATTATCACAGAAAACAATTACTTATTATGCCTATTGGTTGTTTTTAAAACTAAAAACACAGGTGCATTACATTTAATAATAAGGAGGGTTTGCTACTGCCTTATTGAACCGGACCCACGGTCACCCACACGCTCCGTTTAAACACACCCTTATTATTTAGTCTTCCTATTACTTTTGATTTGTTGTTGGTTATGGTCTGTCTCTATTTGCACATTTTAGAGTATTATAAATTTTAACTTTTTCGCAAGATTAATCGAGTTTATGTGTTTTGCGTGTACTTATAGAATAATCATTATTATGTAATTATTATATATTGATATTATTACACAGTCTTGCTTATATTACTGCTACCTGGTTTTATGTGCTACTTCTGAGTGTATGAATTCTCTGTGATAACCTGGATACACTTGTCGTTATTTAAATATTCAATGGCGCCCGTCTTTGCTATTTATTTAACTTCAGTATTTATAATTGTATCCATGTAGTCATTAAATTTTAAGAGAATTAGCGGACGAATTAAAATCTAGTATCAACTAGTTCTCTTGTGTTACTCCTTACTATGAAACCACTGCAATTTCCTCTCTGCTTCTGGTCCTCTGAATAGCACCAATAGCACAGAGTCAAATCTTTGTTTCTTATTTATTCTAGGTGTCTCCATCTTACTTCTTGTATTGCTAACACATTTACACAGTATGTCATTGCCTCATCTACTAATTTTATAATTTTCCGGGTGCTAGTAACGTATTCACTTTCCATGTGCCTATTTTAAGTGATTTCTTTTTATTAATTTTTCTTTATCGCATCTATATTTGTTTGTCTTTTCTGTCGCTTGTGTCGTCATCCCTTTAAGCGTCTGTTAATACAAATCTAATTGTTCTAAAATCACTTAAAATAGGCACATGGAAAGTGAATTCCATGTGCCTATTTTAAGTGATTTCTTTTTATTAATTTTTCTTTATCGCATCTATATTTGTTTGTCTTTTGTGTCGCTTGTGTCGTCATCCCTTTAAGCGTCTGTTAATACAAATCTAATTCTTCTAAACGGGATACGGAAAGTTCGTTCCCCACATTTCGTACCCCACATTTCGTTCCCGGGATATTTCGTCTCCCCACATCTCGTACCCGGAAACTTCGTTCCCGAGCGAACTCAATTTGTCTCCTAGATTACAGGGCGTTGAAAAACGAGTGCAGCGATCGGAATGCAGTTAGCAAATGAAAGATATTTTAATTAATTTATTTATGATAAGAACAAAATAAATTTCATTTATTCAAAATGACGGTTTAATCTAAGTACGTATCTTTCTAATATTTTGTATAGGGTCACAATTTCTCATTCTGAACAACTTTTCTTAGTAATATTTTGCCGTATCATGAACAAAAAGAGTAGTTTACCTGAAAAGTCCTTCATTTATTAAGACAATTTTTGCTTAACTGTCAAGGCCGACTTGTTTTTGAAAAACTGAAAATTTTCTTAAAATTCTCTACAAACCAAGCAGGAATTATGATTCCTATAACATATTTATGTAAAACCAAAGAGCATACGCTCTTTGGTAAATCTAAAAATAAAATTTAGTTCCCTCTTGTAAACTCAATCCGGGGACATACAGTATATATTTCTTATCAGTTTATTATAATAAATAAATTAATTATAATATCTTTTATTTTTCCAACTGCGTTCTGATCGCTGTACTCGTTTTTCAACACCGTGTAATCTAGGAGACAATTGTCTCTGCGCACCTGCGACGATATTTTTTTTTCTTTGTTCTCTTGTGCATGCATCTATGACTTTATAGCACGCGTTATGCTCCGTCCTAACTTTTGCCTTAGTTTAGGGTTAGTTTATAGTGACTTACGAGGGCAAGAATGGTGTCTTAGGTCACTCGCGCTACCGCGTATTTGTATGGCTGATTTATCGAAGATATTTGGATCTTAATTATTCTTCGCAGTTGATTGCGGACTTTTCTGGCGTCGCGATTTAAGTCTTGAAGCTGTAAGCTGAAATTTTTTGTGCGCTATTTCTTACTCGTTCTTTAGTTTAATTAGGCACTCGTGTTTCGTCGATTTCAGAATAGACTTGCTACTTGTTTGGTAGCCGAATTTGTAATCATCGTTAAGCTTTCCGTTTGTTGCTGATTCCTTATTGTGGACCCCGGCTAACAGTTGTTGCTTAGAGTCTTTACTCTGCCCCTACTTGTACAGGTGGTTAATTATGCAGTCCGCTGCTGCTTGTTTTGTCAACGTCGCCTCGCATTGCTGGGAGTCTTAAAATACGATAATGTGTTGTGAAACTAAAAACACATCTACATTAAGCGCACAGAAAGATTGAAATCACCGGCTAGTGTTGCATTGCCACCGAGTTTGTTAACAACTGTTGACGCATTTATAGAACATTCTAAATTTGTACTTACTTAGCGGCATACCATTATTTTCGCCGTTCTGCTATGTTCGACCTGCGGCAGCATCGGAAACTTGTAATTATCGGCTAATTTAAGCGATCTTTTTAAATAGTAAACTTTGTTATGTGCTAGCTAAACACCTATAATAAGTAGCAACCGTAGAGATGGTTGTATTTGTAGTTTTTAATCTGTAGTATGTAACATTTTGTATTATATTTATTGTCGTTAATTAAAATAATCCTGTTCAAGTTTACTATAGTTTTGTGTATGGCTAATGCAAGTAATTGAGGCGTCAAACATGCTTGAAGTCTGTTTCAAGCCGTAGCGAATTGGCTAGGCATAGTAATAATAATAATAGTAAATTTATTGAACACCAAAAACTTAGATATTATAATTATAAAAACTAAAAGAAAGTACCTTAGTGACTTGGAGAGTTCTCGTAAGCTAATGGACTTCTCGGTTGCAAAAGACTTTTTGACCCCCCTGGTAACTTCAATAGCCTTTGGCAATTACAGAAAAGAACCGCAAACCGTATTCACTGTAGCTAGTCGGCCCTCCGATATCTCCATGCAGCCTGAACGTTTGGTTGGTCCGATTTGAAGCTGGTTAGAGTAATTTAGTCGGTTTAATCTAGAACTTGAGTTTAAAATTGTTTGCTGTCCGTTGTAAAATTATCATATACTCGAAAGTTGGTGGGTAGGCAAACTTCTCGTATCGATAGCAATGCGCGGATGTCTCTTTTTTATGGTTGTCGAAAAAAATATTTACCATACCTTTTGAGGATACTATATTCTCGTTTGTAAAATGTTGCTTTTCATTGTTTAGCTACCTGCTAGATATGAATATTTGGTTTTTTGATGACTACAGCCACTTCGTCAAATTCATTGTTGTTTGTTTTTGGACTTTGGTGCATATACATATACGTATACCACCAGTTTTCAAAGATCTATACCCAATTTGAAATTGTTACACCAAAATTTTATTTCTTACGTGATAAGTGACAAAATATAAAAATTACAAGGGACATACTTTTGCCTAGTTTTTTCCATTAAAGAGCCCTTTAAAAAAGTGTTAGCCAATACTTAAAACATTGAGATATTCATTCCCTAGTTGATAAAAATGCTAAGTTTCTGAAAACATTTTTATGCTTGTTGTGTTTGCATATTCTTGAGTACAGTTTTCTTAATGACATTTGCAAGAAATTTTTTACTACGACAGTGTGTAAAATTGACTTTTAGTTTGTAAAACGACTGTTTAATAACATGGGTTCATTAGTTTACGTCGTCAGTAGCCACGTGTTTAAAAGATTTCATTAGGCACGAAGTCAGTAGCAACGTGTTTTATAATTTTTAACCACTTAAAATTACTACCATTTGCTAGTAATCCTAATTTACATTTAAAATATTTTTTTTATATTTACAGTGTTTCTAGATTCTATCGTAGATAAAATATTGTACGAAACACATTCGTAAAGCGTCTTTAGTCACTCTGCTCCAATCGTGACTAAAGACTAGCTGTACGCACTTGTATCGTAAATTACTAATTTGTTGATACCAAACTATTATTTAAATGTAAACTAAAACTATTTTCACATTACCAAATATGTATTAATATATTAAATCAATATGACAATACTAATTACGACCTAAGTCCATCCTATATTTAAAAGTCATTTATAATTTACTGGGGACTTATTGTCCTTTCAAAAGCAACTTTTCGAGTTCTTTTTTAGCTACCGATTCCTCCGCGTGCGTCAATTTTGCATATTGGTATATAAGCGGTTTGAAAATAACTGCAACCGTTTAGTTGCTATTGGGGTAAAATATCAATGACTTGGTAACCTTACAACAAAAAATTAAACCTTAAACAACTGAAACTTTATAGTTAAATGCTGCTAAACTCTTGCATTTTACTTGCTCGCTTCCAAGGCTACGTGCAGAGCTGGTCAAAAGATAACATTGAAAATCGGTGTTCGTGACGTTAGTACCTATTTATTTAGAATTCAAGTAGTTTCGTTCCAAAACGTTCTCCCCTTGCTGCGGTTTTTAAACTAGCCTGTAAGTTTTACCCAAATAGTGTTGTGATAATGGAAGAAAACAAAAAATGTGAAATATGTGACAAACCTACGCAGAGGGAGTGTGGAGGATGCCATAAAGTATTTTATTGCAGCAAGGAACACCAGAAGCTTGACTGGAGGTCTCATAAGAACGTCTGCAGGCCTTTCAAGGTAACGTGTTTTTGTAATTTAAAAAATCATAAAAAGCCCAAAGTGGTATTTTAGATAAGCAACGACGAACATTTAGGTCGCCATCTCGTAGCCAGGCAGGTGATCAAAGAGGGAGAAGTAATCCTACAGGAATATCCCTTGGTGGTGGGGCCACGGCAGGAAGCTCCTCCAGTGTGCGTGGGGTGTCTAAAATTTCTGAAAGTGAAGAAATGCACTCCTTGCGAAGCATGCGGATGGCCACTCTGCAGCAGAGCGTGCCAGGACAACCCCAGCCACGTGCCCGAATGCTACTATATCACAAAAAGGGGAGGAATGGTAAACTAATAACTTAGCGCTCTACCCGTCACTTTGTCAGTTTATTGCAGGCATCCATGGACGACTACGTGAACCCCAATCTGCTCTTCAAATACATTTGGGGGCTGAGATGCCTGTATCAAAAGAAGTTCGCCCCACTGGTATGGGAGAAGCTGAATAAGTTGGAGTATCGCGATGAGGACATAAAGAAGACTGAGGCGTATGAAATTGCCAAGGAAGCGGCTGTGACCATTTTTTATGATCTCTTCCGTTTGGGAGACGAGTTTAGTGTAGATGAACTAATGAAGTTGTGGGGAATTCTTACGGTGAGTTTTATAGCAGTAGTAGTAGTAGTCAGAATTAGATTTCTTCCTTTAAGATGATTTTTCTTCTTTCTAGTTCGTATTGTTTGTACTATGTGCTCAACAATGATTTGGGGTTGTCTCCAGTTACGTGACATTGAGCTCTCGTGGTATTACCATGCTACCTGCTGTTAACCCTTCCCGGGGTCGGCCGTGAGCATTTTAAATTCTCCATTCGTTATCAGCATTGGGAAGAAGTTGTTCCTTAGGAATGATCATCATATGTTTGTCACAAACCATTTCCTGGCTTTTCTATTATTTCACAGAGAGAACTATGATTAGGATCATAGACTTTTGCGTTTTTGGCGTAATTGATAGGTTTGGTCTTAGTGAAAACTCATGAGATCCTGCAAGTATTACCTAATGTTTACTGTTAATAAAATAGGTCTTAAAGAAAAAGTGCCAAGAAGCTGCGCTAAAGAAGTTTTTCGCCCCCCTTTCTCTTTTTGCTTTGAAATCCAAAGTCCTTCCTGATCATTACTATCTTTCACGATAAATTTTGTTTCAATATGGTTGCATTCTAGGTGCACGGACAAGAAATTCCAATTGCTAGCCCACAACCCTCAGCCATATACGAATTAAGCTCTATCATCGAGCACAGCTGTAGAGCCAACTGCTACAGATCCGTCTCTTCCGATGGGCTTCTTCAGATCATAGCAGGAACTCCCATACAAAAAGGAGAGCACCTGAGCATTTGCTATACTTACCACCTGTGGACGACCGTCATCAGGCAGCGATTCCTCTACCAGACCAAGTTCATCCAGTGCAAGTGCGCGAGGTGCGTGGACGTAACTGAATTTGGAACCAACTTCAGTGCTTTGAAGTGCGAAAAGGGGTAAGTTTTTTTAATCTTTGAAATCATCCGCTCACGTGTGAAAGTTTTAGGAAATGCGAAGGCCTTTTGCTTCCGGTCAACTTCGCTTCTGGGCCTTCTCCGTGGGTCTGCACTAAATGTAAATTTGAAATGCAACAGGATTCGGTGGATGAGATTATAGCGAAAGCCGAAAAGGATTACACCTTGACGAAGCCCGACTGCGTGGCTTCTTATAAAGCATATTTGGAGAAATATGCAAAAATATTGCCCCCAAGCCATGGCTACATGGTAAATGTCAAGCTTTCGCTCATATATTTGATTGGACGCACAACTGATGGAGGGTTGGAAGCTGTTTCGGAAGATGATCTTGAGCTCAAGATACAATTGTGTCGGGAACTGCTCGATGTTATGAAAGTTATCGCTCCAGGTATGAGTTTAATTCTTACCAGTACTTTGTATACTACTCGTAAAATCTTTTAGCCGAGAAGAGGTTCAAGATTAATATGCTGACGCAATTGCAAAGAGTACTGGAAGAGATGTGTCAAAGAAAGGGCGATGATGCATCTTTTGATTCTCTGGAAGCTATTGAAATTTTAAAAGTATTTTTTTTTATATTATCCTATGTGGATTTTAACGCTTTGTTTGTAGGAACGAAAATCCATTATGAATGAAGCCGAAAAATATTTGAAATATGAGCTGGATGCTGAATATGTGGAACAAATCTGCAAGAGTGCAAAGGAAAAGTTAAAGATTGACTAAGCATTGCAATAAATATACTGTTTTATTTACTTGCCTAATGTGTTTGCGGTTCCTACCTTTTTGTTGTATTTATAACTGTGTTTTAAAAAGTGTTAATTTTGTGTCTCATTGTAGCATACTAACTTTTAAACAAGGAACGTTGTAATAGTAGTTTATTTTATTGATTTCTTCTGAAATGAAGATTAAATCCCTAAAAAACATTATTACCAGATAGGTATGGACACAGGTAGTTGTAGGAATTCTGAAACAATATCTCCAGTACGAAGTTAATACAATAACTGTTTTTTATGTAACCCTAATTTATAATTAACATTTATAAAACTTTAATTGTAATCGTTTGATGGATAGGACTATCATACTAATAACTTTTTCTTCTTATTCTCCTCTATCTTTTTCCCATTGGCATCGGATTTTCGACTCCGTGTTCTCTTGAATTCACTTCCCTTACTATATATTTTCCGTTTATGGCCAGTATTTTTTTCCTCTAGTGGTTCGTCTCGTGGACTTTATAGTTCGACAATTTACTTCATCTAGGTTTTGATAGGTTTTCTCTTCTTTTCTTTAACTTTTCCATCTCAAGTATTTTCCCGTATATCCTTTTTAGATCCATCCTTAATACATGCTCAAGCCATTTTAGTTTCTTTTTTTGTATCTGCTTCAGTACTGACTTCTGGTCTATCATCTCTTAATTTTTCATTCTACATTCCATTCTATTTTATCATATGCGTTGTTTCCCTTAAATGTTTCGTTTCTATAGCTGTTATTGTGCCCTTGTGTTTTTACTAGAGTTTGATTCTTTTGCCTGTTATTTCTTTATTTTGGCTTCATGTACAATCATTCGCTTATTTTCATTGCTACTTACTCCCACTAAAATCTTTTTTTATTTTTTTACCGATCTTCCTACCAACTTCTGCATTTTCTTTTATTATTCTCCCCATTAGCTAATAATAGTGGGCTTAGATTCTTTTCTTGCTTTATTTCTGTCTCCATTCTAAACTCGTTTGATAATATTTATAGGTTTTGTTGGTACATCCATTTGCTCTAAAGACTTTCAAATACTGTTGTATCCATCGTGTTAAGTGTCGCTCTTAGAGCTATGAATGTTGATTACAATTCTTCATCTTCTTCTATTTTTCTTTCCATTAATTTTCTTACTATATTGTGGTAAAGTTAATCCCTAGATATGACATTATTTATAGAATGATAAAAATACCTAATTATTAAAAACATACAAAGATGAATTTAAGTATAAAATAGAACAACATAATTTTCTAAAGGTATATTTAGTAAATTTGCGAATTAGAATTCAAATCCAGTTGAACAATTCAGATTAAGAAACAGAAAGGTTCTAACATATGGATTAAATATTGATTGAATTAAGGTGGAAAGCAAAAGTCGAATAATTATTTACAAAAGCCATTCAATATGTCAGGGATGAATAAATTTTACTAGAATGTAATCCAGAAGGTTTAAGTTAAAAAAAATGCATGAAATATATTACTATGGAAAATTGTATGATAAAACAATAACAACGAAATTTCGATTCTAAAATGTAAACGTATTTTGTGAAAAGTTAAAATTTGAAAATGTAAATAAAATTGGGTGCTGTACTGAGTTTATTGTTGGCTGGTTACATCATGTGAATTGAATAAGGGGCGTTGCATTTATTGGTAGTGGACATATTGTGAGATTTGGAAAAGAGGCATTGCAGTTACTGGATGAAGGACGTTTGCAAACACTGGTAGTTGATTGCATCTATACTTGGGGTGGTGTGCAGTTGAAAGTAAGGTTTTTACTGCTGACCGGGAGATTGATGTGTTGAGTTAAGAGGCTGTACTTGCATGTGTGCCCTAGAACTTCTATGAGCCGTCTTAGTACGCTTGGTTTAATGAAGAAACCTATTGAAGTGCTTGGAGAAGTAACAACTACAGGTATTTGTTAAAAGAGCTAAAATTAAAGTTATTACAAAGTGAATAAGATATTTAATGCAACTACTTTTATTTTCTATGTTTTTCGAATGATAAGAATTGTAACATATATGCTTTCGACTGACTTTCCACTTTCATAGTTTTGTGACGTTGACAGTTGTAGAACTGTCATATTGCTTTGAAGTGAGTTTCAATGGACTAAACGACTTTCAAGTGTAATAATTTTTGATAATGCATGAACCTATCCTGAGTTCAGAGTGATTGTTCTGCTGGAGCTAGAAAATCTAATAAACTCAATATATCAAAGGGTATATATTTTATATAAATTTATCTAAAACAGAAGTTGTTTATAATCTAAAAAAATTATACCATACAGGCTTATAGAGTCTTTGATCTAACAGAGCTGTTTAAATTAAATAAACTAGATAGTATCGATAAAGGCAAAGTCTAGGGGTATATATCGCTATACACGTTTTTATTGATTTGTTTATTGGCTGTAAAATTCGCACTTTTTTTCGATTATTTTCCTTATCTTTTTCTTCGACTATTCTGATGTATAATTTGCAACATAGAAAAATACAGATTTCTCTCTTATTTTCACAATTTATTTGATCTTCATGAACCATTGCAAATCTTCCATTACCATTCCTGTCCTGTCGTTCGCATCCATCTTATCATGTCTAGTTCCATATTTCTCTGTTTCCCTGTTTCTGTTTTGCTTAAAGCTTCTTCCACTTCCTCTCCTTTAATGCCCTGCGTTTGCTCTATTCCTCCTCCTGGCTGTCGTACATTTATCGGCTTTTCTTCATTGCTTGGTTAATGTTCCAACTTACCTGAATAGTACTCTTTCCGTACATCCAGTATCTTATTATTGTTTATTTTTCTCTGATTGTTTTTATCGTTACTCTTACAATTTATTTTCTTTGAAGTCTCTTCACTTTATTACAGCCCAAAATTCTCTCCTGTGATCTTATACCTTTCGCGCAAGCCTTTGCCAAACTTTTCCCACCTTTAACTTTACTTCTTTTTTCATAGATTTCTTCTACTTATATATTTCTCCATATCTTGTTAACAACCCATATCAATCAGCAGAGGTGTGAGGCAAGGGGATTCTATGAGCCAAAATTGTTCATAACAACTTTAGGGGAAGTATATAAGAAGATAAGAAAGCTATTAACATAAACGGGAAAATGCTTAACTACCTGAGATTTGCAGACGATGTCGTGTTGATGTCCCAAAGCTTCGAACAACTACAATACATGATATGTGAGCTGGAGAAACAATCAAGAAAAATAAGTCTCATAATAAATATGAAGAAAATCAACATAATGACTAACCAAGTTAAACACGGAAACATTGCAGCAATTGAACGAAGGATACGATTAGTATGGCCAGCATTCGGGAGACAAAAAAAGACATAAAGGATAGAAAAATATCGTTATATTTAAAACGAAATGTGTATAATCATTGCGTTCTGACTGTTCCAACAACAGTGCCCAAACATAGACTTTGACAAGAAATATCGTATACAAACTAACTAAACCACAAGAGCCATGGGAAGGCAAATGCTAAACATTAAATTGAAAGACCGGGTCAGAAATAATGATATTAAAGAGAGAACGAAAGTGATTGACGTCGTAGAAAGCAAAGCATCACTGAAATAGAGATGGTTTTGGCACACCATGCGATAGACGAATAACAGATGGAATAAAGAAATACAACAGTGGATACCTTGGACAGCAAAGAGGGGAAGGGGACGTCCACAAATATGATGGTCCGATGACTTAAAAATGGTTTGAATTGACAAAAAACCGCAGAAGAAACATCTGGAAACAAATTGGGAAAACCCATATTTGTTACTGCATGGAAAGGTGCTGAAAAGAAGAAAAAAGAGGATCTTCTTATGCTCTAATCTACATATACTTTTCCAAACTTTCTTCTCTTCTTTTACAGCCTTATTAATCTTGTTTTTTCAACAATGAATAAATTTGGTAACAGCTGTTTGGATTAATAATAAACAAGTTAGGAGACAATCAGCTAAAAATATATTTGAAAAGCAGCTTCATTAGTTATAAGATAAATAAAAACAAGCATTAGTCAAGTATACAAAAGTACATTTTAATATGTTACGTTTCGCTGCTTTAAAGCAGCTTCTTCAGACAATTTTTTAAAACATTATAAAAGACATTTCTTTGATGATTTGAAATTTTACATGTAAAAACTTAGAATTAAGAAAGCATGTTAATGTAGGGGTGAAAAATTTTTCTTTCCTCGTTGTAGGTTAAATCATTAAAATTTTTGTTTATTAATTATTGAATTTGTCGTATTACAAAAGGGTTAGGAAAGTTTTATGTATTATATAAAGAAAAGAGTTCAAATAAGGGTATTGACATAATCACTTTTTGAAAACTGTGGATAAATAAAATTAATTTAATATTATCACATGTCTGCTACACGAATTGACTATAAAGAGGAGAGTACTTCATGTCATTAAAACTTAGCACATATTAAAATGTACTTTTGTATACTTGACTAATGCTTGTTTTTATTTATCTTATAACTAATCAAGCTGCTTTTCAAATATATTTTTAGCTGATTGTCTCCTAACTTGCTTGTTTTTTTCATCATTTTTACGCCATTTTTACGTTTTTTTTTGCCAGAGGTTTTCTGCCATGTGAGGTGTTGTTCCTCACTATTCAAGCAATCTTTCCTCTGGCGTCCGATTTATGTGTTCATTCCGTTGCCTTCTACTGTTGACTTGTGTGCTTTGTTATCATTCTGGGGGTTTTCATTTTTACCGTGCTCGTCTATCTTTTTGTGTTGATTATATCAGCTCTTGTTTATGCCCCATATGTGGTTATGGATCTAATACAGGTTTTATATGTTCGCCATTTGCAGTTGATGATGGTGCTGTTGCTTTTCCATATCACGCTTTTGAGATGTATCTGGCGTTGAAATTTTTGAAGATCCCAATAGCCTGAGATCTTGCAGCAGAAGCAGTGAAAGGACATGATCTGTTGTATGGGGCTGCCATCAATTGCCACTTTGTATCGAAGCGGCTTCTTTGCTTTCACCAATCTGTGGCAGAGCCAAGATTGGGTCTAAGGTTCACCGATTTCTCCTGAACCCTTATTGTTCTTCGTTTATGAGGATGATAGAGCTTAATCCGTCTGCTAGTATGCTTGTGAAGATTTTTATGATTGAAGTTAGGCACGTGTTGCCTCCGTATATTTTTAGGTTTTATAGTTCTGGAATTGCCTCTATGTATATGGAAATTACATAAATTATTATTAATAGTATTATTCTTAACTGTGATGGCTGAAAGAAATAATATGAATACAATTTCACTAAATAATAATAATGTTTTATACTGGCTTTCGTGTACAGAATTAGTAAAATTATTTAATAGAATTAATAAGAATGTTATAAAAAACAATGCTGACACTTAGAATGATGTTTTGGTTAGATAGTTAGGCATTTACCAGTTCTCAAACCACTATTAAAGTGTTCATAGAATTAATTAGAAAATTTACTGTCACTAAATTTTGTTGCTGTAGTGTTCTTGGCCAAGCCGAATATAGCATAAAACGATAGGAACGTTAAATAAAGCGTATTATAGAATCTAGAAATTTCATCAACCGCTGTCTTAAAGAGAGCACTGGATGAGAGACCAAACCACTGATATAAGTTCTTCATCCAGGAAGTTCTTCTTCCGCTCCGACCACGCTTCCCACAGATCTTCCCCTGCATAATAAGGTGAAGAGACCATACTTCTCTCGTTCTAGCATTACATGCTCGAAGAACACCACCTTCGGGTCTTAACTGTGGTGATGGTGATCTCCTTGTTTTTCTTTATCCTTCTCAAGGCGTCTTCGCTGCGAACGTGCCCTATACCGATCCGCATCACACATCGAACGCATGTTTTCTTAGGGATCTATGTCAGGAGAACAGAGAAGACGTAACAAAATAGAATACACACTTTGAGCACTTGAACACTTTGTGGAACTTGAAGAACGCAGTTCTTGAAACGTCGAATTTCCAGCCAGTGGCTTTAGTCTTCTCCAAACGCAGATCCGAGATACGTATTTTTGCATCCTTTAGACTTTATTCTGTTGTCACTGTCACCCCTCTATTTGCTACTAGGTTGTTAGTTACTAATATGTACATACTTAATCCTGTTAACGTTTAGTCATACTCCGTATATCTCACCAGCCGTTAGGACACGGGTTAGTTGACTGAAGAGCGTACCCGCAGATATGTTCAGAGTAGTAGTTGGATTTCGAGGAAGATACGCCCCTTCTTCATACCTCATCGTATTCCGATTTTTTCTGTAGTGAGATTTTTGATCTTGATATGGGTGCACAAACAGCAAGAAGGCCAAATCTGCGTAAGTATCCTCGTTATCAAGATACTCAAAGAAGACGACCCACCAAAGAGCATGGCCATAGCGTGGCCTCTTGCTCGAGTTCACAAGGTGCAAGGCACATTAAACCAAAGAATATTGAGTGTTTATCCACAAATACTACGCGGTCTAAGCTGAAATTCTATGTTAACAAGAATAATTCGAGTAACCGTGAAAGCCTCAAACAGTATATATTGCTATAAACTTTGCTGTACCCATTTTAGTGAACTATAATTACTTATGTCAATTGTTTTATACTCATTTTACTGAACTGTAATTATTTCTCTTACATTTTGTATACTTCTATTCTTCTTCTTATTTTTCTTGCCATTTTCTGCCCTACGGGTATAGGCCTCCTTTATGACCTTCCATACTCCTATTACTGACCTATAATTATTAGTTCTGTTATTTTTGTATACTCACTTTACTGAAGTAAGATTATGTCTGTACATTTTTCTATACTTATTTTACTGAATCATAATTATTGCTGTAAACTTTCCAGTAGGTACTCATTTTACTGAACTATAGTTATTGCGGTCAATTGTTCTATACTCATTTTACTGAATTATAATTATTTCTGTTACAATTTCTGTGTTTCTTTTACTGAACTATAATTAACTTTGTTAATTTTTGTATACTTACTTTACTGATCTCTGATTATTTCTGTTAATTGGGTATGCCTATTTCACTGAATCATAATTATTGCTGTAAACTTATCTGTACCCATTTTACTAATCTATAATAATTGCGGTTAATCGTTCTATACTTCTTTTACTGAATTATAATTGTTTCTGTTACATTTTCTATGTATTTTCTACTAAACTATAATTAGCTTTGTTAATTTTTATATACTCACTTTACTGATCTCTGATTATTTTTGTTAATTTTTCTATACTCATTTATTAAACTATGATTATTTCTGCCAATTTTTTTGTATTTACTTCACTGAACTATTATTATTTCTGTTAAGTCTTCCATACCCATTTTTCTAATTTATAATTATTTCTACCAATTTTTCAATAGTCATCTTACTGCAATATAATTATTTCGTTAATCTTTTAATACTTTATTGAATTATAATTATTTCTGTTAATTTGTCTAAAATTATCTTACTGAACTATAGTTACGTCTAATAATTCTTCTATACTCGTTTACTCAAGTATGCTTATTTTTGTCAATTTTTCTATATTTATTTTTCTGAACTATAATTGTTTCTGGTATGTCTTCTATATCCATTTTACTAAATTATAATTATTTCTACTAATATTTCTATAATCATCCTACTAAACTATAGTTGTTTCTAGTAATTTTTCTATAATTTTTCTTGTTTATTTTTCTATACCCATTTTACTGAATTCTAATTCTATTTCTGGTAATCCTTCTATACTCGTTTACTCAAGTATGCTTATTTTTGTTAATTTTTCTATATTTATTTTTCTGAACTATAATTGTTTCTGGTATGTCTTCTATATCCATTTTACTGAATTATAATTATTTCTGCAAATTTTTCTATAATCATCTTACTGAACTATAGTTATTTCAGGTAATTCGTGTGTACTTGTTAACTAAGCTATGATTATTTCTATGAATTTCTCTACAATTATCTTACTGAAATATAATTGTTCCTGTTAATTTTTCTATACCCATTTTACTGCAATATAATTATTCCGTTAATTTTTTAATTTTTAGTTTAGTTATATATAATTATCTCTGCTATTGTTTTCTATAATCATCTTATTGAACTATAATTATTTCTGCTAATTCTTCTATAAAAATTTACTAAGCGATGGTTATTTCTGTCAGTTTCTCTATATTTATTTGATTGAACTACAATTATTCCTATTAAGTATTTTATACCCATTTTACTGAATCATAATTATTTATGCTAATTTTTCTAAAACCATCTTACTGAATTCTAGTTATTTCTGGTAATTTAATTTTCTAGTTAAACAAAATCTTTGATTAAATATTAACTTCAAATTAATATAAGCTTTGCGTAATAGATAACTAATATGTTGAGAAAATTTTAAATCTTCATCTAAGATCAGACCAAGATTTTTTGCAGTTTCTTTTTCAAGCAAAATCTCATCTCCAACCTTAACAATCACATCCTGTTTAATTAAATTTCTAGCTTTACGTTGGCCAAATACCATAACCACGGATTTGTCTGCGTTAATTTTTAGACAATGTTTTTTTTCAGATATTTCAACAAGAGCATCAATATCAGATTTAATGAAATTATTAGTTAGCGCAACATATTCAGGTTTAAAATCGATTTGAAGTTGTGTATCGTCGGCATATAGGTGATACTTGCAGTGCTTAACATAATTTCTGAAATTGCATGTGTACAGTGAGTAGAGTAAAGGTCCTAGATTTAAACCCTGATGCACGCTAGCCATAATTGGCAAAGAAAATGAGGTTTCCCCATTTAAAATAACTTTCTGAAAACGATTAGTAAGGTACGATTGCATGAGTTCCACAGCGCCGGCAGCAAAACCCATAAACAGCAAGATACTGAACAAAATTTTATGAGAAATATTATCAAATGCTTGAACTATAATTGTTCCTGTTAATTTTTCTATACCCATTTTACTGAAATATAATTATTCCGTTATTTTTTTAATTCTTAGTTTAGTTATATATAATTATCTCTGCTATTCTTTCTATAATCATCTTATTGAGCTATTATTATTTCTGCTAATTCTTCTATAAAAGTTTACTAAACGATGATTATTTCTGTCAGTTTTTCTATATTTATTTGATTGAAATACAATTATTCCTATTAAGCATTCTATACCCATTTTATTGAATTATAATTATTTCTGCAAATTTTTCTATAATCATCTTACTGAACTATAGCTATTTCAGGTAATTCGTGTGTACTTGTTTACTAAGCTATGATTATTTCTGTCAATTTCACTATAATTATCTTACTGAACTATAGTTGTTGCTGTTAATTTTTCTATACCCATTTTACTGCAATATAATTATTCCGTTAATTTTTTAATTCTTAGTTTAGTTATATATAATTATCTCTGCTATTTTTTCTATAATCAGCTTATTGAACTATAATTATTTCTGCTAATTCTTATATAAAAGTTTACTAAACAATGATTATTTCTCTCAGTTTTTCTATATTTATTTGATTTAACTACAATTATTCCTATTAAGTATTCTATACCCATTTTACTGAATTATAATTATTAATTCTTCTTCTCTTTCTATAACCATCTTACTGAATTCTAGTTATTTCTGGTAATTCTTTTATGCTCGTTTACTAAACTATGATTATTTCTGTCATTTTTTCTACATTTATCTTACTGAACTGTTATTGTTCCTGTTATGTTCTATACCCATTATGCCTATTTGACTGAAATATAGTTATTCCGTTTAATGCTTATTTTATTTAATTGTAATTATTTCTGATAATTTTTCTGTACGTGTCTTACTAAACCATGATCATACCTATTAATCCTGCTATTCTTATGTTACTGAACTATAATTAATTTTGGCAATTTTTCTATACTCATTTTACTGACCTCTAATTATTCCTTTATTTTTGTTAGACATATTTATTGAATTATAATTTTTCTTCATTTTTCTATTCCCAGATTACTAAATTATAGTTATTTCTACTAATTTGTCTATTATAATCTTACTGAACTATAAATATCTCTGGAAATTCTTCTATACAAGCTTATTAAACTATGATTATTTCTGTCAGTTTCTCTATATGTATATATATATTTTATTGAACTATAATTATTCCTGTAATGTCTTCTATACCCATTTTACTAAATTATAATTATTTCTGTTATTTTTTCTATAACCATCTTACTGAACTATAGTTATGTCTGGCAATTCTTCTACACTCGTTTACTAAACTATATTATCTTAGTGAATTTTTCTTACTGAACTATTATTGTTCCTGATAATTTTTCTATTCACACTTTACTGAATTCTAATTATATTTGCTATATTTTCTATAATAATCTTACTGAACTATAGTTATTTCTGGTATTCCTTCTATACAGGTTTACTAAACTATGATTATTTCTGTAATTTTTCTATATTTATTTTACTGAACTATATAATTGTTGCTGTTACGTATTCTATATCCATTTTACTGAATTATAATTATTTCTGCAAATTTTTCAATAATCACCTTACTGAAATATAGTTGTTTCTGGTAATTTTGTTATACTCGTTTACTAAACCATGATTACTTCTGTCAAGTTCTCTGTCTTTATCTTTCTGAACTATAATTATTCCTATTAAGTCTTCAACACTCATTTGACTGAATTATAATTATTTTTGCAAATTTTTCTATAACCATCTTACTGAACTATATAGATATTTCTGGTATTCTTCTTTATTTAATTGTAATTATTTGTGATATGTTGCTATGGTTTTAAGCCCTACCAATCAGCTCTGTTAGCATTGCCAAATTAATGGACATTTCATGAAAGCTCAGAGTGAGATATTGTATATAACTGCAAAGCTAAATTTTGAATTTGCCAGAATGAATACATTTGTAATGAGATGCCAGTAATTGCAGAATAATTAATTAATGAACGCAGTAAGCGAAGCTCATTTCGCACAGGGATCCAAATTCGATGTAAGTTCAGTTAATTGATTAGGTTTGTGCTAAAGTAAATGCCAAGCCGAATAAAATTTAATAATTACAAGATGGATCGCAAACGCAGGGGAACGAAGCGTAGAATTCAGGCACAGTTTAATGGTGAAATCCAGTCAGGGTTTTATAAGAAAGGTAATTGAAGAATAGATAAGCTTATGGACATGCAACGAGCAGATAAGAATGATGGCATTAAAGCATTTGAATTAAACCGTAAGAATCAAAAGGCAAGGGTTATAGGAATTGCAGAAAAGCAGACACATATGAACTTAAAAAATGTGTGAAAAGAATACAGTGAATTCGAAGAAAGCCAGTGCAGGAAGTGCCCGAATTGAATACTTCAGTCAGTGCAGTGACATGTGAATATTTAGACGTAAATTAAAAGGGGGGCCGGACACATTGTCGAATATCCACAACGTCGAATCGATTTTAAAAGGTCCACAATGTCGAACGTGTACACAACGTCGAATATCATATGATGACCATATCGCCGAACGTGACCACAACGTCGAATGCTAATGAAGGACACTTTGCCGAAAGTGTCCACTTCGTCGAAAATCATTAAGCAGTATTTGCGAACCCGATCTTACCCGATCAGAGTCTAGTTTGCGTGGAAAGTGTAAAATGAAAAGATCTGATTAACAAGGGCTGGGCACTTTGTCGAAACGTGACCACAACGTCGAATTCCCGAGCGGTACACTTCGCCGAACTTGGCCACAACGCCGAATGCTAGAAAAGGACACTTTGTCGAAACGTGACCACAACGTCGAATTCTCGAGCGGTACATATCGTCGAACTTGGCCACAACGCCGAATGCTAGAGAGGACCACTTTGTCGAAACGTGACCACAATGTCGAATTCACGAGAGGTACACTTCGCCGAACTTGGCCACAACGCCGAATGCTAGAAAGGGCCACTTTGTCGAAACGTGACCACAACGTCAATTCACGAGAGGTACACTTCGCCGAACTTGGCCACAACGCCGAATGCTAGAAAGGGACACTTTGTCGAAACGTGACCACAACGTCAATTCACGAGAGGTACACTTCGCCGAACTTGGCCACAACGCCGAATGCTAGAAAGGGCCACTTTGTCGATACGTGACCACAACATCAATTCACGAGAGGTACACTTCGCCGAACTTGGCCACAACGCCGAATGCTAGAAAGGGCCACTTTGTCGAAACGTGACCACAACGTCAATTCACGAGAGGTACACTTCGCCGAACTTGGCCACAACGCCGAATGCTAGAAAAGGACACTTTGTCGAAACGTGACCACAACGTCGAATTCTCGAGCGGTACATATCGTCGAACTTGGCCACAACGCCGAATGCTAGAAAGGGCCACTTTGTCGAAACGTGACCACAACGTCAATTCACGAGAGGTACACTTCGCCGAACTTGGCCACAACGCCGAATGCTAGAAAAGGACACTTTGTCGAAACGTGACCACAACGTCGAATTCTCGAGCGGTACATATCGTCGAACTTGGCCACAACGCCGAATGCTAGAGAGGACCACTTTGTCGAAACGTGACCACAATGTCGAATTCACGAGAAAGACACTTCGCCGAACGTGACCACAAAGCAGAATGCCCACCGGCAATGCCTCGCCATGTATTTTTCATTAATTAAAATTGACTTTAACTGTTTATACCATGAACAGTGTTCCACATACCGAAATTGGATGAAAGCCATCGTACACTTAAAAGTGTGTCTCTTACATAAAAATTCCGAATTCTACCAAAAATAAGTAATTTGATTGTGCTAGATAATAAAGCCTATTGACTAGATTATTACTGTTATATATTTTATTGATTATTGAACACTATAATAAACAAACTAATGAAATTGGTCAACTTGTCAGAAACGGCCAATCAAGATTGACTGCATTTGAAGACAAAATTCGCAGTGTTTTCAGGCAATCCTTGTTGGTTTTCATAAATTCAATTTAGTGCGTAGCGTTTGACACACCTTTCGCCAAAATATCAAAGTGGAGTTTGCAAATCGGCGTCGTTCTAAAAATGAATAACAATCTCTTTGGAAGCTCCAGTATCGAATTAATAGTGAGAAACGTTGTCGTCGAACACAGTAAAATCGAAGTCATATGCATATTATAGAATAATCTTTCCAAATACCTACTGCTCAAACTAAGTTTTTTTTTACTTACATAGAAATTATTGCAAATTTCTCTCACCACCTGCTCAAATTTTTAACGCAATTTTGGTTTAGAAAAATTTTAACGTAGTAATTTGCAAGTAAACGGAAAAATCTAAAAAAATCACCTTTTGTGATATTACCTTTGACAATTCACCTCACGTATATTTCAATCAATGAGCAACTTTAAATACTAGATTCGTTGTCAATGGTACATGATTATACTGGAATTTGCACTATACTTGGAGCAGCGGACAAATAGAGTGGTTTATGCAAACCAAATGACATGTTACAAAGCTGACTGGATCAGCAATTTAATAATAATTATCAGAGATGGCGGTCCTTATAATTAGACCTAATTTCAGCCGACATTAAATAATTTTTGAGGTTATGATACAAATAGAAACTTCGACCAATTTAAAAATCATGCCATTTGTGCACTTGTAATATGTAGGTAACAATGAGAGTTAGCTAGAACCAGGCCACATGCCAACATATTACAAGTGTACTAATGCCATGCTTTTCAAGTTGGTCGAAGTTTCTATTTGTATCATAATCTCAAAAAATTATTTAAAGTCAGCTGAAATTAGGTCTAATTATAACGACCGCTATCTCTAACTAATTCTTTAGTAATTATTATGTATAAAAATACTGATCCAGTCAGCTTTGCAATATGTCATTTGTGTTGCATAAACCTCTCTATTTGTTCGCTGCGCGAAGTATAGTGCTGATTTCTACTGGAATTTTTCAAATAGTTGTCGTTTGTTGTTAAATATCCAGTGGCGTACTTATGAGGGGCGACACGGTTATTAGATCACCCGCAAAGGCTTAAGAAATAACTACCTAAATAAAATTCGTCTTTTAAACAAAAGATCTGAAATTGCATTTTATTAAGGAATCATTGATTATCAACTATTTCATTTCTTATTGTAATGGAGTCAGTTTAAAAATTAAATTACTTAGAAGTTAGCAAAAGCATTTGAATGAAATGGCGCGAAGCAAAAGGCGTACAGCGACGTCACTCGGCTGTCAGTTTACGAGCTAGAGGGACAGACTATGCTACTAAAGTAGTGTAACGCTAACTTGCAGTAGAATTTTCCTCCCAGATCACTCCTAGAGGGAAATTTCAGTTACGTTACTGTAAATATCGAATATAATTCTTAAAAAGCCTGTATTTTAACTTCAAAAATTTTGCAGTTTGGTAAATTGTCAAGTCTAATACAATTCGTACAAAGGATATTTCCGATAATTTTTTAAAGAAAAATTAAACACTCGACCTTCGGTTTCGTGTCTAAACTTTTCTTGCGTGTCTTATATGCATAATAAGACGCGCGTATAATAAATAACTGCCTTTATTTAAATTAAAGCACTATTAATTTTTCATATGTTTGGACCGTGTGTTTCCGTTTTTTCAATAGTATGACGCATTACAATATTTTATAAAGCCGAATAAAAAATCTCCATCAAATTCTTTTCTAAAACGAAAATTTTAGGCGTGTAATCTTATAAAGGTAAATATTTTTTTTTAAACCGTAAAACGCATCCATTTGACTAGAAAACTTAGCACATTTCAATATTGGCCAAAGTCAACCATGTATATTATATGAAACTATAATTTGGTTCGTCAAAATATATATTAAAGCAAACCAGAAAATCGCAAAAACTGCTTTCTTTAAAATTAATTTCTTGTTCAATATTAAATAGTTTTCTGATAGTAAATTGCAAATTTTGTGCGAAATTAAAGAAATTTATGTATGCACAGTTACACAGAATTTAGCTTACAATTTTTATTATAAATGTTAAATATCTACTGTCTCAAGTCAGCCTGTAAGCTGCGACTTTATAATAAACTTTTGGGTGGTCAAATATAACCAAAAGTTTATTACCTATAAACTAAAATGGTATAATTGTACTAAGATATAGAGATATAAAAATAAACTGTTATTTTGCTTATGTGTTGTATCAATGTATTTCATAAAAGTAGAACTATAATTAATAAATGTGCAACTACACAATAACAAAGTATTAACTATGGCATTTCCGACAAACTTCTTTTTTTCGATCTCCAAATGTCATCGTTTGCTTTACTCTTATCTTATATATAATCCGTTCACGATCTTTTTGGGACAGAGTTGGCTATGCTTTTTTCTTTCTCATGTTGGACTAACTGATTCGGTGATGTAGCCGATGCAACTTTGTTTTTCTGTCAGTGTCTGTTCGACATTTTCTTGCCACCACATTGCCATATTTATTATTTTAATATTCGTAAGAAAATAAATAATTTTTCAAGTGTGTAAGAATAATTCTAATTTCCGTCAAAGGAAAAGTCAAAATGTCCAAAATAATTTTGTTACAACAAAAAATTTCCATTAAACGATGCTACTTCCAATTTAAAAAGGACAGACCAGATTTAAAAGAGCACGAGTTGATGTGGAGACTAGAGAATATATTTTCTGTACGTTAAAAAATGAAATTTTGGAAAGGAAAAACAATCCAGAGTAATGTATAATAATTTACTACTTACCTACTTATTACTATTTTAGTGTCGAAGTGTTACATAGCAGATGTGAAAATCAACATGAAGTAAAATCAGCAAGTGAATCATTGACAAAATATTGAAATTTTTCACGTTAATTTCTATCAGACCAATATTGCTCAAATGCTCTACTAAATTTATATGGCATCAGTTTGTGAATCTTCATCCTTCCACACCAGCAAGCAAGCAAGCATGCAGCAAGTATGTAAAATAAAGTGGCATATTCATATCATGTACACAATTCTTATCAAAAATTGCAATAAACATTAATATCGAATGCTTCTCTTATGCATTATTTCTCATTTTCGTTTCTGTCGTCAATTGTCAAATCATTTCAATGTTTTGTCCTTAATTTAAACAGAAATCCGGCAATAATGTACCTATTCAGAAAATATAACCTTAAACTGAAAACAACCCAACCTAACACAAAAAGAGTCAATTTGCATTAGGGAGTTTAGTTGCCACGGAGGTACTGCCAACAAAATTACTAGATGGCCATAGCCTCACCTGACCCAAAAAGATCGTGAACGGCTTATACAATGGGATAACACATCAATTGTAGCTAAAGAGGAAAACAGATTCCGTAGGAAGCTGAAAGAAGCTACATACATAGCGCTGGCAGTAGAACCAATTAGCCAGGCTAGCGCAGAACTAAAGCCCATTTGGATGCCACTACTGCGCAGAGAATTACAAAAATAGTCTACTGCGCATACAGCGGTAATATATACATATACCGGGTGTCAACGAATTTATTAGACAAGTCATATCTTCTAGAGTATTAAGTGTATTAAAATGAGATTTGGTATAGGTAAATGGTATAGGGAGAGGAGAGTTTTCGCATATTTTTCACTTTTCGGTCACTTCCGGTTTCACCGGAAATGGCTCCGATTTCGAATTTTTAAATGGAATACCCTGTATATTTTTGCATATTTGGATTTCTGAGACAACTTTGGGTCAGAATGTGACATTTTAAAAAGTTTTTAAGCCTACTTGATTTTTTTAGAGCCACTTTTAATATGGCATCTAGGTGGCCATGATCAGACGCAAACTAATCTAAGGACCTTAGGTGATGTCAGAAAATTACAATCGCAAAGTTTTAGTGATTAGTATGATAGATAGGAATAAGACAAATTGGCAAAATCACGTTTTCTTGTCTAACTATTTTTTTCAAATGGCGACCCTTTTTTGACAAGCGCTTTCCGAAAAGAGGATTTTTTGGCAATTCTAACGATACTACTTTATTTGCGATTGGATTAAAAATAAGCTCATAAGTTAAATATTTCTAAGCAAAATACTGGATAATAATTTATTTACTTTGGTCAAGTGTGCCATGGATAAGTTTTAAAATGTCACATGGTGATCCAAAATTGTCTCAGAAATCTAAATATGCAAAAATATACAGGGTGTTCCATTTAAAAATTCGAAACGGGAGCCATTTCCGGTGAAACCGGAAGTGACCGGAAAGTGAAAAATATGCGAAAACTTTCCTCTCCCTATACAATTTACCTATACCAAATCTCATTTTGATACACCTAATACTCTAGAAGTTATGACTTGTCTAATAAATTCGTTGACACCCGGTATATATATATATATATAAGTTTACAACTAAAATATATAACCGCCCTGGTGGCCTAGTGGTTAGAGTGGCAGACTAGCGATCAGTGGTCCCGGGTTCAAACCCCGGGGGAGGCACAAATTTACGTAGAAAAACGTATAATATTAGTCCTTCTCAGGACTAACCAGGAAGACCTGAAGACAGGAGTAGATCAAAACTCCTGAAACGTATGATTTACACCCTAGACAGTGGAAAAAGTCCGAAAAACATATCATAATAGACCACTGCCAAAAATGACATTCAGAGAACAACTTGACATTTTAATCACGCCTTCATAACCTGTGACTATAAAAAGTCTCTTAGTCACGGACTGAAGTTGGCAACGACGTTTTAGCCACGGGCTGAAGTTAGGTTCAGACAGTACTTGCTTTATTAGCCACAGCTAAAACTAAAATCAAGTTAGTTTTCAACAGTCAACTTTGACGTTTGTTAAGCATAATTTAACCTAACATAAAATTCAAAATCTTATTGAATTGATATGATTGTCTAAATTTGTGGTCGTAGAAAAAGTGTAGTATGTAATACATTATATAAACTCGTCTAGACACTCGTTTATTAAAAACACTCGCTGCGCTACGCTCCGCTCGTGCCTAAAAAGACTCGTGACTAAAGTGACGTTTATAAAACTTGTTACATAATATACTATTACGTTCCGTACGTCCTAGCTTCTAACAATTCGAGCTGAAGTTTAACCTCCAAATGGTGATTGAGTGCCATAAGTGTCATAATTCGACCACTGTGAGGTTATGTTCATTACCTACCGAGTAAAAATAAACGTAACATATTAATCCAACAGACATCCACTAGCAAACATTTTCAGAGCACCTTCGACTCGTTTTTTTTAGATATACAAAATAAACGATTATTTTCGCAAAGTCACGTGGTACAAATTTCGAGTATCCTATTGATTAGATTTATAATGAGGGAAATATTCTGTAGTTATATCCCGATTTCTCGAGAACGCGAAGCGTTCGAGAGAAATACTCAAATTATACAGAATAAAGGCGGGGAATATTGCAAGACTATTTATTCCCGAAGAAATTGCATCCTTTGTATACCATATTATTATTTTTTAAAGAGTTTTCAGTTTTCTTTCTGAAATTTCTTGCACACCTAGCTGATTTGGTTTTTTTCCCGCAAATACTCGATATTGCACTTGTGCAAATACTCGGGAATTGCACTTGTGCAAAGTATGTGTGGTATCCGACTCTGATTGGTTCAAATTTTGAAAATTGATTGATGGGATTGGTTTTAGTTTTCAGTTTTTCTTTCTGAAATTTCTTGTGTACGTAGCTGGTTTGCTCTTCTTTCAGCAAATACTCGATATTGCACTTGTGCAAATACCCGGTTATTGCACTAGTGCAAGATATTCGCTGTATTCGACTCTGATAGTTCAAATTTTGAAAATTGATTGATGGGATTGGGTTATATTATCTGAGGGGAATAGTCACGTATATCTAGGAACTCTACACGTTTCAACAGAGCAAATCACACTTTTATTAATTTGACGTTAATATCATTTATTGACCATGTATCTTACTAAATAATTTAAAAAATACCCTGTGGAATGCGAAATTTCATATTACACTAGTGTAATATGAGCCGTTTTATGTATTTTGAGGGATAGATAATGCATTTATTAGTTGACAGTTGTAAATACGTAAACATTATTTTTTAGAACGGCGGAAACCCTCGGCGTCTCGGTGAATTCGTTA
>OW679200.1:36941441-36959663 GCA_940337035.1 Agriotes lineatus | reverse complement strand
CTGGACTATAACTTCGTGGCGCTCTCGCGGCTGAGCGATTGGTCGGAGAAAAAAAAAACTCAAATACATAAAATGTAGGAAATTTTATCTTCTTTCATTTCATATTGGCTCAACATTTACGAAAAATGGATAGCTTTCGGGTAATTTTAGAAAAACTAAAAAAATCGGGTTTTACACTGTTTTTGCTTAAAGAAGACATGTTTGCGGTCAACATTTTTGTTGGCAAACCTGATATTCGTGTTCAGCGACCCAAAAAACATATAGGAACCAGATATAAAAACTCCACCAAAACTTTCCCCTATTTTCTACCGTTTGGCTGGACTATAACTTCGCGGCTCTCTGTCGAAATGTAGGAAATTCTATTTTCTTTCATTTCATATACGGTCAACATTTACGAAAAATGGAGATGTTTCGGATAATTTTAGAAAAATTAAAAAAAACTTGTTTACACCATTTTTGCTTAAAAAAACCTGTTTCCGGTCAACATTTTTGTTGGAAAACCTGATATTCTTGTTCAGCGACCCAAAAAACATATAGGAACCAAATATAATAATAATAATAATAATAATATGCCTTTATTCAACCAAACAAAATAATAGAAAAGGAATACAACAATTGAATGTAATATTCACAGGCGAAGTTCAACCAGACAACGTAAGATTGTTTGCTGCTCTTCCACTTAACCTGCAGTTTGAACTTAAAATTATTAGAAAATCCTAAATACTATTCATTGCAATTCCGACATGAAAACCCATGCGCATGCCTGTACGTAACAATACAAAACTATTTAACAAAAAAACTATTGATTCTGCTCACGAAATAAGTAATCAGTTAGATTTCTTTTAAATAGCGATTGACTTATAGTAAATGGAAGAATATTTGAAATTTTATTGAAACAGTTAACGACACAATATGAAAAAGCTCTCTCAAATAGTTGTTTTCGACGTGATGAAAATGTTAAAAGACCCTTGTGGCGAAGATTTAAATTATGGATGCCGGTACGATAAGTTAGCTTTCTGTGCAAGTATGGAGGACATTGAAACGTAATAATTTTTTGATAGAGGCATGCAGAGTGCAGATATCTTCTATTTAACATATTTAACCATTTGCAATCCTGAAGTTTCTGAGAAATTTTTTCGTATTTACGTATACCATATATTAGACGTAGACAAGAGTTTTGAACTTTTTGTTTCCTATTAATGTCAACAGAGTCTAGACAAGGGCCATATACTACATCACAATAATCAAACTGTGACAGAACTAGAGCAATGCACAAAGATATTTTCATCTTAGTAGTCAGCAAATGCCTGTTGCTGTAGAGAGTTTTAATATTACAATATGAACGCTGCAGACATTTGCGAACATGATCTTTAAAGCGTAGCTTATAATCAATTTTGAGCCCAAGATTTCTTACAGAGTCTTGAAACAGTATAGGTACTTTATTTATAAAAATCGATAAATCGTCTATACATCGAAGCCGCTCTTGTAAGTTTCCAAATAACATAGCATACGATTTTGTAGGATTGGGCTGTAGACAGTGTTGCTTGGATATATTATAAAGCACAGTTAAGTCTTTTTTTAGAAAACTACAGGCATTCTTACTTTCTTCTGGTTTAAAAGAAATGTAAACTTGTGTGTCATTCGCATATGAATGAGAATGAGAGCTCATAAGATGTTCATGAAATGCTGAAGTGTAAATATTAAATAGAATCGGACCCAAGATCGACCCCTGTGGGACGCCACTCACTATACTTGTAAATTTAGATTTATTTTCTCCCAATATAACCCGTTGGGCACGACTAGAGAGATAATTCTTAAACAGCATAACAGCACTGTCCTGTAAGCCGATATAATGTAACATGGCAATCATTATTTCATGATTCATTGTATCAAAGGCTTTGGAGAAGTCCAAAAGGACCAACACAGTAAGCTGATTGCTATCAGTTGCTCTAAGAATGTCGTCAACCACATCAAGTAACAAAGTGGAACAGCTGTAACTAAGTACGTCTAAAACCAGACTGCTTGTGCGGTTTAATAAAAAAATCATTAATTAGTTCAGCATTGGCTAAATTTGAAGGGAGTTCATTGTTTTTATTATTAGATTTTAGAATATCAAGATTTTTAAGTTCTCTCCAAAACTTTTTAGAGTCTGACTGAAATTTAGAATTTAAAAAGGCTTTCTTTTCTCTCCTGACAGCTGTGATCGTGAAATTACGCAGTTGTTTGTAATAATGAAAGTGATTTATGTTCATAGAAGTCTTATACCTTCTAAGAGCTCTGTCGCGAGAAGACATAAGCATTTTGATATTATCAGACAGCCAAGGTGCACAAGGCTCTGATAACTTTGCCGTTTTATAGGGTGCATGAAGGTCAAATAGCGTAGTTAAGGTGCTGTTTAAAAATTCTTTTTTATCATTAATATTATTTAAATCATACATGTTGTCCCACGGAATGGATCTCAGGTGATCATAAAATTGCTGGTCATTAAATTGTTTAAAGTCTCTGTATGTTCTTATATACTGTTTTGGTTTGGAGCAGACGACATCAAATTTGCAAGAAATATCTTTTATGAACTTAGATGCATTTGTAATAAGAAGATCGATGAGAGTGAACGAGTTCTGAGTAATACGAGTTGGTTGCTGTATTAATTGCTCCAAACCCAAACCATCCAAGCAAGATTTAAAATGATCGACTCCAGCACTGTCACAGACCAACATGTTGACATTAAAATCGCCCATACAGATTATATATTCAGATAATAACAAAACAGAACTTATACTACTTTCAAATTCATCCAAAAATTCTAACAAATTTGCATGAGGAGGTCTATAAATAGCTCCAAAAACCAAGTCACTAGTATTATTAATACTTACAGATATCCATAGTTGTTCATTTTCAGAATTAAATGGTATTTTTTTATATTTATAATTCGGTTTTAGATAAATCCCTACGCCTCCACCTCGACCAATTCGATCCCTTCTTATAAATGTATAGCCTTTAATTGCAACTATACAGTTTGCTATGCTACTTCCCAGCCACGTCTCTGTCACTGCAATCACATCATAATCATTTTCCAGAATATGTACTTTTAAAATATTAAAATTATTTATGAGTGAACGTACGTTCAAATGAGCTATTTTCATAACCTAAAAGTAAGAAAGAACAATAAAATTAAACTAAAGAGTACGTTATGGCAGACACATACGTTTACATGACCGTATTAAAAAAAACTACACAACCTAACTTTAACAAACAAAATTAAGAGATAAAACAAATGGTACTTTACTTTCTAAGGACTAAGCCAAATTAGGTATGTAAGTTGTGGTTTCAAGGCAGTGCGCAACAATTTATTTATTTATAATTTTATTAAGCTCGTCCACTGTAGCAACCGCCTTTTTATTACCCTCATTATTAATAATAATTATACATCTATCAGACGACCATACGTTCCTAACGCCAAGTTTTTGAACTGCCCCCTGTAGTAATAGATACCTAGCCTTCGTAAGGTCTTCACGAATAATATAGCCGGTACCCTTCAGCAGCTTTTTATTACCAAACACTAAGTTTCGCTTCTGATAGCTCACAAATTTCACTATAATCGGACGATGTTTAGCGTTTTTACGGTTATCATTTTTCAAAAAGCCAACACGATGTATACGGCCGAGGTCATCCTTCTGCACATTTAACTTCATTTGTTTATTGAATATTTCCAAAACCTTTTTATCCGTATCTTCAGATTGTTGCTCTGGAATGCCAAATATGCGAATAGAATTTTTTCTAGTATATTGCTCATGCCTCAAAACTACATCAAAACTTTTCGCTATTCTCCTTTTTTGAGCACCATTTGACTGGACTATATTCTTAATCAAACATTTCGACGGCCAAATCTTTGAAATGTGAGTAAAACAGCTCACAGGTATTGTAGGGAGAACTTTTCTTATATTTGACCCTTTTCGATCCAGATATTTAACCAATCCTGCATGGTGTAGATTGGTATATATTTTTTGCTGTTTCAATAGCGCTGTGTATACTGTCGACCTCCATAAAACTGTGACCATTTTCCAAAAATGTATGCTGACTAACTTCTAGATTGGAATTCTGCACCAAATATAGAAATAGCGCAGCAGTGTTTTGGTTGCGGTTTTGACCGCCGCATATGTTTGAATACAAGTGAAGATTTTTTATATTAGTTTTGAGTTACCCAACGTATCTTACTAAGCAAGTGCCTATTCCTGAACTGCCGCTGATACCGTTTAATTGCTTCCAACCTTAGCAAAAACCATTCCGGTGTGTAACACGGCCTTTTGCCTAGTCGTTCACCTACTGAATTATTACGTTACAATGCCCTGGTTCGCTAGCTTATCCAGTCGGTGAGCTATGAGGCTCTATTCACATCGTCAGTGCGGCTAAAGCAAAACTAATATTGTTGAGGTCAGCCCGTTGACACCTGAAATGTTGTACTTACAAATGCAAACACCAATGGTAATAAAAACCCAACAGTTTACAAGAATACATATAATCTGTAAACAAACATAGACACACACAAAAATATACATAAAAACAAGTACATAAAGCAGTTGTGCACTGCACATGAGAAAATGCCTTTATAACTAGATACTAAACGTTCAGTAGCGCATGCAAAGTCAAAGATTATGAGCGCAATGTATAAAATAATTTCGCACACACGAATAGCTTGAATGCGAAGTGGTCGATTCTTTAGGACGCGTCGCTATTTGCAGCCCGTTTACGCCAAATCAGTAAATGACTTAATGCCGGCCGGTACTTCCCCGTTATCTGGCAGCGAGCTCCTTGCTCATAGTTACGCAATGTTTCGTTAAAACAATTGTCAACAATATTGTAATTGTTTTCTGACCTCGTAGCGCGGTTTCAAGCAGGACTAACCTTGTTTCCCTTTGTTCAACAAGTAGCCCGTGGACCGCTGCTTCAATCGCCGTCTATTTGGACACCGCTGGCGCCTCCAATATGTTGTTTCACTTCTATGGTTTGCACTTCGCCTAGAGCTGCCCTCGCACACAAAAGACTGCACTTGGCCAATTTGGCATCGAATCAATTGATCCGTACTATTCACCTACTAGGGCGCGAATGAATTCTTTTGCAGGCCCCCAGCGTTGTTTCGAGTCCGTGGTAACTTGTTCCATGAATTACATTGCATCGTTAGCACATTCTTTCACGTGGCACTAGCGGGTTCATACTCGGAAACTTATAGAATGCGGTCACTTGCATAGCGATTCTTACTTATGATCCGATTCTACTTGAATAGGTGGCACGAATTGGCCCGTTTCAGGTGAGAGAGTTCGTATATTGTAAAATTGTACATACAAATTTTTAGGCTGTAGTACATACAACTCACATCACTGGACGGGATCTGTAAAACAGTTTGTAAATCGAATATACAGCACATAAACGTTTGATTTGTTTGGCATTTTTTCTTATCCAATGACTTCGCTTGATTGCATTCATCTCTTCTTTTGATATGAGCAGTATATTCATCTTCAAGATCTATTTTTTCTTCAGCATTCTTGGTTGTATTATAGGGGGTGCAAAGTTAGCACTGGTTCTTTTTTGGTTTATAAAAGGATAAATTGTAGTTTGTACAGAAAATCCTTCTATAAGTAATTTTACTGACAGGTTTGCAATTACTGCTCAAGCACTCCTCCTTATATAAGCTGTACATTTTCGTTATGCTTACCTGGGGATCTAGATACAGACGTCTTGTTGATTTTTTGGAATGGTGAGATTCCATCGTTGGAAAACTGTCAATGTTTTTTACTCTATCTACACTCTCAGGATGCGTTTTATTATGTGGAATTCTCTTCCCTCTATAATCAGTCCCAAGAAAGACTTAATTTTCTCCTTTTCTGTTGTAAGCGGTGTCAATCATATCTCTAGAAATGCACGAGGTTTTAGTGAAAAAAGCTTTACATACTCTAAATTTGTTAGGCTCCGAACGAAGGTAGTAAATTTTAGCATCCTTGCGTAACTTTCTTCTACCATTTGTTCTAGTCCTCCTTGCTGATGGCATACTTTCTGTGTTTGCAAGAATAAAATCTTTCTGTCTTGTGCAGTCACACTTTCAGAAATTTTTACAAATAGATACCATATCTTCTTCGGAAAAGCTTGTTCCGCATTTATATCTACAATTTTCACAATTTGGATGTTTAGATGCGATTATTAGCTTCTTCGCTATATTTCTTTTCCATTTGGATGGTTCACCTTTCTTCCATCTGCTTCCTACTTTCTCTGAATGATTTCCTTTTAGCACACACCCGTTCGTACTTCAGTTTGTCTGAGAATAATAATCATCATCATCAGCTTCAGCTACGACCCGTAGCATGGAATTAGTTGCTGATTCATCTGCTACTATTAATGGATTTGCATACTCGAGTGTCTCAGTAGCAACCTCAACGCCTAAAAAGAAAGGTGATCATATTTTGAATACGAACAGAATATATCCATAAGTGCAATAAAATAAAGTGCAACTTCATCTCGTATAATAGTTTTGATTCGACGTTTAGATTCACAAGGCTAAGTACCCCACGCTAGGTAAAACTTGGAATATACTCGAACTAACCATTTAATCGGTAATGCAATCATTCTACGAGTGGAACTTAACCTCAAACTGCGATGAATCGACTGTTTACATACCTGCAGCTTCATTCTCTCTTGCTAAGTTTTCTATAGCTAGAGAAACCATTAGGGCACTTCTCGATGACATTTTCGTGTTCAATTTGCACAAACTACACCTATATTTATTCACAATATCACACAAGAAACAGACCATGTTTCTTATAAAAGGTTAAAGCTACTGCCAAAACTCGATGACTGCACTTAAAGGATTTTCGCTGTTAAGAATTTAAAACTATCACTGCAGTTATTGACAAAACTCTGTAAGTGCACTTAACCGGTTTTGCTTGTAGAAGTTTGCGTTACTTTTTAATATTTGTTTCCACTAAACTATGTAAGTGCATTTACCGGATATTTCCTTTTTCCGGTATAAATACTTTTGATTTGGACTTAACTGATATATGGAGACAATAAAACAGTGTAATTTTGTTGACACTGGACTTCACTGGTTCTTGCAGTACATTCTGCTGTTTGAGATGGACTTATCGGTACAAACAACTCGAAAATGGTCAAAAGTGGACTTAACGGGTTTTTGCAGTAAGCCGACGATATGCAGTCTCGTCATTTTCTTATCCCATTAGCAGGGTGTCACTGAAAATTTGGTAAAAAAAGTTGCCACAAATACCTGGAGTCAAAATACGATGATGAAACCTAACTTATCTTTTACCCCAGGCATATTGGACAAAGGGAAACTTGCAATCTTGATTTTGGGCACAAATGTTGCTTAGTGTCCTAGCGGGGACTTTTAAATATTCGCTCCTAGAGTACTGAGGAATCAGCGCTACCGTTCGTAAAATTACCGAATATCCACAACAGATGCCGAAAATACCCGATTTTACCCGCAAGTGCAACACAGCAGAAAGCCCGCGAATCCAAATAATTTTATTTTTAATGTTTATTATTTTAATACTCCATAATTTAATAAAACTCAAGTTTTAATTATTTTTCTGTTTATTTATTAAAAATACAACATCAATCCTTTGAAGTAAAAAAATCTGGTGTAATATACGCACACAACTTCCTTTTTCAGTGATCGCATAATTAGCCAAGAATTTGATTTTTAAGCAAAGCGTAGCTCCAGTTTCATAATACCCGAAATTACCCGTAATATTAAATACCCGCGTATTTACCCGCAAATGACTGAAATACCCGCATTTCGGGTAATCACCCGCAGATTGGCAGCACTGTAAGGAATATTTGTGCCAAAAATCAAGAGAATTTTTTTTTAGATACCTATAATGCCTGAACTCTTTGTGTAAACTGTACCGTTTAGGCCCGGCCTAAACTGTACCCTAAACTTTAGGGCTATGACTCTCTAAACGGAAAGAATATTCTTCTTCTTTTTTAAATTAAATAAAAACCTTCTAAGAAAGTTGATATTGGACATTTAGGCGTTATTTGATGGAAAGAATATTAGAAAAATATCAAAGTTGTGCGTTCCGGTGCAACTGAACTGCGCCCCAAACCCATTAGTCGCTTAATACAACACTCGAACTGCGTTCAACATATTTGCCTGCTTTAACTATTATTTAAACTGTAATCAAATGTGATTAGAATGAAGGGAAATTATGTAGTGATTTTTTTAATCTTTACATGCCGAGATTATATCATAACGATTTGCACATATAGATTTTGTCATCACGAAAAAATCATCTTCTGTGTTTTCTTCAAATCTTCACGTTTCAGAATACTTAGATGACAAAAAACGGGTTTTCTCAATTCCGTCTGTCTATCTGTTTCTGTTTGTCTGTTTCGGTTAGTATGTCTGTCTGTCCATCCGTCCATCCGTCCGTCCGTCCGTCCGTCTACCTGTCTGTCTGCCTCTTGCCGATATAACCCAAAAACATTTTTTTTAATAAGACGATATTTTGTATGCAGATTATATGCCTTTCTCTCATGAAACCGAGAAAATTTTGGTTAAATATATACAGGGCGTGCACCTTAAAAACTAAAACTTTTTTTATTTTTGCTTTAACTCAAGAACCATTACTTAAAGTAACATTTAACCCTTTAAGGACAAGGTATCAGGTAAAGGGTCCCGGGTGGAGTAGCTTGAACAAGCGTCCACGTTCGATCAGCAGAGTTAAGCAACGCTCTCTCTGGTCAGAACTTGGATGGGAGTTTCACGGTTGCTTCGCTCGGCGCCTCGTGATACGGCTGTCACGCAAATAGTTGGTCCCGGCGGTCATAACAACATCATGACAGTCGTTAGTGGGGTTGGAAGTATATGTACGGTGACGCCTATAATTGGCTTAACGGCCGTTGGCGGAGTACGAAATAAAATAAAATAAAAATAAAATAAAATAAAATAAAAAGTAAATTTGCTAATAATTCTTATAACTTGATCATTTTTTATTTTTTAGTAATTTCCTTTTAGTCCAGTCAATCTGTCATCAAAAGGGGGTTGTTTGATTCACACAGATGCGTGCATCAAAACCTTTTTGATTATAATTAATCATGTAATTCAAGTCATAACTGTTCTATCTCATTCAAAGGTCGTGGTAAAGCCAAATTTGCATCTTGCCGTATTTGTTTGCCTCTGTTAATGTTGGAAAGGAATTTGTAAGCTTCCCTTAATGGCTTTTAAGCGGATGGATACATTTTCTACTAGAACTTAAGCCGACTTAGCATATTTGGGATCATGTGTTTATGGATTCCGTTCAATTGCCTCATTGAGAGAGCTTAGCATTAAGATTCCTAGAATAAGTATTTATTCCTACGTGCGACGCTCCGATTGGCTACGCAGGATCGCCTCAGCCAATAGTGTTTGAGCTTGCCCCTCCTTGATGAATTTGCGAGTTCGGCTCGTTGTAAATTCAGAGTTAGTTAGATTCAGAGCCTCGAGGAAGCAAGTTCAGCTATGCTTTGTGCTAGTTTGCGTTTCGGTCTAACTCCCTGGTAAAGTCGTTTCCAGGTTGTTTTGTGTTACGGTTACGCGCAATTCGCTATTTTCGCGTGGCCAATCCAAGCGTGTCACAACAGTTGAAGCTTTTGTAAAAAACCATCGGTCCATCAGTGACGTTTGTAATCGTTGTTACTCAATATACTCGTGTTTGTTAAGTCTTGTTTCACTCCAACAACTAACTGAACCCAAGTTAGGGTTATTAAGTGGCAGTTCCCGGCAATCCCATTGAACCGGAATTCGCAGCGGATTAACTGGAGGCCCCATTCGTGGAAGCCTCTTATCAAGTTAATCGTACAAAAAACATTGGTCCTTCGAGCCGGATGTGGAAGAAGCTAAAAAACGCGAGTGTACAAGTTTCCAGTAGCTGGTGGATGCAATTGCTCCAACATCATTTCGTCGGAGAGCGTCAAGAAGCTTCGCCAACACCAGGAAATTCAACCATCGAGAGCTTACACCGAGTCCAGGTCCCACGTCAAGCGGCAGCGATCGGCAGCGGGTTGGTTTTCTGTTCGTCAAGAAGTTACTACGTTCTCAAATCAAAAGTAAGTCCTTTTCCATTACACCTTCGTTTAGTGCTGTTTTTTGCTTGTGTCAGTCATGGTGGAAACTCGTTCGACATCAGCGGTCATGTCGGAAACTCGCACTTTAACCACTCGTTGCAAATTCATAAAAGCCCAAGTAGATCGTTTCAAAACTCTATTTCATAGAATTTCTTCGTCCAGCCCCGTGAAGGCTCACGAGGTCGGCAACTTGTCAGAAGAGTTTAGTTGTTTCCAAAATTTGTTGGATGAGTATAAGAAGTCAATGGAGGGCATAATGGAGGCCGACGCTGAAAACTTTGATGAACTTTTCAATGAATTTGACTCTTTTATGACTCATTTTAGCGAGATTAGTAGCGCAGTAAAGGAATTCTTATCAAAAAATAAGATCAGTTCGGGTATAAAACCGAATGTAGGTCAAAATTCTTCGCAAAGTGGCCCTTCAGGAGAGCTCGCTGGATTAAGATTACCACCCTTAGATTTGCCTTCCTTTTCGGGGAAATTCGAGAATTGGGTTCAATTTCATGACTCCTTTACGTCGCTTATTCATAACAACGCTAATTTGACCAACGTTCAGAAATTTTACTATTTGATTTCTTCCCTTAAGGGAGAAGCTGCTAGTTCAATCTCGTCGTTAAAAGTTACCAACGATAACTATACCATTGCTTGGGACATCCTAGTCAAGCGATTTGAAAATAAGAAACTGATAGTAAAATCAAACATAAATGCGTTATTCAGTTTAGAGAGCGTAAAAAAGGATTCACATTCGTCTGTTCAAAGGCTGCTCGATAGTGTAGTTAGAATTTTGGAAATTTTAAAGGCGTACGGGGAACCCACGGTCGACACCATACTAATACACATCATAGTTTCGAAGCTCAGCTCAGCAATGCAGACTGACTGGGAATTATACAAACATACTGGACAATTTCCTACTTTGCGAGAGTTGTTAGATTTTTTAGAGAGCAAAAGTCACTTATTAGGTTCGCTGGAAGCTGCGAAAATAGGTTCGAGTTTGGGAAATCAGGGATCCGAGCAAAAAAGTCATGCACGCGCTCATGTAGCCAGAGAGCAAGGTAATCACTCTTGTGATTTTTGCAAAAATAGTAATCATTCGATTAGCGCTTGCGAATCATTTTCAAAATTGTCGGTAAACGCTCGTATCGAAGAGGCGCGTCGTTTGAAATTATGCAACAATTGTCTCAAGCCCGGACATTTCGTGGTAAAAGGCACATCGTCGAGATGCCGCGTATGCAGAAAAAAGCACCATACTTTACTGTGTTTGCGTCCAAAGCGCGACGCGCACGAAAATAGTCCGTCGCCGCGTCCTGGACCGCCAGAAAACAGCAGCGATACACGGGAGGTCGGGGCCGTCGCCCCGAGCGAGGCACCCGTCGCATCCGTTTCAGCAGCTTGTAGCCGTCCTGCAATCGCGGCGCCAGCGCAAGTTTTATTGTCCACGGTTAGCGTATTCGTAGAAGGATCCTCCGGGTCATTTTCCCGGGCAAAAGCTCTTTTGGACCCCGGATCCCAACTTAACTTAGTTAGCGCCGACTTGTGTCAAAATTTGAAAATTGAGAAACTAGGTAATATCACCTCACTGTCGGGTGTTGGTGCCTGGGCTCTGAACGCTGAATTCAGAGCAAATGTTCGAATCCGTTCCCGCAACGGGAAATACGAGGACATTTTGAGCTGTGTTGTGTTAGACAAAATTACGGACCCTCTGCCGGCCCTTGCTTGCTTTCTCGTTGAGGGATTTGAAGATCCCACCAAACATTGTGCTAGCCGATTCAGATTGTAATACACCGGGAAAGATTGATCTTTTATTAGGCGCGAATATCTTTTGGCAAGTGCTCTGTCAGGGACAGGTGAAATTGGGCCCAGAGAAGCCATTCTTAACAAAAACTCTTTTTGGTTGGGTTTTAGGCGGAAACATGAACGTCGAAAATCGAGCTCTCATGCTTTCAAATAGAGTTCATTTAAGTGTAGCCGGCATCGAGCACGGCATTCAGAGATTTTGGGAAATCGAGGGGGCTTACGGTTCATCAGGCGGACTCTCTGCTGATGACAAATTTTGCGAAGACCATTTTCAATCGACTACGAAACGGGCGTCGTCAGAGCCGCGTAGGTTCATCGTGAGCATACCTTTCAGGAAAGATGCTCCATCGCTGGGAGACTCGCGCGGTATAGCATTAAAGCGTTTCTATTCATTAGAAAACAAATTGTCAAAAAATCCCGAGTTGAAAACCGCGTATTCCGCATTTCTCAAAGAATACGAGTCGCTTGATCACTTGAGCAAGGTGGACGACGAAGCGAGCCTTCCTCATCATCGGTTTTATTTGCCACATTTGCCAGTCATAAAGGAGGACAGTTCAACGACCAAACATCGCGTTGTTTTTGACGGCAGTTGTGCGTCTTCCTCCGGAGTATCGTTTAACGACCTTCAACATAAGGGCCCAGTGGTCCAGCAGTCCCTGTTTGCAATTCTTTGTCGCTTTAGGCAATTCAAGTACGTGCTGAAAGCAGATTGCGCCAAAATGTATAGGCAAATCCTCGTGGACCCCTCGCAGACGCAATACCAATTAATTTTATGGCGTGACGACAAAACCTCAGCGGTAAAATGCTTCAAATTATTAACGGTCACCTACGGTACTAAATCAGCCTCGTACCTAGCAACTAGGTGCTTGATACAAATCGCCCAGGAAATCGAAGCATCGCTTCCAGAGGCCTCATTAAGAATTAGCCGGGATTTTTATGTAGATGACCTACTGACTGGTTTTGAAAATAGGGCGGAAGCCATAAAAACGCAATTCAAAATTAGTAGCGCTTTGTCGGGGTACGGGTTTGAATTGCGAAAGTGGGCATCCAACAACAGTGAAGTAGCTAGCGCCATTGGTGTAGATCGCGGCAGCGTGGAGCCCATTTCTTTGACGGAAGACGCCACGGAGAAAACTCTCGGCATTTTTTGGGATACTCGGCGGGACGTGCTAAGTTACAGAGTGAACCCTAGCTGTTGCAAATCAGTTACCAAGCGGGTTATACTCTCTAGTATGGCTCAAGTATTCGATCCCTTGGTACTACTTGGTCCAAGCGTTCTAACTTTGAAACTTCTCGTGCAACGGCTTTGGCAGTTGAAGTTGTCATGGGACGAAACGGTGCCCATGGAGATGCGCTCCAGATACGACGAACTCCATTCTTCATTACGCGCTTTGGGCTCATTGGCAATTCCGAGACGGGTAATTTGCGATGACATAAATTCGATAGATCTCCACGGATTTGCGGACGCGAGTTCTGTAGCCTATGGGTGCGCCGTGTATATACGTTGCGCTGACGCGCGCGGTAATGTCACCACCAATTTACTTTGTGCTAAGTCAAGGGTCGCTCCATTAAAAACAATATCCTTGCCTCGTTTGGAGCTTTGCGCAGCCTTACTGTTGGCTCGTTTGATTAAAACTATACTCGATTCCTCCGCATTTAAATTTGACCGCGTGTACTATTGGTCGGACTCCACCATAACTCTGCACTGGATAAATAAGGATGCGAGTAATTGGAAGACGTTCGTCGCGAACCGGGTGTCCGAGACTCGCGAACTAAGCAATAGGGAAGAATGGTTTCACGTGCGTACAAATTGCAACCCGTCCGATATAATTAGCAGGGGAATGTTACCCCAGGAGTTACTCAACTCACGCTTGTGGTGGCACGGGCCAGAGTTTTTGTCACAGGCGGACTTAAAACCCCAGCCCGTTAAAATTGATTCGGGTGAGCTAGCAGCCCAAGAGTCGCGCCCAGTAGTGGCCACTCTTCACCATCGCGTCCCAGAATTTGAAATTTTCTGGCGCTATTCCAGTTTCACCGGCGCCAGAAATCAGCTATCGGAATTAAAAAATATTCTGTCAGGCTCTAGTGAGCAATGCATAAGGGAGGAATTGTCGAAACATAGCATTAAGTGGAATTTTATTCCGGCACGCTCTCCGCACTTTGGCTGCATTTGGGAAGCGGGGGTAAAGTCATTGAAATATTATTTAAGGCAAATATCTTGCAATGCAAAGTTAACTTTCGTTGAGTATTACACCATGCTGACTCAAGTGGAGGCGATACTAAATTCCCGCCCACTCTGTGTTCTCCCTACCGACGCCTCATTCCCCGAAGTCCTTACTCCTGCCCACTTCTTGATCGGTCGGAAGCTGACTTCGTTTCCGGAAGCCCAACTCCAGAACATACCGGAAAATCGTCTCAGCCGCTATGGGCTGGTCCAGCGGCTGTCCCAGCAGTTTTGGGATCGTTGGTCCCGGGACTACCTCCACCTCCTGCAGCGCCGGCCTAAGTGGAAGCCCTCCAGCACGTCTCTAGCCCCCCAGGTGGGCGACGTGGTACTCGTCCACGACGAGGCATCTCCTAGCTACCGTTGGCCACTGGCAATCATCTCGGCCACATATCCAGGAGCGGATGGTGTTGTGCGTGTGGTGCAGGTGCGCGATTCCCGAGGGAATCTCCTGAAACGCTCGGTGCGTAAAGTGTACATCCTACCCAAAGACGATCATTGCGATCAAGGGCAATAAACATTGACTTTGCTCTTAGTTGGTAGTTTTCGCTAATTGAACAGTTTGCTAGGTTTAGTTGTTTTTTTGCTTGTATTCATGCTAGTTGTAAGTTATCTGTAAGGCTCTTGGATTATCATCTGTCATTAGTTCTTGTTATGCATTTGATTATTTGGTAGTGTCAGATTTCAGTTTAATTTTGGGATTTAATCACGTCGTGCCATAGTCGGCACTTCGGGGGCGGCATGTTTGATTCACACAGATGCGTGCATCAAAACCTTTTTGATTATGATTAATCATGTAATTCAAGTCATAACTGTTCTATCTCATTCAAAGGTCGTGGTAAAGCCAAATTTGCATCTTGCCGTATTTGTTTGCCTCTGTTAATGTTGGAAAGGAATTTGTAAGCTTCCCTTAATGGCTTTTAAGCGGATGGATACATTTTCTACTAGAACTTAAGCCGACTTAGCATATTTGGGATCATGTGTTTATGGATTCCGTTCAATTGCCTCATTGAGAGAGCTTAGCATTAAGATTCCTAGAATAAGTATTTATTCCTACGTGCGACGCTCCGATTGGCTACGCAGGATCGCCTCAGCCAATAGTGTTTGAGCTTGCCCCTCCTTGATGAATTTGCGAGTTCGGCTCGTTGTAAATTCAGAGTTAGTTAGATTCAGAGCCTCGAGGAAGCAAGTTCAGCTATGCTTTGTGCTAGTTTGCGTTTCGGTCTAACTCCCTGGTAAAGTCGTTTCCAGGTTGTTTTGTGTTACGGTTACGCGCAATTCGCTATTTTCGCGTGGCCAATCCAAGCGTGTCACAACAGTTGAAGCTTTTGTAAAAAACCATCGGTCCATCAGTGACGTTTGTAATCGTTGTTACTCAATATACTCGTGTTTGTTAAGTCTTGTTTCACTCCAACAACTAACTGAACCCAAGTTAGGGTTATTAAGTGGCAGTTCCCGGCAATCCCATTGAACCGGAATTCGCAGCGGATTAACTGGAGGCCCCATTCGTGGAAGCCTCTTATCAAGTTAATCGTACAAAAAACAGGGGTGCTACCTTGCATCAAATCGGGTAGTTCTGATTTTTTTATATGTCTTATATGGTTGAGGCCTAATGATGAATCTAAGTTTTCGACCTCGGCCGAGTGCCGGAAGTACTTCAAATAACCAAAAAAAGCCAAAATTTTCTACCTTGTTTCGGTTTTCGTCAATTTTAACCCCGAAGAACTGGTTTTTGTAAATGTTGAACCTATATGAAATGAAAGAAGATAACATTTCCTACATTTTATGAACTAAGAGTTTTTTTTCTCCGATCAATCATTCAGCGCGAGAGCGCCGCGAAGTTATAGTGCAGTCAAATGGTAGAAAATAGTGGAAAGTTTTGGTGGAATTTTGATATTTGTTTCCTATATGATTTTTGGGTTGCTGTATACGAATATCAGGTTTTCCAACATAAATTTTGACCACAAACACGTTTTTTAAGCAAAAACGGTCTTAAAAAACGATTTTTTTTTAAGTTTTTCTAAAGTTACTCGAAAACTATCCAATTTCATCAATGTTGAACCTATATGAAACGAAAGAAGATAAAATTTCCTACATTTTATGTACTAGAGGTTTTTTCTCCGATTAATCGTTCAGACGCGAGAGCGCCGCGAAGTTAGGTGTTAAAAGCAAAAAAAAAAAGAAATTATCCCAGTTTATTTCAAAGTAACTCGAATACTATCCATTTTTCGTAAATCAAAAATGGTATATGAAATGAATCTTCATAAATGAAATGTTGGAAAACCTGATGATATTCGCGTACAGGGACCCAAAAAACATATAGGAAGCAAATATCAAGACTCTAAAGCTTTCCTCTATTTTCTACCATTTGACTGGACTATAATTTCGCGGCGCTCTCGCGGTTGAACGATTGATCGGAGAAAAAAAACTCTACTTCATAAAATGTAGGAAATTTTATCTTCTTTCGTTTCATGTAGGTTCAACATTTATGAATAATGGATAGCTTTCGGATAATTTTAGAAAAACTAAAAAAAACCGGTTTTTACACTGTTTTTGCTTAAAAAACATGTTTCCGGTCAAAATTTTTGTTGGCAAACTTGATATTTGTGTTCAGCGACCCAAAAAACATAGAGGAACCAAATATCAAAACTACACCAAAACTTTCCTCTATTTTCTACCATTTGACTGGACTATACAGGGTGATTTATAACGTGCGGACCAAACTTCAACAGTTTGTTGTGGAGGTCATTTTGAGTAAAAAATGTTATATGAACACAGGTCGTATTCCATTTAGTTACCCAACTACAAAAGACCAAAGTTTTATTAAGGGGCGGGTAAAGGTAAAACCGCTCAAAGTAGCCAATATTTCAAGCGTCATATCTACTGCGTATGTGGGCCAGTCACATTAAATTTTTTGTATCATAGCCTGTAGTTTTATCTGTTTAACGTTTTTCTCAAAAACGAAACATAAATTTCAAATTCTGTTTACGCCAATGTCCTAGACTTCTTAATATTATCTAGCGAATGAGATAATTTCATAAAAATCGTACAAAGGGAACTAGACCTTTTCAAACTTATTTTTTACATTTTTTTTTAGAATTTACTCTATTTTTTATCTCACACTAGAACTGTGAAAAAGAATAATTCTGATATAAAAAAAACTAAGATTGGACAAGCGGTTTGGGAGAAAAACTCTTTGGAGATAAATTGCAATGTGTTTTTAAAATATTTTTTTAATGCCTTTCATACCAATAAATTGCCATCAAATCGATATCGTTTGACAGATAAAACTACAGGCTATCATACAAAAAAAGTTTGATATGGTTGGCCCACATACTCGTACGTAGTAGATATGACGCTTGAAACATTGGCTACTTTGAGCGGTTTTACCTTTACCCGCCCCTTAATAAAACTTTGGTCTCTTGTAGTTGGGTAACTAAATGGAATACGACCTATGTTCATCTGACATTTTTTACTCAAAATGACCTCCCCAACATACTGTTGAAGTTTGGTCCGCCCGTTATAAATCACCCTGTATACAGAAGATATCTTTTAGGTACAGACAGTTTTTGAGTTATTTTTCAACAATTCTACAATGCAACTTAGTTTATGACAGAACGAGGTACCAAACCAAGGACCATTTTCGTCTCATATTATTATAATTTGAATGCAGATTGATTTGCTTAACATTATTTGTGTTCTACTACTATTAACCTTTCGAGGTAGAACCGACTAAAATCCTAAAAATGCAAAAGGTGAAAAATTTGTGAAACTTTGAAAAGCTGTATCTTGAAAACTATTAGGTCTACAGACACCGTTCTGGTCTTAAATTGTTTAAAATTTCCTCTAATTTAACACAGAATATAACAACTTTTGCTGAAAATCCAGTGGTTCAGGATGAAAATCGACAAAAACCGTATTTCGGTCGAAAATTTCGCGTTTTTTTTTTGTTATTTTAGGTACTTCCGGTACTCGGCCGAAGTCGAAAACTTGATTCATCATTAGGCCTCAACCATAAAAAACATATAAAAAAATCAGAACTACCCGATTTAATGCAAGGTGAAATGTACAGATTGACTGGACTATTTTACGTG
>OW679200.1:36786198-36941418 GCA_940337035.1 Agriotes lineatus | reverse complement strand
GGAAGCCAGTGCAGGAAGTGCGCGAATTGAATACTTTAGTCAGTGCAGTGACATGTGAATATTTAAATGCAAATTAAAAAGAAGTGCAGTGACAAATAGAACCGCATATTTATATAAATGTAAACAATTATTTTAGAATTACTATTAGTGTACAAAATCATAGTTTTAAGTAGAATTTATTGAACCATGTTAACATCCGTAATTAATTTGAAACTAACCAGCTTTTGTTTATAACAAAATAATGGAGCGAAGACAAATGAATAAATTATTTGAATGACAGCCAGTTTTTGTGTCTCCAAATAAATTAAGGTTTTACATAGAAACCAATTGAATTTATTAATAAAAAGTATACCATTGTGTTGGCAATTTACCCTGGTACAAGTGGAAGTGTGGGTTTCAATTTCCCTCATATAAAAATATTTTTCCACCATTGCGGTCCCCGAGAGCTTCGCCATATCCATCCCAGCCTACGATCTTGAGCCACAGGCAGAAAGAGGTTTCTGAGCCCGGGGTTTCAACTGCTGCACGTCCGTCCAGCGTATAGGAGTCTGGCATGTCAATCCCAGAACCCCAGGAGAAGATCCGGCCACTTGACGCCATCCGAGAAGCTTGCCGCAGACTGCAGAAATCGCAGGTTAGTTTTACAAGAAAATATTGGCGCTAAAAGCCTGAAACTTACCATAAAGTAATAGTACGACCTGAGAAAACTGATCCCAGGCATATTAAACATCTATTAAAAGCTATACAGCCGGAAATTGCAATAATCAAAGTTGAGGTTATGTTTTTCCAAAAGCCGACGCTATAAAAACAAATGAAAGATCTGAAACAAAAGACAAATTAATGCCGGGAAAACAGCCTAATTCAAATATTTACCGATAGGACTTTGATCGATTTCACGATATTTATCAGTCAATACAAGCAATCTTGCAAACGGCGTCTATCTTGGTTAACACTTGATCTATTTTCAGAATTTCGTTTGTGCGCGTTTAAGCTAATGTGGAGAACAGATCCGTATTTAACGAATTTTAATAAATTATGCATTCAGGGTGGACCTAACCGAGACGAGTCTCTGCTTTATCGATTTGAGCTAGCGTATTGGATTAATTGCAGATAAATAAAATATTATAAAGGGCATATACAATTATTTATTTTTATCTATCAATTAATAAATAACTTTTAATCAACCTAAGATTTGATAACACGAATACAAAATATATTTGCGTGGTACCCTTATTAACATATTGCAACACTAATTAGATAGTATATTTCTGCATTTGCCTTACTAAACGATGATCAGTAACTGGTAATCTTTCTATGCTTATTTTTCGTAACTATAATTAATTCTGGTAATTTTTCTATAATTATTTCTTTATTTTTATTAGACATATTTATTGAATTATATTTTCCCTGTTATTTTTTCTTATACCTACCCATTTTACTGAAATATAATTATTCCGTTAATTTTTTAATTTTTAGGTTAGTTATTTATAATTATTTCTGCTAATTTTTCTATAACCATCTTACTGAACTCTAGTTATTTGTGGTAATTCTTCTATGCTTCTTTACTAAACTATGATTATTTCTGTAATTTTTTCTACATTTATCTTATTGAACTATTATTGTTCCTGTTAAGTTTTCTATACCCATTATGCCCATTTTACTAAGATATAGTTATTCCGTTAAATTTTTAATGTTTACTTTGTTTAATTGTAATTTTTTCTGATAATTTTTCTGTACGTGTTTTACTAAACCATGATCATACCTGTTAATTCTGCTATGCTTATTTTACTGCACTATAATTAATTTTGGCAATTTTTCTGTACTCATTTTACTGGCCTCTAATTATTCCTAATTATTATTTTTGTTAGACATATTTATTGAATTATATTTTTTCTCGTTAATTTTTTTATTCCCAGATTACTAAATTATAGTTATTTCTGCTAATTTTTCTATAATCATCTTACCGAACTATAATTATTTCGTGGGACTTGCTGTGGGGACACTTATTGTTCTATTTTGCATTGGGGAACCCAAATAAGGTTAGAAAGGTATCCTAAAATAGAATTTGGTGAAATGTTTAAAACGGCGCCGGTTTTTGCACATTTCCTGAAGGAGCGCCTCGTGAGTGTTTTGTTGTGGCGTATATTTACTTACAGAATTTGTCGCCGGCGGCCGAAGTGGAGAGATAAGGAAAATCGGCCGCCGGCGACACATTTTGTATCTCGGATACCGATTTACCATTGGAGCATATGAGCATATGAGTCCACGTGTACCAGGGCCTGGACACGCCCACTTTTGCCAGCCAGAACATATGATATCATATCATAGGCTTAGCAGATTTTCTTCAACTTCTATTTAAATCGAATAAGCAGGGCGTTCCTTACTATACAACGATCATAGAGAGTACATTATTTGACAATGAAAAATTTATTAGCTTAGTAGAGCCCAATCCCTGACTTTAAATACAGCACATCTAGACTAATTCGACAGAAACCAAGAAAAGCAATGCTAGGTCCATAACAGCACGGCACTGCAAGTGACTGAAGGCCCGCGTCTGAGATTTAGTCGTCGCGTCTGAATAGACTCAGATTCTGTATCCCGCATACCGAATCTCGGATACGGAATCCCCGTGTGTTCAGGGTAGTGCTGGGCATAACCGAACAATTTTTATAACCGAATTATTTGCATTCGAATCATATTAATAACCGATTGATTATTTGAATAACCATTCGAATCAATTTTGGCTCTCGATTCGTTTCGATTAAGTCACCCGGTTTGCCGGTTGGCGGTTTACCGTCATCTGCATCGGCATCGTAACTTGCAGATAGCAGAGGAACTCAGTTAATCGTTAATTATAATAATTGTTTAAGTGATTTTTATTTGATTTCTAAGGAGTTTAAACCATTGAGAATAGCTATATCAATACTAATCATAAAGAAATTATAAATATGCGAATACAAAGTATCAATTGAATCTATTTTTAGTTCCTAAAATTCTCTAGTAGTTACCCTTCCCTTTTCGTTTGCACATCATACCGGTATATTTTAGAATCCATCATTTATCTACGTTCAGCCTTCCGCGGTTCTAAGGACGCACACTTAAAATTTTCAACATCGAAATCCACTTCTTGTCACGACTGCTCCGTTATTAAAAATTGAATATAAATCTTTTACGATATTGGAAAATCTTATTTCACTTTCTGTTTATCCCTTATTAGGCATAATCAACCGCGTTTCGAAGCAAAAATTTAGGCCGTTATAAATTAATACCAACACAGCTTCGGCAAATCTCATACTCAGTAGACCGTTATCTTTAATAGGAACGGCCCCATAAATTTAACTCGTCGACTATGAGTCTCAAATGTCTTAATAACATCAACAAGCAGCCGCGAGCCTCACTTGGGTCAATCAAGTACATACGTAGAAAAGGTTATATGAGTTATGAATGCTGTATTATTTACAGAATTTCGATCACAGGATCGCAGGTCGCTGAGACGCGGCACGTAGTACGTATCAGGGTGAGGTTATTTTTCATCCGAATACTTGGAACGAAAACCGAGTTACACAGGTTATTTCAATAACCGGATAACCGGTTATTTTTGATTTGAATAAGTCCATCACTAGTTCAGGGCCTTAAGCCACTCTCTAGCCCTAGCCCATCTATAATATAATTTTCCTTAATGTGTGTCTGTGTGTCTGTGGCACAAAATAAAATCTCACGTTCCGGCTTCACAGATGTTTATATTTGTTTAGGTTTTCTTTTTCTTATCTTAGCGCTCGGTCGGAGCTTGACCTTTCGCGTATCCTATTTCACGTGCGCGTAGCGCGCAATTTGCTTGTACTCAATAAAAGTTCTACAATAATGGCTAAAGAAGCTTTTTTCGCAAGGCATTGTTTATGATTGCTGCTCAGCTCGAAGCTGTTTTGTCAATAAATATTGACGGTATTTACAATATTGCATTACCTATAAGTAGCTTTTATCTCATCTTGTTGTTTGGTTTAATTCCCTAGTTAAGTTGTTGCATCTAGTTCGTGAAGCAACAGTGGCAGTGATTGAGTTCTGAACTAATTAACGAGATACTTAAATACGGTTTATTTTCCTGTATTGATTTATTCACTTGTCCGCTATCAAGAGTGTATAATAACTTTCTAACGTTTGTTAATGCAAATGAAAATACAGCTTGTTATAAATCTTGTAACATAATTTGTATTATGGATTTTATAATTGGCCTATTTTTTAAATAATTTATCGATGTAAGATCTTTTAAATAATAAACTACTAAGTCTGTTTTGGCTAGTATACTTTATTGGTAAACCTACTTTAAGGCCGTACTATTTAATGTTTTTCATGCACAGCGATATGGCAGCAGGTGTCTTTGGCGATAATCGACATTGACCACAATTTACTGCAGCAAAATTATTTTTGTAGTCAGTTGGCGTTTGATCTCTATAAGGTGTAATAAAATGTGTACTTTTGCATTTTAACGTGTACTATTACTGCATCTTACATTACGCGCTTATCATGGACCATCCTCAAAATTGCGACATCTGTGGAACACCTTCGACGCTTAGATGCGGAAATTGCCAAGCAGTTTATTATTGCAGCGAAGCACACCAAAAATCCGGATGGAAAACTCATAAGAAAAATTGCCGCCCTTATAAGGTACCCAGCTGTTGATTAAAGTTTCTAACTAATTAATGTGATATACGGCGACCACCAAAAAGTTGGTATCATATGGAAAAAAATATTTTTAACTTTTCAAATAAACTTTTTACGACAATAATTTGTGCATGCCTAAAAACATATTTAACTCTTATTATATATACCGAGTTATATTTACTTATTTAGAAATTGTCAAAATCCAAAAAGTGCAATTTTTCGGAAATTAAGTAAGATTTCAATGAGATTTTATTCAAGTGTTAGTTTTGGCTAACTGAACCATCTCAAGACCAGAAAACTTCAATTTTTCTTGAACTTAAAAAAATATTTTTTAAAATTTCACATACCAAGACTTAATTTTAAAATTCAGATTTTTATGTGAAGAGTTTAAAGATTTATAATTGGAAAAAATATATAAAGTACTAATTACTCCTTTAGATGTTTTATTATTTACTGAAAAATTATACAGGGTCCGGCAACGAAGCGGGGGTGGAAGATATTTCTAAAACTATGAAAGTTACATGAATATTGTATACATAAAAGTTATAGGTACGAAGGTGGTGCACATTACTAAAATATTTTTGATTATACAGGGTTTCGCAAAAAAGTGTGGCGAATCAAGCTTACTTTTTTTTAAATAGAATGCCCTATATTTGGGTAGCTTAAAAGTTTTCTATTAAAATACTCATAATTTTTATATAAAGTTGTATGGGTCTAACGTCAAGTGTTTGGAAATATTAACCATTTTATGCAAAAGAATGCTGAACTTCAGGCGGCTGCTGTAAGGAACAGAAAACAATTGAATGAAGAAAAGCATTACCAAAAAATTATGAGTTTTGTGAATTACTATATAGGTTGTAGCTGGATTTATTCTTAATTTAGTAGTAAAAGGAAAGAGCAGCTAAATTTTTTTGTTGTTTTACAATTAACATAAATAACAACATATATATTTCAGCACCTGGTGCCTTCTTCAGTGTACAATTACAAACAGTTTAAAATAAGCTTTAGATAACATTCTGTAAAATAAAAACACAGTATTACAAGAATATTTATGAAAATAATAAATAAACTGTTTGTAATTGTACACTGAAGAAGGCACCAGGTGCTGAAATATATATGTTGTTATTTATGTTAATTGTAAAACAACAACAAAATTTAGCTGCTCTTTTCTTTTACTACTAAATTTGTGAATTACCTTTTCAATGTTAAATGGTAGATCTGGGTATTGATGCTATACAGGGTGCTCAACATTTGCAAATTTAATGATTTCGATTTCTTTTCAAATGGAACACCTTGTATATTTTTATATTTTTGAAAGCCCTTCTAATGAGATTTCTTTTGATATGCTACTTCATACTAAGTTCAACTGTTTTCCATATATGCGTGTTTGAACATAAAAAACATTTTAAACCCCTTTAAGAAGCTTTATTCCAAGGGACAAAAACAAACGCCGTTCAAATAATAATTTAAACAGTTGAAAGGTAGTTCACGAAAATTATAATTTTTTGGTAACGTTTTCCTTCAAGCAATTGTTTTCTGTTGCTTACAGCAGCCGCCTGAAGTTCAGCATTTTTTTGCATAAAATCGTTAATATCTCCAAAACAGTTGACGTTAGACTCATACAACTTTATATAAAAATCATGAGTATTTTAATACAAAACTTTTAAGCTACCCAAATATAGGGCATTCTATTTAAAAAAAGTAAGTTTGATTCGCCACACTTTTTAGGACACCCTGTACAAGCAAAACTATTTTAATCGTGTGCACCAACCTCATACCTACAACTTTTATTTACATAATATCCATGTAACTTTCATAGTTTTAGAAATATCTTCCACCCCCGCTTCGTTGCCGGACCCTGTATGTTCGCGTAATTTTTACGTTTTTGATGCAAGTCGCATTTTAGTGGAAACATTTTTCCATGATAATTGCTATTTATTTAAATGGTTTTTAAAAACTCTAATTAAGCCCTGTTAATGAATTACTGCTACAAAAATCCTGTAAATGTTCTTTTACAGTTATATAATTGAGGGGATTTTTGAGTACATAAAGAAAAATGTCCTCATTTAGACAACTCTAAAAGAACATTTACAGGACTTTTCTAACAGTAATTTATTAACAGGGCTAGATTAGAGATTCTAGAAACATTTTAGACATTTAAAAAAATAAAAAAATAAAATGTTTGCTCAAGTTAAAGAAAACTGGGTGTTTTCTGGCCTTAAAATTGTTCAGTTAGCTAAAACTAACACAATCTAAAAAATTCCATTGAAATATTACTTAATATCTGAAAATCGCCATTTTTTTATTTTGACAATTTCGAAAAACGCCATTTTGTAAATAAGTAAAAATCACTCGGTATATATGATTGGGGCTAAATAGGTTTTTAGATAAACACAAATTATTATCGTAAAAAATGTTGTTGAAAAATAGAAAATTAGCACTTCCTATATGATGTCGACTTTTTGGCGGTCACTGTAGATGTAGCTAACTTGTTGAAAAGCCAATCGATTCATTTGTTTTTTATTTTTTCGTATTTCATGTATAGGGGGTGTTCTTAGAATGGCGATAAAATGTCAAATAGCCATGAGGCCTGATTAATGTTGAGCGGGACAACAAACTATGATAAAAAATCTGGTGTGATACACTCACACAACTTCCTTTTACAGTGATCTTATAATTAGTCAAAAAATTTCATTTTTAATTTTTAACCATTTGTTAAAAATTTTCAAAAATTACAAATTCTACAAAAACGGTACAAAATCGAGTGTTAGTTGAAGAGACAAATTTTCTCTAGAATTTTAAGGTGAATTCAAAAATGTAATATATACCGGGTGTTTTATTTAAAATAGGAGTTAATAAAAAAAATAGAAAAAAAAACAAAAGAAACCCACTTTAGAAGTATTCAACTGGAAAATCACCTATCTCACATCAATACACATTAAAAATGTAAGAAAAATGTAAAATTTAAAAAAATCGTTAGAGCCGTTTTTGAAAAAATCGAAAAAACTGAAAAATCACAAGAGTAAACACCTACTTCCGGTTATGCGATTTTCTTCAAAAGCTTGCTGTCTCATCTACATAGTACACAAAACTTATATATGAAGTTTCAATGCCATACCTCTCTTCGTTTTTGAGATATTCTGTTCACAGACACACAGACAGACAGACACACAGACACACAGACCAATGAAAAAAAATATGTTTTTTGGGATCAGGGGACTCTAAAACGTGAAGATCTGTTGAAAACTCAATTCGAATTTTTGGGGTGAATCCAATACTTCCTTTATAGTAGTAAAAGAAAGTAATAAAGTAATTTGTCAATGAATACGTCCTTTAAACACTAAATCAACATTTAAAAAACGTTGAATGTGCAGATGTCCTTTTTAAAATTTTGTTGAGAATAAAGTTCTATTCGTAGAGCGAATATGTCCTCAATGCCAATCCCAGTTGCATGATTGGCCAATTTTCAGTAATTTATTTTGTCAATCACTGTTTAATGGAGTAGTAGTGCTTAACTATTTGATTTCTTTTATTCGTTATACTCGCATTTCTTATTATTTATTGAGTAATATAATAGCCGGTCTAACAGTTTTATCATATTTACATTATTACTCCTTTCAATTCGACAGGGTATAAACGAGTGCATGGAAAATTAGGAAATTTTATTTGCACAAAGTATACTTAACAGACTATTTCCTGAAAAATTATGTTAACGTGATATCTATTTTTAATTTATAGAAATTTGGAATTACAGCTGTTTAAGAATTTAAAGTTGAGATTGGAAAATAATTAGCTAAAATTGTTTTTTTAAATTAGTTACTAAAATACATTTTGAAAAGTAATTTTTCAAAGATAAGTTAGTATTGGTCAATTTAACACATTAAAATATGTTTATTAAAATTGTAACGTTTCGCTGGCAGTTCCAGCTTCACCAGACATTTAAAAAATTAATATTAAAAAGCCTTTTACATAAAACTAGTTCTGAAAATTACTTTTCAAAATGTATTTTAGTAACTAATTTAAAAAAAAATTTAGCTGATTATTCTCCAATCTTAACTTTAAATTCCATTTTTAAATTAGAAAAATTAATTTAATATTAAACTACTATTAAACTACTAGGTTTTTTTTTAATAGTCATTACAATGTTTCACTGAGAATTAATATATTATGCTACACGGCTACCTGACGTTTTATTGCCATTTCTGGTATAGGACAAAGTTTAAGATGGAAATTACTATATTGTTAAGTGCGTTCAAATAAAACCGTTATCAAGTTGCCTTCTGTCAAACAGTAATTTTTGAAAGTAATGTCATAACTTATTTTTCCGGCTGCTGATCTCTCTTCGCCTTGGCTTGTACTTGCCTACATACAATGTTAATAGGTCCTTACATTCCTTGTTACTTAAGCAGCTATTATGGATTGCGTTTGTACACAATCTCATATTGACAACTGACAACTCAAGTGAACGAGCGTGTTGAATTCTGGGTAGAGCGATGTAATAATTTGCTTATACATAACCTCACTTTGACAACTGGCAACTTAAGTGACTCAGCGCTGAATTCTGGGTAGGGCGATGCAGTAAGCACCGACATGCCGTCATAAGCCAAAATGTACTTCAAAGCTCTTTCGATAACGTTTTTGTTATCCTACGTTATATATTTTTATTAAAGGAAATTTTAAATATAAATCCTTAAACAAATCTGCGAGTTAGCATGCATTCTTCTTATCCCTTTAAAATGTTTAGAACTTCTTACATTTTCAGCAAGTATTTTGCCACGACTCATGTTTAAAGGCCCTTGAAATAATTAAAAAACATTAATGACTCGAACACACATTTAGTAAAACTGTGAATATAAAAGCAATACTTGCATTTTAGAAACACAGCGGAACGATATTCTAGATATTCTACGTAAAAATATTACAGAACTCGAGCAATGCGAACTGCTAGCTAGACGCTTTACTTGCTTGTTACATAACCTACTTACTTATGGTTGCATTATAAAGAGCACAACACCCGTGTATATACAAAAGATTACAACGTTGAATTATACAAAAAATACATACAAACCTTTGCTTTTAAATCTCTTCTCGCCGAGTTCCATTAGAAATTTTTAACGGATAATCATTTGATTATACCAAAATATCTACTAGGAAACCTGATTTATTTTAAAAAATTTCAGTCCTTTATCGTTTTTTTCGCTATTCAGAAAAATGTTTTGCAACATAATGTATTTTATTTTTTAAACAAAATCTATTAGTTTAGGATAAAACTGAAAGAACGGAAAAGTTTTTAAATAAGTAAGGCTTTACAGTAGATATTTATTATAATCAAAGTTATAATAGAAAGGTTTGCTAATTTTAACTGTTAGGGTCACACGTAAAAATAAAAAAAAACATGTCATGTGTAAGTCTGTTATTGCTAGAGCATACCTTCCAATTTTACTTGAATACTCTGCTCCATTTTTCTGTAAAATGACAAACATTTAATTTTAATCTCTTGCTTTAGGAGTATGTAAATGAACGAGGGGATTTAAAAGAAAAAGTTTATCCGTAACATTTCTGTTTCAATATCTTCTATAACATCCTTGAATTTGCCACAATGTTAATAAGACATGCTGTATAAGAATCTGTCGCTCGCAAAAAAATAGCAAAGTGCAGAAGGTTGTGGCAAACACATTTCCAATTCTGTGTATTTATTAAACGAAATCGGATCTAAAATTTAAAAAAAAAACTGTTTACTGTACTCGGAAGTAAAGATGACTAATTTCCAGAGCCGACGCCGAAAAACCAAATTGTTCACAGAACGTTTTATTACATTTATTTGCATTTAGATAATAATGTTTAATTCGATAAACATTTGATACAATTTTCTCTTTAGTGGAATATTAAAAAGACATGTTGACGCAACACTGTTTCCAGTTACTAGATATCGTTGATAGACAAATATCATATCGCTTTATTTGACAATTTATTCAATTGGTTGAATTGAGGCTTGTTGTTGACTTGATTCTCGTCTTGTTATATGAGAGGTGCTAATTCAAAAAGTTCTTTCTTTGCGAATATGGATTTTGCTGATTCCAAGTGGGATGTAAACCGTATCGCTAGGTAATGCAAATGGAAGTCAGGTATGACAGTAAAATCCATTATCGGGGAATATTAGTCGAGTCAATAAAGCCTAAAAATCGCCCAAACTTCTTAATTCTCAGCAACAGCTCCGATTTTGATCAATTTTTTTTTAAAATGTGTGTTTTTTAATATTATTCAAAATCAGAAACATCCCAATTTCAGGAAATAATTTTTTATATTGTTTAAACAATAAAAACTGAATTTATGGGAAACATTATTTAAAAAAATTCTTTTCGCAGTATTTGTGAAAATATTAATTGTTTTTATTGAAAATTCATTATCAACAATGTCTCCCGCACTCGTGGTTAACATGTATTTATATTGTTTAAACAGTAATAGCAACATTTACGTAAAAAATTGATTTTTTAAATGTTTTTTCGTAATATTTACAAGAAAGTGAAAATTTGAAATTATTGAAAATTTAGTATAAATAATATTTTAGACAATTTAAAATAATAATTATTTATACTGTTTAAACAATGATAACAACATTTATACAGACATTTTTTTTTTCGACATATTTATAGAAAAGTGAACTGTTTCTATTAAAATCTTACGGAAAGATATATTTATTTAAAGCGTCAGAAAGGAATCGTAGATATGTCGGTAATGCCTCGATTGATTATTTATTTGATGATGATGTCTTTACAAACAACTAAGGAAAAATTTTTAGCTAACAGCAAGAATAAAAATAGATTTATTAATCTTCTTTATAAGAAGCTCAATGAAAATAATTTTGAATGCACTCAAGCAGAAGGTGATGCCGATCGTGTAATTGCTCAAACAGCTCTAGATTGCCTTTCTCCTCATGTCGTTGTTGTAGCTGAAGACATTGATGTATTGGTATTATTAATGGCGTTATCGCCAGATAATAAGGAATTATTTTTTTAGACCACCGAAAAACAATATATTACTAAGAGTTTACTCATCAAAGACAGGCTTAAATGATTTTCCAAATATTAAAAAGAAGCATCTTCTGTTTATTCACGCTTTTACAGGATGTGATACAACATCAGCTTTTTATAGAAAAGGTAAAAATTATTTTTTTAAATTTTCAATAATAATGTAAAGTTACGTGCCGCAGCTGAAGTATTAATTTATGCTTGAAAATCAACGTAAAGAAGTACTTTTTAACGAAGGTATATTTTCTATTTTCGCACTGTATGGTGCAAAAACTTCAAACAACTTAAACGAGGCATAAACGTTTTATAATGCTCGCTTCAAAGACGAAAAGCGTTCAAATTGCATCACTTCCTCCAACAGAAGATGCAGCTCAGCAGCACATTAAAAGGGCTTATTTGCAAATACAGCAGTGGAAAAATTATTCACTAATACCTCCCAAAAAATGGGGTTGGAAAAAAGAAAATTATTTAATACCAGTGCAAATGACGCAACCAGCAACACCGGACATTTTAAAAATTATTTTTTGCTCATGCAAAACCGGATGTGGGGCAGCATGTGGATGCAGAAAAAGTGGTTTGCATTGCTCCCCTGCATGCATTGTTTGTAGTGGCAATGATTGCAATAATCATCCACCAATTGAAGAGGAGCGAGAATTCGAAACTGAGGATTTAGACGCCGATTAGATTTTTATTCGTTTACTGTATTATAAAAAAATATAATATTCTTTAATAAAGTTTTCATGTAAATATTTTTAAAGAATGACACTTTTATAAATAACATAAATAAATAAAAAACATTAAGAACAAATTATGTATACTATTCATTTGTGTATTAGATTTGCAATAAAAACAATTTGCTTTTTTATAAATATCGCCAGAAAAAATAAAAAAAATATTTTTCATAAAAATTTCATTGTTATCGTTATTTAAAAAATATAAATAATTACTAACTCTGATTTAACTAAATATATCTTTCCGTAAGATTTTAATAGAAACAGTTCACTTTTCTATAAATATGTAGAAATTTTTTTTTATATAAATGTTGTTATCATTGTTTAAACAATATAAATAATTATTATTTTAAATTGTCTAAAATATTATTTATACTAAATTTTCAATAAAAACTTCACTTTCTTGTAAATATTACGAAAAAAACATTTAAAAAATCAATTTTTTCCGTAAATGTTGCTATTATTGTTTAAACAATATAAATACATGTTAACCACAAGTGCGGGAGACATTGTTGATAATAAATTTTCAATAAAAACAATTAATATTTTCACAAATATTGCGAAAAAAAATTTAAAAATAATTTTTCCCATAAATTCAGTTTTTATTGTTTAAACAATATATAAATTATTTCCTGATTTTGGGATGTTTCTGATTTTGAATAATATTAAAAAACGCACATTTTAAAAAAAATTATCAAAATCGGAGCTGTTGCTGAGAATTAAGAAGTTAAAACCTTCATTGACTCGACTAATATCTGCCGTTCCTCAAATGGAGGCAAACACCACCACAACAAATCCATCCATTCTCCTGCCATTGACACCATACCTTCGCAGACGAACTCCAACAATGGTCCTCGCTTTGATTCGACCACTAACCGCTTAATTACTCATGGTTCGTGGGTTAATCTCTTGATACAACTTTCACATATATAACACATCATTTAATTTGATTACTGGTTTTTATTCGGTTTACATATGTAAACCAGCCCCAACAATAATAATTTTTACTCACTGGAGCTATTATTTTTCGGCTACCTATTTTTCAATTCATCCTTATTACCTAATAACTGACATCCCATTTATTTTGAGATCCATTATTACTTTCATTTAATTTCTGTAAGGGAAAGCACTTTAACAGCTGTTCACTTAAAACATTTTAATTATTCTCTTCAGTTTACGCTTTTAATATTGCTTGCAGGTACATTCTGTCTTATTTCTTATTTACAATTACACATTATTTGTATAATTCATGTAATTATCGGTATGGTTTATATGACCAACCCTACCTATTTTAAACAACTTATAATTCAATATTAATGTGTTAACATGTGTTAATACCATTGAGCACTACTCTATAATTATTTTACAGCAAATTTCTGCTTAATTAGATTATATTTGCGTACTTATCTTTATTATATGTAAACCATTTACCTAGCGTATCTGCAACCGCTTTCGTTGCAAGGTTTATGTCGGATTAATTTTTGTTTTTGACATCTACTTTATTGGTAAGGTGCATAATAAACAAAGAAATATCAGTACGATTATTTCCAAATCAATTAATTAAAATTCTGCGCTTTTTATTTGGGTCAAAGTTTTGAGCTATACAACGTTTAGTTTTCCTCATAGTACCGACAGTTGTTAGTCCATTGTTATGGTATATACAGTGCTTTCGTAAAGTTATTCAAGGAATAACCCCTCGATTTTTGTTTTTATTTGTGCATTTTTTCAAATAAAATCTATACATACAGGGTGACCTGCGTAGGAGGTATGACGTCATCGATGTTTTTTTAAACGAAAAACCCCTTTTTATGTTACGGAATTTAAAAGAATGCATTTTTTACTTACGCTATGTTAATTTTTGAGGTTAGGTCAATTGACCAAAAATTAAGGAAAACAGTTTTTAAATTGCAAAATACTAAATTTAATTGGAATGATAACTACAAAAACAATTAAATTAAATGTTCAAAGTGCGCACCGTTGTCTGCCTGACAGTAGTCAAGACGACCAACATGTTTTTTATTGATGGCTGTCACTGCTAAGAAAGGAAAATCATTCTTCCTTAAATTAAATTTAGTATTTTATAATTTTAAAATTGTTTTTCTTAATTCTTGGTCATGTGACCTATACGTCAAAACCAGCATAGCGTAATTTAAGAAATGTGTTCTTTTAAATTCCGTAATAAAAAAGAGGGTTGCCAGTTAAAAAACCTACGCTGGTCACCCTGTATGTACGTATATTATTTGAAAAAATATAAATCGACAAGTCTCAGCGTTTTTACCAAAAATTATTATTAACAAATTTATCCACTACTTTACGAAAGCACTGTGAATGGTATTCAGAACAGACGATAACTTGTCTTGCTATCGCAAATCCACCACATCTTCATACCGTACTTATCAGGTTTACTGGGTGAAATATATCCGTCGACGAAAAATAATCAATTGCTCATCAATTTAAGTTCTCTAACAATTATCTGAAAGGTGCCAGTTTATCATTTGATTTGCGGAGTGTCCTGGTAGTTTTATCGTTAAATCTTGAAAGGCGTGAAATAGATGCGAATCTATTTTTGCCGATAGTAGCACGGAACGTTGGATTGCCAAATGCCGGATTCCAGTAGTCTCTAAAATTTTCATTACCTTGTCTATTAACGTAAATGGTTAACAATTGTCTTAAACATTCTTGTATTTCAATGATATCCAGAGCTTCCAGTTACTTTACAATACTCTGTTGGCTTCGGAATTGGTATGCTTCACAATAATATCTTGTATATGTTGGTTAAGAAATTAGTTTAAACCGTTAGCGGGGTCTTGGATTATTTGTCCTGGAGGAAGAACTACTTTATGAATACGTCTACGAATTATATTATGCTGTGAAGTTCTGCCAGCCTTTACCGGTTCTACTTTCCACTTAGTTTCATTTTTACTTTACGTATAATCTTTTACTTCTTCTTCGATAACATTCGCATTATCACTGCATATCTGATACGTCCTCGGTCTCAAATGCTACTTCTGTGCAATCATTTTTACTATAATAAGAACTATCTACAAGAAAATCTTCGTCTTTATTGTCAGTCGCTCTAAATGTTTAACTCTCATCGTTACCTTCTTCTAAAGCATGCCGGTGTTCTTCATCAGTTAGAAACTTACTTTTAGCAATTTTACGAACTCTGGAAGGAAATGATCGTATAAATCAAAGTTACTACACGTTTAAGCTAGGGAAACTGCATGATTACTGATAGTGACTAACGGACACATCTTGGTTTTCAAGTTATATTTTGGTCTAAAACTAAACAAAAGTTTGAAAGGTCTAATGAAATAATTTGAATACTTAAACGCAAAAGATATATTACGTAACGCGGTCTTCCAAATAAATGAATACTATTTATTCTACTCGTTAAAAGTACTTGAAAAGTGTGCTTTAGGCGCTAGTGAGTTGTAAAGGATTAAATATGAACACATTTTAAAAGTTAATTCACATTTTTGATATGACGTTCAAGAAAATGGTGAACGGAAATACAGTATTCAGGGTTGTATTGACGAATTTATGCAAAAATTTCTTACTTAAGGTAGAATGGGTACAGATTATTGCATTGCTTATCGCATTCGCTAAGATGAGCAGTCGAAATTCAGAGTCGCACTAAATAAAAGGAATTAAAAAAATCGATTCGCACACTTTTGAGACACCCTGTATATTCAAAACTATTTAAGTAATGTGCACTATCTTCGTGCCTACAACTTTTATATAAGCAATATTTGTGTAGTTTTTATAGTTTTAAATATATATTGCACTCCTCCATTGCTGCCGGACTCTGTATAGAAAAAGGGAAGAACTATTAAAAAAGAGAATTAGTACCTGCTGCACCTTGAAAACTTGTTCAAAGAAAATTTCCCTTACAAAAACACTTAATGGATTCACCTGTTTAGACTACATTTGTTATCAGTCTTGTTGACGTCCCCACTGTAGAGAATCGGTCTCTCCTCTTTAGGGGGTTTAGACGTTAAGACCCCACGGTTACCAAACCAAGATTGGGAATCGCAATGTAGATAGTTTGAGTTGCTGGGGTTGAAAGTCAAATTTTCTAGCCATGCTTGTACCTCTGAACCACTGCCACTCTGTTTGGAATGGTGGACAGTAAACACTCTATGCTTATGTCATTTTAATGCAGATGTTGTCTAAGATTATACATCAGAGGTAAATTTGAACTTTGAGAATTTGCACATATCAGGTTTTACTGAAGATATCCAGTAACTTTCTATCAGAACTATCAGAGAGACACTGACATATCGCAAAAGACAGCACCAGAAGTAGATTTTTATTTACTAATTTTTAATCTGTGGCCGGCTGGTAAAGCGTTTACCACTTGAAGATGGAGAATTTAAATTTCACATCCGACACTGGTTACATCAAGCGCTCTCGGGTCACCACATCAATATCTTTAGTGGTCGTGACCCCTGTGAAAGGAATTGTTTTTGTTAATGTTCGAAGGAACAAGGAAACAACCATTTTTAATGTATTAATTTTATTGTTGTGTTCCTAACAGATATATTTTATCGTTTTCTACTTACTTTTTCTTTCTCCATCTTATTATGCCCGCAGGGCGTCGGGTCTTCTATCCATTATACGTTTTCTGTTTCTTGCCACCTTTTTCTTCTCTACCATTGTCTTCTCTTTTCTTTCAACTATATTGTGAATTGCTTCTTCTCCCTTTTTTTGCTGCCTTCCGTTTAGTTTACATCCCTCAACCCCCATATGTTTTATTCTCTTAGGAACCGCTGTTGTTTAATCTTCGTTATTACAGGTTCCAGTACTAATCTGTACCTAATTACTTAATTTCTCACCCAGATCATTCCTGTGTACCCTGGTCCCCTCCTTAAATATTTCATTTCTGATGCTGTAATTATCGATCTGTCAATGTCCAGCTCTCCGCTCTGTATGCTTTGTAAATTTCTAATTTTTGTTTTATTACTTATCTCTCTTTTCCTACTGATGTGTTACTTATTGACTAGTATATTTGTCTGACCTTCTCATCTTATTTCGTATCTCTTTATCTATATTAAGTTATATGTTACAGATCTTAAATATTGTAACTATCTTCGTTTTCTATATTAATGTTGTTCGCAATGTTTTTTCTCTACGTATATTTATCACTTTACAATGTTCAGGTATCACTACTACATCATCTGCGTCTTATGCCTGATTCGTGTCTATCCTTCCGGTTGTGTGGTCGTAGGAAAGAACAGTCTTCCATTTTGGTCAACTCCATATTTCTCTCTACCTCTTTCTGTGATGAATTTCTTTTCCTATATTTTAGCTTTTACCTTCTTTTCCTTCTGCTCCTTCTTTTACTGCAATTTTCGACTTTTTTCTAAACCTAATACTTCTTGTTTGCTTTATTGTTCTTGCACCATACATTTTTCCTGGTTATTTCGTTCCTGACCATCGTTTTTACGTGTAAGCACCACCTTAGTTTACCTTGTTCTGCATTGCATTCACCTTCAATGTCTGTCTGTATGACTCGTTTCGTATTCTGTCCATTCGAATTCTTCTTTCTATTTTCTTGAGAATTTCATTTCTGTGGTTTCCATCGTTTTAATTTATTTTTCGATTGTAGCCCATAGCTCTAATCCATATGTTGGTATCGAAGTTACTACTTTTGTTAATGATTCAACTTTTACGTTCTTCGATATTTCTCCTTTACTAAGGAATGTGTTTCTTCCAGCTGCTATTCTTTCTTTCACCTCGTCATGTGGTATCATGGTCCCCAAGTATTGGAATTCTATACCTATTGTAACCTTTCTGATACAGTTGTATTGTATGTAGCTTGTTTCTTCTCTTTACTTATTATCATAGTTTTTATATTTTCCTGGTTAATTCTCATATATATCTTTTCCAGTGCTTCCAGATTTTTATTCAGTGTTTCTCGCCTTTCGCGAACGTTTTTAATTTTCCATTATTTTATTTCATATATTTAGCTTTGTATTTTGCATATGCTATTACTTCGTCTACTACTAGTGAGGCTCAATATACAGCCTTGTTTTACTCTTCTGTTCGTTTTGATGTCTCTTACTTAAGTAGTTGTTAGTTTTCGTGTACAAACTTTGTCTTTCTTTTATTATGTTCAATGATATTTCAACTTTGTTTTTCAGTATTTTCGAGATGTCTTCTCTATTGATTATGTCGAAGACTTTCTGTAAATCTATAAAGCTTAGATGCACACTTCCTAATTTGTCGATTTTTATTCCGCTATTTGTTCTCAGAAACAATACTACCTGCTGTACTTTCCTATTGGGCCTAAATCCTAATGGGGTATCTTCTAACGTTTCCCCTCATTTATAACTTATTTTTTTATATGAAATTGGAGGAATATTTCTACTACTCAGTATGGCCATTACTCTAGAATTATCATATTTCAATTTGTCAATCTTACAGTGCTTGTCCTTCATTCATGACTATATTCATAATCTGTCTAGTTTCTTCTATGGCTATATCCAGAGTGTTTTCAATATCTTTATACAAGTTTTGTCATGCCCTGGCGGTTTCCTTCGTTTTGCTTTTCTTATTGCGTCTCTTACTTTCCTGTGTCATTTCTTTGTCATTTATTCTTTCGCATTTATGTTTGTTCTTCCTTTCTTATATTTTGCCGTTTCTGTTAACTCGGTCCCTTTCCTTCTAATGGTTCTTGGAAATATCTTCTTCATATGTCCATTATTCTGTCTTTTTTTACAATATTACGTCTCTTTTTAGTATTTCCTCCATGTTTTTACTATTTGTCCGTGCTGCTCATCAATTTGTTGTATACGTTTTTTATATTTCTTATCCGATTAGTTTTTCTTCTTTTTCTTTTCTTAATGGCTGCCCGGGTTGTTTTCTGGTGCTCTCTAACTAACCTCTTACTTTCGTACCGAATTTCTTCCAACTTGTTCTTTTTGCTTCTTTCACTATATCTCCTGGTTGGTTTGTTTTTGTTGTACAATACCTTGCCATTTCTTTGTTGACGTATATTTTTCCGTGCTTTCTCATCTCTCCTAATTGATTTTTGAGCGCTTTCTGTCGTTCTTTTAGGAGGTGTATCTATTTTACTTAATTCACGTAACTTTTTCTAATTGTTTCCTTTTATATATTCGACTTTTCGTCTACAGTTTTTAATTCTAGCATTTTTATACTAGCTGGTTTGACGTTTTAACTATAGCATCTATTCTCAAATTCAAAAGCGTTGTTAATAAAAAAAAGGTTTTACTGCAATTCTGAAAATTATTAATATTTCAGGTGCGCCAGGACCCCGAGCTAGGTCGCCGCCTGGTGGCAACAAGGACAATTCCTGCAGGAACGGTAGTTTTGAAGGAGCAGCCGTTGGTGTGGGGCCCAGCTCACGACACCCCGTCAGTGTGTTTGGGGTGTCTGAAGGTTGTGGACGAGCATGAGGCCCGTCCTTGTTCGAAATGCGGGTGGCCAGTTTGCAGCGAGCAGTGCGAGAACAACCCTAGCCACAAGCCTGAATGCTACTACACGACAAAGGTCAAAGGCAAGGTATGTATCCCAAAGCTCTGAATATATAACTTCGCCAAACTGCAATAACGTTATCTTTAATCAACAACCGCAGAGGTTTTCTGCGACCGGTTAGTGATGAACGACTACTTCTATAATTTAAAGAAGATTCTGTAAGTAGTATACAATGGTTTACTAATTATGAATTTTTTTCTGAGTCATCTAAAACTGCTTATTCGGTACACAATATAATTTTTATACCTTCATCTTGTCTTCAATAATCCTACTTCCTTACATCTTTTCTTGTATGTACCACTATTTTCTCATTTTATGTGGTACTGCACCATTACTTTAGTTCTTCCATGTCATGTCATGACAAGCAATTCTAATTGCTCTCTTAGTCGTTTATTATCTTATCTCTTTCCGCAAAACCTTTTACACTTGTGGATAATAACATTTCCGCTGATTTTGTACTGGATTTATTCTTTTTAGATATTATCGATGATACCCTATCACGGGTACTGCCATGGATTTGTGAAAAATGCAATACTTCTCTAGCCATTATTTGTTCAACTTAGGACATAGTTCTTCTTGAGATACACTCTACTTCCATCTAATTACAAACAAAATATTGACTAAAATACATCGTTCAAGTGTATTTAGGACCTTTTCAGCAAAGAAAATGCGGATTACATATAAAATATTAATATATTTTGCTTTAGGAAAGCCACTTTTTAAGTTGGGTTACACAATTTCTGAGGCATGCGTTTATTTTATGTTTGGATGTCAACTTTAGAATGGAAGGCTGCAAATCATTTTATTTTATTTAAAAAAAAATGTTTATAACATATTGCTTGTCGATGTTTAAATACTAGTGTTGTATTTTGATAGTTTTGGTGAATTTTACTTGTACATTCCTTGTGTGTGTGTGTGTTTGTGTGTGTATTGTATTGGAAGAATTTACAAAGTATAAACCATAACTATAAGGCAAGCGCACTCAATTATTGTTGTCAACTTTTGCGGTGAGGGTGGAAGGGACGTCTTAGAAAATATGCAAAATTTTAAGATTTTTTTATTTTATTTATTTTATGTTATTTATTTTTTCTCCAACTACACGGATAAGACGCCATATTGTCGAATAATTTTGTATAAAAAGTAAGCCATTTCGGGATGTTCACCAATTACCTTGGCAACTGTACACTTTTCGATTCATATTTGCACTAGTACAAAAATGGACGCAAGATAGGGTTTTACATGTTAAATTTTAAATAAAAAACAAACGCTTCGTCAATATTCGGCATTCGCCGTCGTTATTGTTTATTTTTCCCGTATAGTGATTGTTTATTTGAGCCATGACAGTTCTACAATATAACCTACAATGTTTGATTCTAAATAATAAGTCATATTACCGAATTTATGAGTAGTTGGAGAAAAAATAGTATGTTTCATTCGCACAAAAAATGCGTTTTCGGGACGTGTAAGACTCGCCGGACTTCGCTGCGCGTCGTCCGGCGATCTGTCTTACTTGTCCCGAAATCATGCATTTTTTGTACTAATGAAACAAATTACTATTGCACTCAGCCAACAGCCGTTAGGCCAATTATAGACGTCGCTGTACATTTTGAGGAGATCTAGAGCCGTTTCCACGTAAGAAATTGAATACGATGGATGAGACTGTATGCGTTGAATTATGTGTGTTGCAAGTATTTTTTTTTGATGCGTAAAATATAAGAACGGAAATGTTTCTGTGGCTGAGGGCACTTTCTTCTCACAAATGCATTTGAACCTTGCACAGGTCTTTGAGCTGATTTATTGTTGGGCTAGTACATCAGTGCATGCCACAAGTGAATTATTGAATATACGTAAAGCCACTGTCATGCAGTACTTTAGTTATTTTCGAGACATTGGTTCGTTAAAAACTACTTTCTGGTCCACGCTTTAATCAGTTCGGAAGGCTTGGTTCAGGTGAATAAGGTAGTTGCGACGAAAAGGAAGTATCAGCGTGGACATTTGGTTAAAGAGCAGTGGGTGTTATGCTTGAATGATGTAAACAATAAACGTAAAATAATTGTATATGTGCCTGACAGGAGTGCAAATAGCATGAAAGAAATGTTATGTGAGTTTATTTTACCTGGCAGAGAAATGTTAATTGATTGTTGGAGGGTATATAGCGTCTTGGTGTGTTTCGATGGAATGTCACCTTATATCTATTATACTGTAAAACATAGTTAAAATTTTGTAAATCCGGTAATCAGCATACATACAAACTCCATAGAAATCTATTGGATTCAGCTGAAGAAATTCTGTCGATGTATGGGAGTATTGCACTTCCCGTTGCTCACAGAGCACATCGACGAATTCTTTTGGTTAAAGGAATTCGGAAATCAAGCTTTCCAAGAGTGTTTAGGCCACATTTTAGAATAGTATCCGCAGTAATATTTGCCTTTTTTTTGTATTTTATTTTTCTATCCACTTATTTACGTACATTTCATTTACAATTACAGATTTTAAAAATCATACAGTGATACATAAACAATGATACAACTAAAAAATAGATCACTACTTCAAACGTAAAAATAACTACGCGCATTCCACCTAACCATACTTTATTGAAATTAATTGATTTGTTCTTCCTCTTCTTTGCGTGAGTTGTATAGCTTAATGGGCTTAACCTCCGATTGGGTTTCAAAAGGTTCTTCCATTTTCTTCGGATGGGTTTTCAAGATCGATAAGCTCTGGAAGGTCTTCCGAATGGTTTGCTTTCCCCTTGGGATGATTTCGAGATCAATAAGCTTTGGATGGACTTTCAAAGGATTCAGCCCGTCCCCTTCGCTTGTAACATCCTAGCCCTCTGCTAATAAGGGCTAATGAATTTAATAAATCACCATCGGGTAGCTTTCTCAGTCGGAGTTAATTTGGTTCAGTTAGATATACACTTGGAAATTAGCAAACAAACACCAGGATAATTTTAGACAGTTTAATTATAATGTTCAATATTTACATACATAGGCACTATTCCGTAGAATAATATAAAATGTATTTTACAATAAATTCATTCTTCTTGGACCGTCTTGCTACGGAAAGCCTGGCTTCTACGCAACCCGTCGTACAGCGGTGTGTTAGGGACCCTGTTGCTTGTACCCTGGAAATTTCGAACGCGACGCCACTGGAGCTGTTGGATGAAGTGCGGATCTGGTTCCACTGCTGCCAACCGCTGCGTTCGAAACTCGGTCAGAAATGTCAAAATACACGTGCTACTACGAACAGAAGTTAATTCGATGATGTTATGCTTTATGACTTACGACACCGCAATAGTGCTGCAAGTCCCGGTGATTCGGTGGTGTTGGTGTTTGTGTGGGATGCGACGGAATGGGAAGTTGACGACGATTATCTACCTGGGGCTCTTGGTGACAGCGGGAACGGTGAGTACAATCCTGTAGTCAAACAGATATTAAATGCAAACTTAAAGGGACTTTGGAGGTCGGCTACGTGCCGGCCCTTAATAATATGAAATTGGATACGCTCGGGTCGGGCAAATTTTATGTTGGTCGGCTGATTTAATTATTATTACGAAATCGACATATGAAACGGCCTGGTTGTTAAACCCTCGTTTCGAATATGTCCTCCAGGAAATTTTGATACAATTATTTGCCAACGGAATTTGGGGCCAAAGGTCTACGCTGGGTTCAGGTTTTAGCAGGTATTAGTGCCATCAGTGAAACGGTTTCCCCACTCGTGGAGCATCGCCTCAGAAAACTAATTCTTCAGGAAATGAGCTTAATTAAATGCTAGCTAGGAACACGGTCTCCAGGAGCGGAGGCATCGGTTCAACTGTAGCTACGGGAAAATAATAAAGGATATCGTGATCCGAAGTATAGACGGGACGAATCTTCTTTAAACTGTCGGACAGGAACAGGAAGGGATGATTTGGGGCTGGATGGATACTGGAATGAATGCGAATGAATGTTTGCCCCTGAAGTGCACCGCGAAGCAGCTTTTATGGTTCCTCTTCGTGCTTCGTGCATCTTGCAACCACTTCGGGCATTCTAAGTGGGGGAGCAGCACAATACGTGGAGCGGGGATCTTTTGATGACGTATTGGCAGCGCGGGCGAAAAATTCCAACGCGTAACGTAGAAATTGCTAGGGGAAAACGCGCGAATTAATTTTAATTCCGAAGAACGCGTTTCTGCTGGGCGAAACGTTACACGCTTAGTTTCAAGATCTATAAGCTTCTGGATTGACTTCCAACGGATTTTCCTCTTACCCATGGCACGGGTTCAAAATTGATAACTTTAGAATAAACTATTTCTATAAATGTGTTAAAATGTAATGATATCGATAAACTTGGAGTACTAAATTGTAAAAAATATATCCTGTAATGTTGAAACATAAATGCTGATGAAGTAAATTATTCTTTAGTATTCTCGTTTAAAATTAGTCCTTGTTGCTATCTCATAGGCAGAATACCTTTTACATTGAATTCTGCTGGAATCCGATCGTACTTCCACTATTTATACAGACCGACAATTTTTCTTAGTTATGAGCAGTATTCATTTATTAATTTTTAAAGGGGAACATAAAATATTTCGTTTTATACCGGTTTAGAAACCAAAAGCAGCTACATAAACCTATCTCTGTAATTTAGAGAACCATCGTACATTTTCTCTGGCAATAATTTCAATACTTTCACATGACAAGAATGTATATATTCGCAAACGAGATTCTAGTCTTGAGTCACTTGTTTTGACGGCGGCCTTCAATTTGTGACTATTCAGTAAATAATGTGAAATGAATCGGAAAGCAAACCCGTTATCAGTTTTTTATTAAAACAGTTGACAACCAAAAGTTATAGACGTATACTTCAGAGACGATAAACCTAACCTAAATATCGGCTCTTTTACATCGAAAGATTCTTAAAATTTTGTGGGTAATCCGCGTTTTTTTTAAATAAAAACGTCTTAAAGCACGCAAATTATATATTTTAGTCATTAATTTTTCTGTAGCTGAGTGGAAGTAATGCTGACTTTTTTGTTTAATTTTATAGTACTAAAATTTCTCCATAAGAAATTCCCATAAATTTGGTAACATATTGTAGAACACTTTTCCTGATTATAATTGTAAGCATCCTATACTTTTCCGTCTATAATCAAAGAATATCACAATTTACTTTGTCAGGCTGAGTTTTCAGTTCACCTAGTATGTCATTACATTAATTTCGCCGTTTTATTGATGCCCTATACCAAGCCAGGAATTCTCAGTGCTCCCTACTACCTCAGCCCGCTTGGACGCTGTCTTGTTCCACGCTTCAGAAGCTGCTGAGGACTGGGGGTCATTTATTTATTCTTAAAATTCATATTGTTACTGGAAAGTACTTGACGTTAAAACGTCACGCTTGTTCGGTGTTTATGAGTGCATTTTTCAAACTATTTTAAACTACGAACTAAGAATTACACAGTTTGTTAAACAAGAAGTGATTATCTTAAATTGTTAATTTAAAACTATAAATTTTCTTAATCAATGTAGCTGTTCTGCTTTAAACATTTCTTGTTTTACCTTGTGATCACTTTATTAATTTGGAATTTTTTCCTTCTAGCCCCCTAATCATTTTTCTTCAAGGTCAATATTTGTTCTCTATGCACTCTATCAAAGGCTTCTTGTAAATCAACTGCACAGTGGAAGAGTGCTATATCGGTGGCCAATATATTTTCAATTGTTTGCCGGAGAAAAAACATCAATTACGAATTGATCTACCTTGCCTAATGCCTGCTTGTGTGCCCTTTAAGGTATTGTCTATTTTTATTGTTAGCCCTTTCTAGTATTCTTTCGTATATCTTATAGAGATGCCTCTGAAATTATTGCAACTTGAGGTGCCTGACTTTTTATTAATTGGAACGAGAAATGATGTTTTCATGCGCTTGGTATTCTATTAGTTAACATTATTATTTTGTTTAGTAACCGTATTCGTTTGTTGCCATACGTTCAATTATATCTGGTCGGATTTCATCTATACCAGGTGGTTTTTCTATCCTAAGCTTTTGTACAGTTTTACTAATTTCGTCTAATTCTACATCTTTATCTATGTTTGCAAATCGTGGATTTTTTCCTTCTTGGTTTTGTGTTAGACTTTGTTCGGTTGCTGTTCTTAATAACTCCATGTAGTAGTTTCATCATTTATTTAAAATGTTGTTTTCCGTTTACTGTCTCATCTGTTCTTTAGACTGTTATTAGTTTTGCCAGTCCTAGCATGGTATAGCATGTTTGTATTTATTTGGCGTCTTTTTCCATTTTTATCTCAATTCCTCTTCACTTCTGCATCATTTATCATTTCCTTAACCTTCTTTTCTTGTATACTGACTTTGCTTGTGTATTTTATTAGCTCCCATATATTTTCCATGGGCTTGCTCCACTACGCTCTTGGTTTCGTACAAATATATTATTGGTTACCTTGCTGGGGTTTTTCTTATTTTATTTTTGATATAGTTCCAGAAATTTTCGATGTTCATGTCTATCAATATTGATTTATACCTCATTGTTCCTTTTTCTTATTTCGCTCATTTTTATGTTTGAACCATATATTACTCACCAAAACGTTTAAAATGCAGAAATCCTCCATTTTTTGACCATTAGCATTTTAAATAATCTCAATATATTCTTCTACACATATTTATCAGCCAACTAAGCAATTACCTACTCTTTTCTTACATTTTTTCCTTCCAATTTGCCTAAGCAATGTTACCATGTCTACCCCTTTCCATTCATTATTTTCTACATCCTATTTCTTTTGCTCTGCCTCCGTTTGTAATTTCTTAGCTCTTGTCCTATTATTTTTTGTATCTGTATTTTCCTGGTGGGATTGACAAAAATTTTCTCACCGTGGACGTTTTTTAGTTCCTTTCTTAAATTTTCTTTTTTCTCTTTCATTTATGAGTAGGCGTATTACGCTTATCTTTCTGGTTTATCACTTTCTACTTATTTCCATGTATTTTTCTTTAGCAGATCTACCTGTTTATTAGTAGTTTTCGATTCCCATCTAGTGTTTTCAATATGTCTTGTGTCATTTTGGCTAATTTGTAAAATTTCTCGTTGTTTGTATTACTTTTTGCAACCGTTTAAGAACGTTGGGGACCTTTCCTTCTGTTACCATCGTCCGTCAAACTGTCTTCTTAATCTAACCTTGAGCGCTCCCAATCAATACGTATTTATACCTATTAAGTCAGAAAATTGGGATTGGTTTTATAATTGAACATTAGCAGTTAAACCTACTATAAAGATAGAATGTTACTGTTAATGGAGACCAGGACATTAATATGGACTATTTCTTGCAGGTAGTTATTTCAAATTTTTAGAACAACTGGCCACCATATTCTCTACTACGGCATTTTGGCTCTACGGTGTCTGTACCAAAGCAGGTTTGCTCCTAAGACTTGGGCAAAAATCAACGATCTGGAGTCTCACTGCGACTCTCCGATCAGAAGTACAGATTATGAAGAGGATTTTCAGTTAACGTTGCAACGCCATCTGCAACTTTCTTCAACTGCCAAACGAGTTCACCAACCAGGAAATCAGGAGGGCATGCGGAATTATCTTGGTAATTTGAGCAAAAATATATGTATGTACTGTTATTTAAACATATCAATTTCAGTACTTTAAAGAAACTGTTGTTGGTGATTCGAGTATTGATGGTTTGTAACGTTAATTTGAACAATACGTCTCGTACTCCTTAAGATTTGCACAATTTCTTGCCTCTTTTATCACTTTGCTAGCTCAGTGAACATGAAACTCTCTTAATTTCTCAGTTCGTGGCATATGGAATATTACTGTCGGCCAAAACAGGGATCCGGTTTCCCTGTATTATTGTGGAACTGCTATTGACTTCATTGACTTCATTGACTTCACGAGAACAGCCAATTTGACTGCAAAACACATATAAAAACATTTTAAAGAAGACAGAAAACACAAATCAAATAAAAGAAAACAAGTTTAAATCATCAAATAACCTATAGCTATGGATATCAGCATGCTCAAACACTTTTACACATACATAAAATCGCAAAAAACGTATTAAATTAACGTTGACATAATTGTCTTTTAAAAGAAAGCAAATATCAAAATGTTTTCCTACGGTCCTGGCTTAACACCGACCCTGATTGCTTTTACCTGTATTCAAATCGGCGTGAAATACACACCAAACACATTCATGCACACCCGAAAGCTTCTTGCAACTGAACGCATAATAGCGTCGTCTGCAAACATTGGAATTGGTCCTCAGATATCCTAGACGCATTAATTGGGCACGGCTTTGATTGCGTCATTGACCCTGTACAGTAGAATGCTTGGTATTGGGAATCTATATGGCAGGCTAAATCGGCGTGTCCCAAAACGGACGCTTCGAATTCTCCTCTAAATGTGGCACAAAATTGTGTACTCACCGGAACAAGTAGAAAATACGTTTGATTAATTACAAACTCCTGTACTCTGCAGTTTCAATTTAATGAAGCAATTATTTACTACAAACCCTTTTTTAGGCCGCTTCTAATTATTGAAACAATGCATTTTTGAAGCTGCCGATACATGCAGTCCTCAGGACAAGCAAGCAAAAGACTGACTTATTCTTTGTCAAATGTGCACGGTCAAACTCACAGCATCCTAAAAATCGGCTTCCAGTGCGTTTATCGCTGCACTTGCGAATTTCTCTACACAATACATATATACATATTCATTACGCAGGTCTGCCTTTAAAATTTGCTTATATAAAAGATAGTCTTAAATCTTATAACAATAGTAAAACAAAATCCTAGCTGACTTTTAACTATAGATATAAAATAAACACTACAGGCGAGGATGCAGATGGCCCGTTACAAGCTGGGGAGAAAAGGTTAATAATTTTAGTGTTGCTACTACTATACGGAAATAAATGCGTTCATGCTCAAAGTATTTAAAGCGTAAACCGTTACAGAAATTCCCTAGCATTCAATAACACTGTAGATATACCTAACTTTTATTGCATTGAGAACCAAACGTTGGAATTAGTTAGTTAGTTAGCATCACCGTTCTTGGGGTTCTATATGCTGAAATGTTTTTAAAATCAAGAATGTTCGTTCTATCTTTTGCAGTTACTAACGCATTTATTGATATTTCAAGGATGCACTTCGGTCTAATATTCTTTTCCATATTTTTATCATTCAGGCAATTAAACTTAGTTGTTCCCAGGCTGTGGGCGTATGATTTTATTTCTCTGCCAAGCTGATCAGAAGAATTTGTGATATGTGTTCCTTTGACTGGTAAGCATGTACATGATATGTAGTTAATCTTCTTTATACTATAATCATAACTGCCACTGATAATTTCAGGTTACGAACTCAATAAGTTCGTAATTTTTCTTTCGTGGCCAAAATTCTTTTTCTTGTACTTTTCCATTTTCCATTTACGCCTTCCGGCTGGCGTTGGGCTCTCTAACAATTTCGTGTAGTTTTTTCAGCTTGCCAGCCGTAAGCTGGTGTTCCCCTCCGCACATATGAACACTACAATGTGCATGCTTGTTGTAAGATTACTTTTATGAATTTGTGTATTATTAACTATTTTTTCTTAAGTAACCCAGACTTTGGCATCCTCTTCTGGGACTCTTCCGGTTCGTGTAGTTGTTGTAGACATCTTGATATCTTCTTCTGTTATGCTGCTTACTTCTTCCTTATGTTCACTTGCTTCTGCTTCAATTGCTTGTACTTAATTTCAGTTTTGCTATTTCTCTTTTTGGTCTCCTAATTATTTGCTATTAGTAAACTCTGGATAATGAATAGTGGTTAGTTTTCTTCACCTTAGTACTTTTATATCTTGAAATCTTCATTTGCTAATAAACTGGTTGATAATGTAATCATTGTCAATACATTTGGCCTATTATTATCAGTCCCAATTAGCGGTAATACCTTTTTCTATGAGCAGTTCGTTATTGTTTTCATCTTGTTTTCATCCATATTCCGAAGTTAAAGTTAAAGCTTAAAAGACGATAAAAGTTATGGGTTACGGTTTCACTTTTGAAATGTGACGCTAAAACAACTATGTGCAAAATCAGTCATCCATAGCTATTGTTTTATAAATCGATATTTGTTAACCACACTGATAATAGTATTTCTGGTCTCCATTAAAGACATTTTTGTCATCAACTGTCGTATTAGTTGTTGTCCTCTTTACTTTGTTTATTTGTTTTTTGATTTATTTATTTATTTTCTTGTCTTTCATTGTATTATTCAATATTACGCGATTCCTAGCAATTTTAAAGAATGCTTGACGTGTTACTCCTTTAACTCCTAGTGTAAATCTTCTGTACGATTTGTCATTTCACTAATTTCATTTTTCTTTCGAATAATTTGTTTGATGTATAATATACCCGAGCTGAATTATTTATTCTTTTGTCTACTTCTCTCTCAATATTTCCTTGTACACACAAATACAAACGTTAAATACATATTTCAACAGCTAAACTGTAATCTTCAGTAGCCTTGAAGAGAGACTAACCCGACAAAGTTGACTGGATTAAACCTCTGAAGATAATATCTCCACAGAATTACAAGTTGGCTGAGGCGAGCTCCCAAAAATATGCTCTCAGTATTCCTATACAATTTAACTAAAGATACATAATGCAGATAAAACGGTGAGACCTACTGTTTCTGGTATTAACTCTCCGGCTTTCCTCTTGTTAACAAACGAATTTAGAAACTTTCCAAAATTTCAAAATAATTTTTCGGTTGAAAACTCATTGGAGTTTATAAATACAATAAAATATTTGGAATTTAGTGAAAACGAGATTCTATTTCATTTGATATGTGTTCTTTGTTTCCAAGCGTATCAGTCCAACAAACCATGACATATCTGCGGGAATTACGTACCAATAATAATTTGGACTCAAACAAAATTGACGAGTTTATTAGATTAACTACCCATTGTATGTCCCAGAATTGCTATCAAATAGATGGAAAATTCTATAAACAGCACGACGGAACAGCAATGGGAAACAGTTTTTCCTCTTTCGTTGCCAATCTATTTATGTTTAAATTCAAAACTAAATAAGTAGAATGCAGAATATTTTCCAATGATTTGGTTCAGGTGTGTGGACGACAATTGTGCTGTTTTTATGTATCTAAATGTGGTATTGATATCTTGAATTAGTTAAATTTTAAATTTCCTACCATGAAATTCACATATAAACTAGAAAACGAAGAACAAATGCCATTTATGGGTCCCTTAGTAATAAGAGCTAAAAATAAAATGTAATTCGATGTTTCTGGAAAAGGAACTAATGCAACCAGATTCATTTTAGCGGATTTAAATAATTGTTTTTAACACAAATTGGCTGCTCCAAATTTCTTAGTACATAAACTGCTAACTTTTTCTTTAAACAAAGAACGGTATAAGACGGAACTTGAGACCATAAAAAATATCGCAGTGTACAATGGTTTCGCTTCTAAAATTATCAGCAATTTCGTTATCAAACAAAAAACAAACTTCCACGTTCAAAATTCCACAACTCTGGTTAGCCTTATGAGTTAAGGACTCAACGAAAAGTGCATCAAATGTCCGTTTCACCCAGCTACAAAGGGCCTCTAGAAAATTGGTATAGATTCAGGCTATAAAGCGGTTTGTAGTTCTAACAACAATAGTCTATTAGGGAAACCAAAAGACAAATTTAAGACTTCAGAGAAATCTAAATTTTTCGAAATTGTTCCTATTGAGACTCTAAATATATTGGAGAAACACTTCTTAGATTTGATAGTAGGTTTAAAGAACATATAGCGCATTTTTAGATGAAAGAGATCTGAAAAATCTAGTATTGCACGAGATATTTACGAAACTGGTCATAGTATTACGTAAACTAACCTAAAAATTGTAAAATTATTTTGAAAGTCTGACCATTTGTAAGAATCAAGATAATACAATTTTCAATAAAGACGGAGGTCCCGTCCCCTACTCTGATATTTACGCTCTGTTGAAGTTGACACCTGATTGGTAGCATGGGACACACCCTCTGGGTCAGATAGTATAAATACCATTAAAATGTACGGGAGTACTGACTTTCACTGGTGATATGATGAACAGCATATCTTTGGGCGTTCGCCTTAGCCAACTTTGTGGTTGTAATTTAGTGGAGATATTATCTTCAGAGGTTTATTCCAGGCAACTTTGTAGGGCTAGTCTATCACTTCAGGGCTACTTAAGATGACATTTTAGCTGTCGAAATACCTATTTAGCGTTTGAGATGTTTTGTATCGGACTTCTTCCCCTGTCTTGGGTGTCTATCATACGACGTTTAGGGAGTTTTTGATCTACTCCCGTCATCAGGACGTACAAAAAATCAGTTCTTTGCAAGACTAACCAGGAGTTTATTCACCTGAGGATGAGAGTAGATCAAAAACTCCAGAAACGTCGTGTGCTAAACACCCACGACAGTGGAAAAACTCTCATAAAACATTTTATAGTAAACCAATGTTAAAAATAACATAACAACTATGTTAACGTTTGTTAAATATTTGTGTGGTTAGGGGTTTTAAAGAATTGTGTCATATTCAAACCCCAAGCTGCAGTAGTGTTTTAGTTATCTGTATTTTAATACTAAAATTTTTCCTTCTTCCTATCATGTCCTTAAGCTCTCGTATGGGGATTCGTGATAATTTTCGGTAATCAACATCTATTTTAACGATGCTTTAGGTACCTATGATTATTATTAATGAACGTTAAAAAATTTTATTTACTATCAATTCCTCTGATTTCATATTAGCTTTTGTAACTAGTTTTTGCAGTTCCGATGCATCAGTTTTATTCTTCTTTTTAATTTTGGGGAAATTTCTCTCTGTTGTAAGCTGCCCTGCACTAGTTAACGTTGTTAAACGCCCTTTCTGGATTTAGAAATACTAAGAGTACTTCTGTGTTTACTGTTTATGTACCAGTCTTCTCAATTATCCGTTTTAAAGTGAAAGCACCATCTTCCCATTCTGAAACTGTTCTGTGATACTTCCAAAGCTTCCATTTATTTTCTCAGCAATATATTTCCCCTCGGAACAAAAATCTCGCAAGCCTAGAAGGAGATAATAATAATAATAATAATAAATTCTCTTTATTTTTAAAGTTGGCGAAGTTCGGCTAAGGCCGTTCTTCCACTTAACCAACTGGCAGTGGCAGTGAAGAGGTGACCCAGATAGAAAGGTTCAAGTTGGGATCACTCTTCCTATTTTTCAATGCTCTGCCATCTATCCTTTATTCCAGGTTTTATGGAATACCTGTATCAAGATTTCCTTACACTCTAACTCTAGATTTTAACGCACTTTTTTGACCTTTTTACTTCAATAACTACAGTTACTTTCTCTCTTTGTATATTATTCTCTTTATGGTATATTATAAATTCGTCCAAAATGATTCCTTTTTTGATAGGTTTCACCTGAATGTAACTGGTTTGGGAATACAATTTTTTTCTTCTTCTTTTATTATAAGGTTAGTCGTCTATTTTCCTTCATGCTGTACTATTTGCCGACAGTCTACTGACGTTGACTCCTATCTTTCAATTGATCTCTTTCGGGTTTTCCGGGATCTCGCTTGCTTGCTGATCTCGAATTTTACGTTTTCTTGATTAGTCTGTTTTCTTCGGCTATTTCTATGTGATCATTCGAGTCGGATCTTATCTTTTTAACAAATTCTATAATGTCAGTGATGTTGCATTCTTCTCTTACATCTTTTTTCTTACTTTATCTAATCTTGTTTTCTGACTATCATTCTTAACTTATTTATTTCAAATTAGTCATTTTATTGTTATATTCACTGCTTTTCTGTAATATAGGTGGGCCCTCTTAGCTCATTTACTTCTTTTCTACAATTTATAATCATTCTGCATACCTGTTTCTGGAGGTCACAAAAATCGCACATCGTTCGTATAGAGAATTCATCCCAGTGCGCGCTTTTTATTGTCCTGACTAAGCATTTTTCTTCTCCTGATATTTTTCTTTTACTTCATTACGAAACGATGGTGTCTTCCTCTGCTTTAATCCATAAATTATTTCTGTACCCATAGCCTCATTTGCAGCTTCTTCAGTGTTTATCTTAAGTTTTTCCCAGCTCACTTGGACATTATCTCCTTTGCTTAAAAAGCTGCCTTTAAAATTTTCAGCTAGATTGCTTGGTACAAAATTGTGGTTGATATATTTTCGTGTTTTCATTATTTATTTATATTCTAATGTTATCTAACAGTAAGCTGTGATCACTATCAACGTTAGCGGAGGTTAGATTTTTTGTTTGTTTGTTAAGATGTAATCAATTGTGGATATGTATTCCCTTGTAGGGATGAGCGCGTGACGTGAAACCAGTCGGGTCACGTTGGGTCACGGCGGATTTCGTCTTGAACGTGAGTAATATTTGAAAATCGGGCCGTAAGTAAACGTGAGTGAAAATTTTAAGGCGTGAGTCACGTTTCACGTTAATTTCTTGTTAAATACCTAGTAACGAATAAAATACTGCAGGGTGCCCCGCTCCCCCCACCCATGTGGACGATCTACAACTGGAGCGGGAGGATATTGTACTTCGGTGTGGCAGGCTACAGTGACGGAGCTTCGCACCTGTGTTGTATTGTGAATGTCGCGTCTACAGTCAATCGCGGGTCTGCGTCTATAGATGACCAAGTAAAACTTACTTTTAGTTCCTCGGACGTAAAAGTACTTTTAAATCTAGAAATTAAAAATGCTGCCTAGCAACGTATACCTTCTTGTACTCGCATCAGTAAGGTAAACGTCAATTCCAGTGACAGCTTTTGGTATTAAAAGTAATGTCCTTGAAGATAGTTCCAAGGAATGTTCTTGCGAGAAATAATTATTTATCCCTTGTTGTCAGCTATTGTAGTCAATTTTCATTTATTTCTCTTTGTGTCTGATTGAAACATATAACGTAAATTATTTCACGTGCAAAACATATTAGAGTTTTAGTTCTGTTGCTGGTTCTTTATTCGTTTTAAATTTGAACATTCTGTTCTATCTAAATTTGAATTTTCAAACAAAAGCTTCGGGTTACGTCGTGAGTGGAGGGTCATGCCATAAACGTGAGTGTGCGTCAACGTGAGTGGTTAAAGCAAGCGTGAAACGTGCGTAATGTGAGTAAATACTCACTCACGCGCCCATCTCTACTCTCTTGCATTGAAGTGTATTTATGTTCGTCTTTGTGTTTGTAAAACGTATTATTGTTTCGTAATTCCTTACATTTACATAAATTTATTATTAATTATCCATTGTCATTTTTGCGCTTTGAAGCACACTTGCATTACATTTCCAACTGATTTTTTTGTCGGAGATTGAATCTAGAGTTTCTTATATGTTTTCGAAGATTTGTCCCTCATCTCTAGGTTTGTGGACTTCGAGTTGATAAATGACTAATAACGTTGCCGTTTGCCTTCAGTGTTGTGATCTTGGTATCTAATTTGCTAAGGCAAATTAAGGTCCTTTGTTTCTTATCTTCACTTTTTATCTTTGTCCCTTCGGTTCTATGGTTATTGTTAACCAGTTCTTTTGTAGTTGTCTTTTTCTCTTCCGAACTGTGGTATTTTGTATGTGTCGGTCAACCTTTAGCTGGATCATTAGGATAATTGTGGTTCTGAGTGACTCTTTAATACAGTTATTCTCTCCTTTCTGTTGATTTGATTTATTGTTTACTTTAGAGTAGTTGGTTGAGCACAAGTAGAGAACGTCACTATTAAGAATCTACGCTTGAGTAATTTTTGGTAGATTTATGAGTCGCCCTAAGCGCTACTTAGTTGCCGACGAATTTAAAGAGGACATAAGTAATTATATCTGACCACTGTTATGATATAGTTTCTCGCAGTATCTTTCTTGAAACTATAGTGGGGTCTCCTGGTTGTGATTAGCTCTAGAAAAGCTATAATTCGATGACCTAGCTCTGGCCATACTCACCGGTTTGGTTTACAGATTAGAAGTGTTGATTTTCCAACGCCTCTTATTATATTCCACAATAAGCTTTCTCGTCATTTCTGTGGCATCTTTTTTACCTTCGGCAAGATCAACCTGATCGTCCGGGGAAAGTAGAATATAAGTGATTTCGATGGCTTTCACGGCTATTGTCAGAAGAGTTTCGCCTCCAGCGTGATTTACACGTTCAGATACCGCGCTCTCTCACTTACCTCCTGATGAAGCCTCTTATGAAGGTAGTTGAGTTGAGTTCAATCTCAATAGTGACACGGTCCAATCCCGCAAGTCCTTCTATAGATAGAGGATAAATACCTACTTTTTCCAGAACTTATGCTTTCTACATATTTTTCTGTCTTTTGGTCTTTCGTTTTTAGCCATCCGTTTAATAGTTGTTGTTTCTTGTTGACTAATGTCTCATTATTCGTTTTCCCAGTAGTTATCATGCTTGATTGGATCTTTCTTAAATAGACCAAAACATGAAATTGAATACTGAAATTTCCTTACGGACAAGTTTTTTATCCGAAGATAGCAAACGCGACAGCCAAGGGCCTCTTTTATATCCAAAAGATCGGTAATATTATATAATGTGTCTAGTTGCGATACCTGTCGCCTCAGCTACTTGTAGCATTCTAACACACTGGTTGACCAGTACCATATCTTGGACTTTTTCATTGATTTCTGAAATAAACGCGGTTGTCGGGCGTCCACTGCTGGCGTCATCTTTACAGCTGTGACGACCAAGCATACTTATAGGTACCTACTTATTCACTGTATGTAGTGACGGGGCGAGGAGTGGAGGGCTCTTACCTCATCACATAATTAATATTATTCAAGGGGCTGACCACACTAAACTCTCTTGACAGATTGCCACAAGTTGTTGTTTCTTTTTTTATAACAGATTTTAGACGTCTTGGAAAAATGTAGGACCAACCTGAAGCCAACGCCATCTATATGTCGCTTTCCGAACATTTCATACATGCCTCGTAGGTCTGAAGATAGTTCCTTACTTTTTAGGTGTGACTATACTGTGTTTAAATCTAGTTAAAAGGTTAATTTGCAGCACCTTTCTTCACTGTTTGCATATGGTCTAATGTTCATAATCATTTAGTTTACTTTGCTACTAGATTGTATACAGTTTTTTACATATTCAAGCCGTACTTACCTTAAAAAAATTTGAGACTATTGTATAGGTGTTAATTGAATATCTGAGACTTGATTTACTCTTGATTTGGTCGTTCTTCAAATAGAACTTTTCAGCAATAAGATCAGTCCATATAGCTATATAACCATTGCTGCTGACCGTTTTTTGTAAATATTGAAAGGCCGAAACCGTATTCATTTGTCATTCCATTTAACAAGATCTAATTTCACAGCTAGAATTTCCTTGTACGATTCAAATCTTTGCTTTCAGGTAAACTCCTTCGCAATACCTATGGCCGAGCCAAACCCTACAGCTCTTTACCATCAAACTTCCATATTCGAACACTCGTGCAGGGCTAACTGCTACAAGCTCATCGCTCCTAACGGAGACATAAAGATAGTTTCTGGAGTGCATGTGGAAAAGGGCCAGCCCTTGAGCATCTGCTATACACAGCCCCTCTTCACAACAGTGCAGAGGCAGCGCTACCTTCTAGACACCAAGCTCTTCCTGTGCAAGTGCGAGAGGTGTTTGAACACAACCGAATTTGGAACAAACTTCAGCTCCCTAAAATGCCAGAAGGAGTAAGTTCTTGATTTTTCACGATTTACATTAATGGAGGATTTCTAGAAACTGCCCAGGAGTCTTGCTGCCGGAAAGTTTTGTTCTACAGGCATCTCCTTGGGTTTGCAACGCATGTAAGACGGAAATAGACGCAACATCTGCCATTGCCATCTTTGATCAAGCTGAGCAGAACCTGGATGAGATTAAAGGAAGCAGCGTGGCTGCCTGCAAAGGGTTCCTGGCACAGTATGAGACTATATTTCCCGAAAGTCACGGTTTTCTCATCAACGCTAAAATGCGCATCGCCTTTAAAATCGACCTTGAGACGGAAGGAGGGATGGAATATCTTTCTGAAAGTGACCTTATGCTAATGAGGGATTACTGCCAACAGGTTAAGCATACATTTGAAATCCTTGCACCAGGTAAAGAAGGGTCGCTCTGTACGCAATTTAGCATATATGCATAATCACTTACGTTTTAGCCCAGAAGAAAATGTATTGTAATCTTCTATCACAGTTGCAAGTGGCTATGAAGGAAGTCAGCCGAAGGAAAGAGGCAGCGGAGAACTTAGCCATATAGATTCGCTTCTTGATTTAAGGGTATGTTTTCCGGAGATCAAACTAGGCATGCATTTTTTTAATTTATAGGAACGCCAAGCACTTCTAGAGGAAGTTGTGAAATATAACAAGCTGGATCCAGATTTTGCATACCTATTTGAAAAGAAATAAATGGAAAGTATTGACAATTGTTCACACTTTGTACAACCAATTCATGTAACATTAAAATATATTTTAGTCACTAAAGCGATGTTAGTGTAACTTTTATACTTGCAGTTAGTACTTATTCATCTAAGATTTTATATTGTAGGCAAGTCCACTGTCATGAATTTAAACTTTAAACAAGTATACAATATTATTTAGACTGATAAATTTGAAGTGGGTGTCTGAATCTAAATTGGGGTTTAATTCTAGGAAGTCAAAGCACGATTCTTTTAAAGCATATAGGTCAGTAAGGGACCCTATTTTTGCTGAAAGCGGAAAGCGTTAGAAATACGAGGTCTTGTATTTGCGGCCTCGATAATGAGCAATAATGAAAAAAATCTTGAAGGCGGTTGCGTATAAAGGAAAGTAAATCGAGAATTGTGTATCCCTTCCGAAAGTATACCGGATGATCTTTCCTTTCCTGTTTCTTCATCTTCTATTTCGATTACTTAATCGCAGCGATTTATTTTTCGCCTTGTATGTGGCCTAAGTTCCATCAATAATCTTCTAGTGCCTGCAGATTTTTACAACCTTCTCTAATTTGGTGTTTTTAAGCTTTGTAAGTCGCTTTCCTTTACCAGATATCTTCGAACCTGATAAAACCGGTCAAATGATTGCCCTATTAAATTTTCTTTTCTATTAACACTTGAACCCTTAGTAGCAGAGACCATTTTTACATTCAAGTATTGTGTAAATTGTTCCATAACTTTGTCATACTCTCTTTTATTTTTTCCTGCCAGATTAAAGTTGTTCAATGCCTCTACGTCGTCTTCCCCTTTACATTTAACAAAATTGTTAACTTTACTCTATCATGGTGTGCATTTGGCCACTACCTAACAGATACATTTCCAGTTGGTGCTTGAAATCGTTAAAAATTTCGTTGAGGTTCACCTCAAACAGCAATGAAACAATTATTAGTTGGATAAATACCTCATTTACTAGTCAGTCTTGACGATCTTGCTTGCAACTGTTCAGCTACCAGTGCCAACTAACAGTAACTACTTTAAAGAACTATTATCTTGGTTAGCACCAGAATATACAATAGTACCAGCTTCTCCTCGAGTTTTTCTCTTTGCTTGCCTTTTTATGTACAGTGTGTTTTACTTTTCATCTTCACACCGCTGCAACTTATTTTCTGATCGATTTAATATTTTGGAAAGTTGTACTGTCCTTTAAAAGAGTTATTTTTACAATTTTTAACTAATTTTATTGCAGATCTCTAGCCTACTGCGATCGCAAATAAATGCGAAAAATTGAAAAATAATAGTAGGCCTCGTATTATCGAAGAAAGTTATTGGGAAACGTTGCTGAGACTCACAAAGATAGTCGAAAATCCTAACTTCTATAAAAAATTATTATTAGTATTATTATTACAATTTTATACAATAAATGTATCACTTTTCGCATTTCGCCCCTGTATCTTTCTTATTTATTTACTAATAGCTTTAAAATTTGGCTCAATTGTACTAAGTATCTCTTCCGTGATTGTGAACAACTTTTTTAAATAACCTTTTTCGATTAAACTAAACCTACTGTGTTTACTCTCTCCTATTCTTAATAACAGTAGTCTACTGGTTTGAACCAAGCTTATTTAAGAACACACAAAAGCAACCCATTAAAGGTGTAGCATAATTGTTGAAAATCTGAAATTTCTCAGAAAATAAATGAAAACGGTCCAGGGGCGTGAAGGTGAGTAGCGAAAGATCTATCGTATAAAACCTTTATAATAGGCCACCTGGGTGGTTGAGTGGGCTAGCAGTCTGCGTAGCAACCAGGTGGAGATGGGTTCAAATCTAGTCGAAGCCGAGAATTTTCTTGGAACGGTAATGGATTTGAACTCATTAGTTACGTTAGCTGTAAGGTAGGTTTAGGATAGTTGAGTGTGTTGTATGTTGTTTTTATAGTAACCGGTGTTGTCTGCGCACCCATGAAAATTTCACTACTTAAGAGGGAAAGGATGTGGCAATGGTTAAACCATCTACTTGTTTAAAAAAATTGTTGTTAAATTGAAAAAAAAATTGATGCAAACGTCTTTGAAAAGGTTGGTAAAAACTCTCGTAGTCCTTGTCGTTAAGTTTACACTCAATGAGATCCTTCAACAGTATTAGGACTTCGTCTGGAGAAACACTTGGGACAAATTTTTAACGTCAAAACTGACCATTTTGGTATTTTCGCATACCGAGCCTGAAACTTAAAAGGGTTTCACATGGTTCAACAGCACGTGCCTTACAGAAGGCATTTTCCCAAATTATATACAACTACAAACCATTAACAAGAGTCAACAAGCAACCAACGTTCTGAAAGAAAAAACTGCTTGGTTAACCAAGGAAATCCACCACTGGTATTCTAAACGGGACGACTTGAACCTTCAGTTTTATAATTTACGTCTATTGGTTTCCAAATATTTGCATAACTTAGAATTAGATCACATCACTCAGATTGTAATATTCGTAGATGAAGTTCAAGATTTTTGTTTCAATTTTCAGAAAACTACCTTCAAAGCCTTTCCATTTAAGAAAATCTCATTGCTTTTAGAACCTTAACACACCAAATTTCATCAATAATCAAAATAAGAACTTTACCCTCCACAGTAGATTTGTTAATTTGAGTAACGTTGACTTTCATGCAGATGATAAACATGTGTTAAATTTAGTACTTAAACACTACCCAAACGAACTAGGTAAAACACTTTTGAATAAATTTATAATTGATTTAGAATGTATTATTCACAAAACTCGATTACCATGTAAGGACATTAGGTCACCAAAACTTAAAAACAGTCATTCCTAAAGTTCAACTTAAAGATTTTTTACCACTATTAAAAGATTAGTTTATTTCTATAAAAGGTATGTCGACGACATCTTTGTAGTCTTTGAAGGTAATTACAATGGCCTAACTATTGTCATCAGTTTTTAAATTCACAAAACCATAAAATTCACGATTGATATAAAAACAAAAAAATGTTTAAAACTTTCTAGATCTAGCTATCACTAGAAAAGACCAGTCTCCATCTGTTGGTGTCCATAGAAAGCCTACTACTACTGATCAAGTTATTTCCTTTTGTTAATTTCATCCTATGACCCACAAATTAGCTGCTATTAGGATTTTATTTAATACACTTTATAATTTACCTCTTAATCACATTAAACTCAACAAGGAACTACAAATAATATACAAAATTGATGAGAATAATGGTTACCCTATAAATGTAATACATAAACTTCACAAAAACATCTTATATTCATGCAGACCATAACCTTTTACTACCTTAATACCATACACAAACAACAATAAAATCTTTCGCTCACTACCTTACGTAGTCTCTGTTTCATACCAATTTCAAAATATTTTTTCCCAATTCAATGTTAAAATTTCTTTTACAACTAGACAGAACATTAAATCTCACCTAGTCCAAACCAAAGACAAAGTGGACATATTTGATCAGTCTGGCATTTACAGACTCAATTGTGGAGACTGCGAAGCTTCTTCTATTGGTCAAACTGGCAGGAAATGTAAAACTAGATTTTCTGAACACTTAAATTGCATAAAAATACCTTCAAGATCTGCTTTTTCTAATCACATTTTAGACTCAGCGCACTCTTTTGATTCCAATATCAATTAGAACATATTGCACACTTGTAACAAAGGTTTTCAGCTTGACTTATTAGAAACTAAAGAGATTCACAGTAACTATATCAATAACCCTCAGTTGTCCCAATTCCAAATCTATTATTCTTCGAGTAATTTAAAGTTGTCGTTCGTTTTTATTATTGTTCTTCGTATTACTTAAGATACTGGCACACTCCAAATCTTATAAGTTTCTATAATACCGACTCGATGTTTGAGGAGTTATGCTTCTTTTCGGGAGAGAGTCTGTCATTTGCCACATCACAGCATGCTGTTTATCTGTTTTTAATGTTTGATTTAATTTTTTTCCGCGTAAGTACTTACTTGACCACTTGAATGTTTGTAAAATTATATTACATTTTAGCAAGTACCAATACTATAAGTAGCTGTTTTTCAACGTGTTACACAGGGGAGGCCTAAATAGTTTGGTACATTTGTTAACCTCTTCAAGGTATAATTTACAATTTCAACTGGTGAATTGCCTTTATCTTACATTCGTAGTAACTAGACTAAACATAAATTTAATTTTGACTTCGAAACATACGTAAATTTCCTGAACACATTATGTATCCATTAATCCGCATATCGTCAAGTGTATTGGTCTCACCACTAGTGCTGGAGAGGTTGAAAAAAGCGTTTCTCATGTATTGCTCTTCAGCAATCCTCATTTCTTAGACACTTTCTTTCGAAATATTTGTAATGCTACAATCAAATATATAGAGAGAAATCAGAAGTTAAATCTAAAAGTGGAATAGAAACAACCAGAAGCAAAACGACTGTTAAAACAATAATGAACATTCGAACTCACAACATTTTTCATCTCACATTCATAACTTTTTATGTACTCGATTGTAATGATGCTTTTTTAATCTTTCACATAGTAACTTTCAATTAAAAAAAAAAACCTTTAGTAGGCCTTAATATTTGAATAATTATTTGCTCGATTTCTCCGGTTAGTTAACTCAGTAAACATGAAACTCACCTTCTGCTAGAAAACAGGAAGCTGGTCCGGTACTCGGCGTTTCGAGCTGAAACTTACCTTAAACAATCAACAAGAAAAAACAGTTTGTCTACACAGATGTATTGACTTTAAAACACATATCAAGAAACACGAATAAAAGCGAAGACAATAGGATTAAACCTATCAACTACTTACGTGTGACATAGCTTAGGCTGCTCCTTCAAACATTTATACAGAAATGTGAAAATAGAACTTTAAAATAAAATATATTTAAAGAAAGTTATGGTAAAAAATGTCTGCAACCGTTAGTCTCCAAAACCGGCCCCGTTTAATTCACATATATAAGTAACAATAAAACACACACAAATCTTAAATTACAACTCGAAACTAACACCAAGCAACAAGGTGCTTTTGTATAAAATGTAAAGGTTTAAGGTAATATTAATTTCCCCAACTGTGGGGGACTGCTATAGTGATCTTGCGTCCCTCTTCCGCCAAGAACGGGAATTACAGCATGGGTGAGAGAAAGTAGGGGCGAAGAATGGAAGAATGGAAGAAAGGCCATGGAAGGTGGAGAACTACAGTCCCAGCAGTCGCCTCAGAGAAGGTACTCTGTTGATTCAGGAAAACCACAAAAAAACTGGATCAGAGCAGATGGCTGCGGAAATCGAACACACGACCTCCCGAATGCTAACTAGGCGTGCTCATCATTTCTGTATAAATTTAAAATCAAACCTGTTTGAACATATAAGTTTCAACTCTGGGGATGTGCCAAATGGTCAGACGTCCTTGGTTTGTCGGCAACAAAACTCTTCCCGACGACACAGGAATACCTACAGTTGAAGGTGACATCCACAGACTAACTGGAAATTATCTAAACAACCTCCTAGGGTATGCATATGAAGAAGCCAACGGCCTAACCACTCCCACTGCATCTCATAGACGACTTAAGAAACTTAATATTATTATAATATTAATAGTTACCTCTTTAATTTATTAAATCAATTACATAATAGCAATCAACTATGGAGTGTAGTCACTGGACTACTTATTCTCTCCTATATGAGTCACCCAATAAATTTATTTATTGTTACACAGGGCAGATTGTAAATTATCTTGTATTAATTTAAAAACAACGCGCACACGGTGAAAATTACATTCTTTGAACTCGGAAACACTTGTTTGCTGCACCTTATACTTGTTCCAGCAATTTAAATACTGGCGGCCCTTTTTTTCATTTTTCCATAAGCACACTTCGCACAGCGCATTCCGGAAGTCGCAGATATAGGCACTTCCAGCCGGAGCTGGCCTGCGACTAAAGCTGAACTTGAAAATTCCAGCCAAAAAATCTAGAACCAACCCCTTCTCCCGCGAATAAATTTGGGCATCCGTTTACCACTGCACCCCCAAAATTAGCTTTACCATACACTCGCAGTGCAAAACAAGCCTCCATGCACTTTTGATTCTATTAAAATACACTGCTTAAATCTAATTCATAATAGAAATCTATATATTGCTATGATGTGTGTATGATTTGGTATTATTGTTATTAGATTTTTATTTAAATAAATTACTCTATCATCTCAAAGGTTTCGGTTTTCTACATTTTATCAAATATGATTGAATGTATAATTATAAGCAATATATTTGCTATTAAGATATAATCTCGAGATCCGCCAAGAAGAAAATGTATGTCTGCACCCTTCGTTAAGTTAGAATTATTCCATATTTGTGCCGTATTGAATTATGAAAGACTCTGCTTTCTTGTTATTGTATCGTCAATGTTATACCACCGGGAAGGTTATTTTTAGAGCGTACAAAATGTATTATGCCATTGCAAAATATATATTGTGACTAAGGAATCAGTTGCTCGTGAAGATGAACCCAGCGAAAGCGCTATAAATGAGCTGGTATGTCCGAATCATCAACCAGCCATTTTTTCAACTTTCATAACAGTAGTTGCATGGTTTTAAAACATGATTGATTATAAATATTGAATATAAATATTATTGTATCAGAACGCTATTCTGTTTAATTATTCATGTTATGTTTAAAAGATTCAATAAAAATAACAGGACTGCTTATGGTTTAATCAATTTTGATACTGTAACGTTACCTCCAGCACAAATGCTTTATTTTCACATTTAAAGTTGGTGCCCATTTGTCCAGCGCTAATCTCCGTCACAATCATAAACTGGCACTAGTCTTACGCTCAAAACGTGATAAACGCCAAATGCGTACGGCGTCGTCCCTCCTAAAAATACCTGGAGCGAAGCTCAGAAAAGGAAGCGTTCAAAGACTATAAAAGGAGAATCCGCAGTCATTTTGACGGACTTGAGTCCCCGTACTTTCCACTTCCTAATATTCTTTCCTTTGCACCGGTCGACCCCGACCTTTGCTATAACTTCTAATGCCCACTGAAAACCTCCCTTTGCACCGGTCGGCTCCGACCTTTGCCCAGAGCTTCGATTTAACATTCTACGCTCAACCCCTTTCTATCACAACGTTTGCACCAAAACTTGATAATAAAATTGACTTTCCTACACACCAGGAGAAATCTTCTGGTTAACACTATCAAAAGGTCTTCGCCGCAAGTAAACTGATTCACCGGACGGCACTCGGGATTGACTGCTAAACGCCTCCAGCGTTGCCCGATTCTTTCAACAGCCAAACGCAAGCTTTGCGGAAAATAACATTGCTCGCCCAAAATACTTCGTCAGCACCCCAATTTATGTTGAAAGGGCGTACCATGTCTAGGCGGTTTTAGTACACTCCCGGGAAACATCGCTGTCACCAGTTGAAACACGTTAATTTACTTAAAACGGATTGTTCCACAAAATAAACAACCAATCCGCACCATCTTGTTTATAATGACGTGTACTGAATTATAGATCTCTTGACCCCCTTAGTTCGTTTGAACTACCCAGCCCAACGACGCCTACGGTATAGTCCGCTCCTGAGCCGAATCAGCAGACAAGGCAGAACGTCCCCGAAGAAAAACCAGGACACCGAAGATACTCTATTTTGTTAAATTTTGTACATAATATTTTATTACCATTTAATTTGTATGCATAGTTAAAACACCATTGTGTCTTTTTCCTGGTAAATATATATTTGAGTCTGAACCTATGGCATTTGAGCTTTACGTGTGACAAACAAGTTCAAAAAATGAATATAGTAAATTTTGGCTGAACTGAGCATAAGAAATTTTTAGTAAGAAACAAAAATTTAAAAATTACCCCTACGAGACCGGTACGTTATAATACTAGGAAAAATAAAAGTAGTAAAACTATACAGTATATGTTAATACAAAAGTTAAATGGGTGTAGGTGGACAGGATTGACTCTAACTTGAAAGCAGGTTTTTATTTGAAAGCCTAGTAATTGGAAGTGAATATTAGTAATTTTTTTCAGATCAGCACAAGAGAATATTACATTTAATAAGGATGGTTATGCTAATGTAATAAAATTAAATAGAAGTGTATTGCAAAACGAGCTTAAAATTAATGCTAAATAATATTAATTTATGCTCAAATTGATAGTAAATTACAAGTTGTTGAAAAGGGCATGGTTAGTCACATTCAGAATTTTGAGCATTACGTGGGTGTGAGCACAGTTTAAGAAACATTTGCACTAGAATCACATAAAGAATGTATAGTTGTAAATAAGAAATAGATCGCAGGTACTTTAAAACAAGATTAAAAGAGTGAACTGAAAAGAATCATTAAAATGTGTTGAAAGTAAACAAGTGTCAAATGTGTTCACATTTACAAAAATTCAAATGAAATCGAGTATTATTTGAATGTAAAACAAATACAATAATAGTTATTAGGTAACAAAGAGAAGTTCAAAATAATATAAAAATAAGGTCTCCAACAAATAAACACTTGCTTATTGGGGTTGGATTTTATATGTAACAATCGAGTTAAATAATGTTTTAATTGTATTAAAGGTTGTGAAGGTAATGTCAGGAAATATAAATTAATAAATAAACCATAAGTAATAAACGTTGTTTATAAGCAATTGCCGGAGCTCGTCTGCGAATGTATAGTGTTGCTGACAGAAGACTGAGTACGATGTTTACTGGTGGTATTAACTATACGAACAAGGAAAATGCCATACAGCTGAAGGTGGTGTCGCTGGAGCCAACTAGAGTTGGGGACATCGGATGCGGTGTTGATGTGGTCAACGAATAAAGCGATAGGTACCTGAAATGAGTATTCTTTATTACATGCAAATTAAAATATATAAATAGTTTAGACTTACCTGATTAAAGAGATTGCAATTGGTTGCTTTATTCAGTAATAGGTGCCAGTGATTATTTAAAAACATAAATACAGCTTCACTAAAAATAATGTGAGAATATGATTTACCCAAGTTGGCATTGGATCTCATGGCATTTTAACGAAATTATTATTTTACCCAACTGGTAAAACCCAACCCCGATTTAAGTTATTCATGCTCTACCAAGCTAAGCAATTGAAATACAAACTTAGGATTAAGCTAAAGGTCAGAATAAGCACTATTCAAACAGAAACACAAGGTATTTATAATGGCATTGGAAGGGCATTCGCAGTTTAAAAGAAGAAAGGAATTCCAACATAAATGTGGAAGAGGATAGGGCAAGAAACCAATAGAACTATAACTTATCTTAGGCAGTTGATGACGTACAAGAAAGTATAGAAGAAATCTATAGTTTCACTGTGTTCCTGCAAGGAATGAAATATTGATATGCTACTGTGCCCATAAGCGGTCCTATTTAAACCATCAGTTAGGTATGTTTTAAAAATAATTAAATAAAAATATGTACCGATTTGGTTATGGTTTAACCGTTAAAAATGTTAATATTAAATAAAAATGAAGAAACTGTTTTTATTAAGGGATTTTAATATAACGATGAATGATGTGTCAAACTAAGAGTTAAATCGTTTTTTTGTGAACATGTTTAATTTAAATTCGGAGTAGGTAGCATTCTATAGACTAGTAACTGAATAGAAATGTTAACAGATTGCTTTTAGATCATCACAAGACGATTTCACATTTTAGTTGCTAACGTAAGATAATTGTACAGAAATTGACTGTAAAATGACCTTAAAAGTAATGCTTAATAAGTATTAATACCAACAACAGGTCTACCGATGGTGCGCTGCGCTGCAGTGCTTGGCAATCTGTTGAGCTCTGCTGCATTGGAAGATGTCATCTGCAGGTCCGCCAAGGTACTAACTGTTGCTGAGCCAGGACTTCACTGAGATTTCGAATTTGTCTCTGCATGTCGTATGAGTGCATTAGAAATTAACTTCGCAAAAGCAGGACAACTTCCGCAGTATAGCAGTGGTAAAAAACAACAGGGAAAACAAGGCATCTAATATTAATATTCTTATATTACATACAAATTAAGTACAAGGCGATAATGCTTACCTAAGTGAACACTTTGTAAGTGCTTGCTTTGTTCAATAGTAAAAATGTAATAGAGCTTATTTCAAAAAGTAAACCGCATTTGTGTACGAACATTGTCTAACTAATATTACATTGGATGTGATGGCAATTTAATCAAATTTCTATAATATTCAAATGTAGAGACCCAACCCTGATTAAAGTAGTCATGTTCTACCGTGCTAGCCAATTATTATAAATATTTAACGATTAACATAAAGCGCAGCATACTTGCCTATAATTAAATTTAAACTTTATATTTATAAAAATATTTTGAATAGCTACAAAAATATAAAGATTAAAGTAAATTTTAAAATAATTATAGGAATTGAAGCCCACAGTTATTATAATATATCACTACTATACCAATAGAAACTTTAGTATGTAACACGCATAGTGTGCCGCGTTCGTCATGGAAACGTTGTGCATACTGAGAGATTTTTTTAAATTAGCCAAATGTTCAGAATCTTCTGAGCTATTTCTAACATTGGAAAGGCTTCGTAAATGTCTCATATTAAAATGGTTTCTTAGTATAGCTGTTTGTGCTAATTGTTCTGTTGTATATAAACTACATTAAGTTTCAAATCCAGCTATTCTGTTTTGCATAGAACCAATCTTACGATTTCTAATTTTTGAAAAGTTTTCCATTAAAATAGGAAAACATTTACTACTGTTTTTTTAACTGTCTTAACTTATAATATCTTAAGATTTCTGTATTAGTAAAAGTATTTCATTGTTTCAGTCAAAAGCACTCTTGTAAAATGTTAATAAAAAACAGATGGTGTTCGTATAAAACTTCTTGTCAGTTGTTTAGTTCATGCTCGCAGAAATAGAAACGATTTGTAAATTTTAAATATTTACAGCTCAAATGGCCATAGCACGTACAAACTTTCTTAAAATTACAGAGGTAAGCTACCCTAACATGTAATTATCTTTTTACTTGCACCGTTGCACGAAGCAGTTCAGTTATTGATAATTGCAAAGCTTCAGATTCAAGCTTGCCATGAGTTCTGCCTAAAAACTTCGAGAATTACGACACCAAAAATGGGTATCAGCGATGTATTGGCACTGGAAAATTAAAAATGCAATCTTTTCAGCTCATACTAAACCAAAGCCTTGGGAATCTGTTTCAAAACGCGCTCTAATAATCCCCGAAATATTGTTGCGATGGGTTAATCTATGGCCAGAGAAGCGGAATACCTTCACAATTTCCATGTTTTGGGTAATGTTAACGTCCATGCTGCTTCTGGAAGGAGGGCAGCTGATATATTTTGCTCTTAATATCCAAGATATTACAACGGTTGCGGCGCTTATGTCTACAATCTCTACAACATTTCAGGTAATGTTATATGTTTAAGATTAACAGTTATTTAGAAAAACATAGTAGCTGTTAGAAAAAGTTAAGTAACAACAATATCTTCGTCTTTAGGTTAAAATTTAAAATGCATTTGAATTTGTGAATTAGAAATGAGCATAGTTGAGGCGCACTAAACGAAATAAATATTAAAATAATAGATATGTTACAGAGAAAATGCATAATCCGTCAGAAATGTATTCGTTTAGTAACAGGAGTTCTGACATTACCCATAATCTCACTAATGTTTAGTGAACCTACCTTTTATAGATCTTATTCCCAACTCCATAATTTCTTTCAAGCACGAGTCCTATGAGGTTTAGCCTTTGTCCTGTCGAAATCTGGAATAGATGGAATGCGCACGTACTATGGCCTATATAAATTTGATGTGTTGCATCGCAAACCTTTTAGCCTTTTAGCCTGATTCTGCAAATATTCTTGAGCGCACTTTCTGACTAAAGATATGCTTGATGATATCTCAGATAGCACCACTTTCTCCGCTTTTTTTCCTTCACTTTACTCCTGCGCTGATGTTTTCTGCTTGATGATTTACTGAGCGTCGTCCTCATCATCGAAGACAATTTTGATGTCGTCAGTCCGACTATTGCAGTGGCAGCTGCTCCATATGGGGGCTAGCTTCCCAGTCATCAACAGTCTATATAGAAAAAAGTAACTATTCTATAAATGCAAATATATTTCAATACTACAAGATTTAAGTAAGAAGATCCGAAAGTAGCTATTGGATACCGCTTAAAACATGTAAAACGATATCCACGAAGTATGTCAACATAACATGAGTTATGTGTAACACACTCGCTCGTATCAATGCACCAACCGCTGGAAGCTGTTGAGGGTGATTCCAAATAGGGTCAAAACGTATATGGCAATTACGGGCGAAAACGCTGATGCTGCAAAATCGAGCTACCACAGTGTCAATATGACTCAAAGGCTAAACCACGTTTAGCCGAGCCAGCCGTTAAAGTCGATCCTATAGCAAATGTGGTGCAATCTTTGATATTGAAAATTAATGCAGCATGCAAGCACGTTTCTGCATTTTTGTGGGGCACGTTTACACATAACATTGATTGCAGTTCGAGCCTGCTTATTTATTTTTGGGTGATTTCGACTGGTTCATGCAGTTTTCTACAAGAACTAGCGAGGCATAATATAACTAAGTATTCTTAAAGTTACTTTTAAACGCCTACCGTTAGCTAAAAAGGTTAAATAAAAAAAAAATACAGCTCGAACTCGCAATTTTACAAGATATTTTTCGATAGATATTTACAAGAAAAACAAATGCATTTGTGGATCCATTCTGTATATTTTCCATTATTAAATAAATAATCCTGTTTCGTTTTTTAACGCTTATGTGTATTTTGGTTGAGTTTGAATACTCTGTTCTGTGCATATGATGTTTCCTTTTAGATTATCAATATCAAAAATCATTGCTATAATTGGATTAAAATGTCGACGGAATGTAGGCCCTTAATTATTATTATTTTCTTAGTAATTGTTAAAAATTAAGAGCCCCCAAATACAAATATCACGTGCCGCCATTAAACAGTTGATTCAATTCCAAACATATGCGTATTTCATATTTGAATGAAGGGGTCTATTTTTCATAAATTGCCCAAAGCAAATACTATTTGCTCAATAATTGGTGGCGTGGTTGTCTTTCATTCATCAAGCCAATATACTTTCTATATCCTGGTTGGCTCTTTTAAGAGCGCGCCCGCTGCGATATTCACTGATAGATGGCAGCAAGTGAAAAATGCAAGTCTATTTTTAAACGTACAAATCATGCATTCCGATTAAATATTAATTATCGGAACGTGATTTTCTGTTAAACCACATATCTAATTAGGGCATGACCAAATTTCAAATTAAAATCCCAACTATTTTAGGAAAAAAATAACCTGCAAAAATGAAGTTTTAATTTTTTCCGTCGAACAATAAATCGATACTTTTTGCTTCATTCTGTTAAGACAGCATTTAAAAACGTAATTCCAAATTTTAAATGAAGTACTTGCAATAATAACGCCAATTTGTCTTCACAAAGCTAATTTTTCTTACTGAGCTATGAAAATGAAAATGGCTACGTACTACTAAATAGTCGGAAAGTTCAGATATTATATCACAGATGGCACGTACTTAAATGTATAAGATTGTGAACGGCAAAATATTTGTGGGGCAGCCGATGGATACAGAATCCACATCTGGTTGCAGGGGTCGAATCATAATTCTTTAATAGGTGTCGCTAAAGCAGAGAACATGCTTTGTATTCTAATTTTTACACTATTACTTCCTGCATCTCTTATTATTCAATCGCATGCCATTATTTTTCAAAATGCAATTAATCACGCGTTTTTATAGTTGTAAAAATCAAAGTTTTTCCTTGTACTTTTATCAGTTTATTTTTATCACTTGTGTTCATGACAGCCTTCAAATGTTGTTTCAATCAAGATAGTATTTCAAAGACGTCATTGTACGCCAATGTAAATGCCATATTCGTTGCGTACTGACTACTGATACAAAATGAACCGATTGAGGAATACAGTAGTCGCTCGATTATGTGAACTTGTGCATACAACCGAGATGTTGACTAAATCTAGTGTACAGTTTAAAATAGGTTTATTGTATTTATTAACCTGAATACATTTTATAAATGAACACTAATACGTATAAAGATGTATAAAATAGATATTTATGCAACATGTGCTAAAAGTTGATGTTTATAACACTTTTAGCACGAGTTTGCATACAATATTTTTCTACAACCTTCAATTTTCTGTTATTAATCCATAAATGTCGATTTAACAAAAGTTTGCATTTATGACAGTAACTGTCATAAATTATAACTGTTATAATTTATGTCATAATAAAGAGATGGCCTTGACGCGCAGGTGACTGTTTGTGGAGCCAGTACTGTCAAAGCCAATCATCAAATGTAATTATAATAGTACACATCTGACATTATTCACTACATAACGCTTTAATTATTTAAAAAACACTTTACCTCTAACGCAAGAAGTAACTAGAATAACTTTACAACCTCACTTCCAGTTCGAAATTGTAGTTTTATAACCTGACTTCACTTTATAACACTTGTGCTAAAAGTAAACAGCTGATCTCATTTTAAACACGCTAAATTATAAAACGTCATATTTAGTGAAAAAGGCTAGCACTAAAAGGCCTACTTTTAGTTGTGGTAGTAGAAAAACGAATTAATTTTGCTTTATGTGGTAGCTAGTTAGTTTTGGCTGAATTTTATTTTCTTGTGCGCTTTTTTGAATTTATAATGTACAATTTTGGTTGTTCGTATATACGAATTCTTCATTTAATCTAGTATTTTGTCCACTGAGCGACTACTGTAGTCCACAAAATATATTTCAGACTCATGATTTTGCTCCGACAATTTTTAACTCAAGATTTGTCGTTTTTTCTTTGGAAACTTCCTTCGATAAACTAGCTATGACAAATTTCCTAGCCTTCAGCTCGAGAAATTTGATCAGGTTAGTTTGTCTCGTGACGTTCCCAAAACGACAAATATTCGTAAAAAAATTACCGGAAAAACTATTCGCCCTTAATACATTATTAGATTACTACAAATTCGCTCAACTGTCAAATGTCCGTTTTTGTTCAATAACGGTGTTTGGATCAGTAGTTTAGCAATCAATCATTCATTTATACCGTGGTAAAAATAAATATTTATGTGTTAAGGGAGATATGAATATGTTTTTTTCCTGAGGTTGATATGTGTTATAGACCGATGGCATCTCGCCCTAGGTCTGTAAGTAAACCGAAGGTAAAGAACATGAATATCTCCCATAATACATACAATATTTTATTTACTAGCACATTAGTAAGAATAGTATACAATTTCAAAATGTCATGACATTTAAAATTAGAATATGTGTAACATCAAGAATTTCCTCAGTATATGGTTGCTAAGACGTTATTTGTAGTGGCATGGTTACCATGAAAAACCCGAAGCTCCAGCCCCTAAACCTGCACATTCATTTGCTAAGTGGACAGCTAAATTCTTAGAAGTGACAATTTGCTAGCACTACTAGTCTTACCCTCTATAAGGGCCAGCTGCAGTCCATAGCGGAGTCTTAAGGCAGAGATTTGTCCCAGCCACTAAAGGCACGCTCTTAATCAAGTTCTGACTCTGGCAGTGTCGTAGATTTCCTTGAAGAATCTTTAACTCTGGCCAGTATGTGTATAACTCCACTATGACATAATTGACGAACTCACTTCCATTATCAGAATATAAAATATAGCGAGCACCAAATGTCAAGGTGTTTTGGGCCAGCGAAGAAAGTATGAATCTCTTCACATGTCAAACTTCTAGCTACGTGAGCAACATTGGGCAAAGACCAAAAGACGAGCGTTGAGTCAGGATGTGTAAATAACTGTTTCCTAAGCATAAATTTACTAAAAGTTCTGTTTACGTTCCATTGTATCGTATAATTTCATTTTTGGCTTCGTATCGGTTCAGCGAGGTTCTATTACGTGTCATCTTGTTTCATCTCGACTTCATTTTTGCATCAGCTAGTTCAGGGGGTTGCCCGAATTTGGGGTCCATATGCCTTGCCTTTCATCTCGTATCGTCAATTTCTACTACATTCCTATATGCGTATACAACGTTTACACTGCACATGTTTGAAATATTTAAAGAACCTACGAGTAACAGAACTACATTTTGAGCGCATCCCCGTCTGGGTGTGCTAATAGTTATTTGAAACCGTAGGATGATTTGCTGTCGGATTATCAGAAGTAACACTATAAGTACTTCGATATTATCGGGTTATATGTCAATAACTTGTTGCACAATAATAAAAGAGTGTCAGTTTAACAGGTTAAATAATCCGACCGCGTCAGCGGGAGAATTATTCTGTCAAAGTTTGAGACGTATAACCTGTTCGAAGTACGTATTGTACTCGATTTGATTATTTTTTGAGTAAATCTCGATATTAGGAACAAATAAATATTTTATTGGCAGCAGACTTACAAGAACAAGAAAACGTAATTTCAATGTACGAGGGGTGATCCCTATGCTCCGTCCCCGACCAACTTCCGGTTACAATATTAAAATTTATATTACCTTATTTTTCTACGTAATCTCCTTTAAGCCTAATGCATTTATCCCACCGATGCTCCAGCATTGTAACGGCTTCCTGGAAGAAGAATTGTCCAATCTCTGCAAACCACTGATTTACATCATCTGTTACTTCATTATTGCATGAAAATTTCTTCCCCCGAAGCTATACCTTGAGTTTGGCAAACACTTGCGCGCTTTTAGCGGCATCGAATATTTCTTCGGGTGGCAAATAATACTTGACAGATTCGCCTGCTAAGAACAACGTTTCAATTCCGCTAATTTCGAGGACATCAAATCTGATCGCTCTTCGGTATTGCAGAGGGGTCTTCTTTATAAAAGCTTTAGTTCTTTTAGCCTGAGCTGAAAGGTTGTGCTACCCTTTTCTTGTTTATACATCACAGTGGTTTAATATTTTTCTCCTAAACTTAACAATCTCTCGAAATACACGCTTTCCAACTTATTCCCCTTAAATTGTTATGGTAGTCAAAATTTTCGAATTCCCGCCGCCCAGTTTTAGACAGGTGAAGAGGCGGGCGCGTCGAGTTTTTTGCACGAAAGGGCCTTGCGTCTTCAGACACCAGGTAATAGCAGTGTAGTTAACAAGTGCTGCTTTTAAACTTCTCAGAAGAGCGATATGTTACCCGTGTGGAAGTGTCCGTTTTTTGTCTTTTTAAAATTGTCGGTCTTGTTAGCGTTGTTAACTTCGAGCTTTCCAAGTGCAGTAATAGTTGAATATCAGTTTACGTTCTGTTGATAGATCGTAGAATTTCAATATTCAATTTATATCGGAAATTACCGGCATCGCACCCAATTTACAATTGCCGCTTTGAGTTGCACCTGCTAGCCCGTTTTTTCGACCCCAAAGTTGGGTAAAGATTTCTACTGACTTCTATGTAACTTCCAGAGTGTCTAATATAACCGCATTAGATCACACCCTGATTCATTTCTTGTGGAGCGAAATGCAGTTCGCGTTTTCAAGAATATAAGTAAACTCATTCCAAAAACTTGAAGGCAAGGTAAGTTTATTTTATGTGTTGGGTACGCACAGTTCCTTAAACCGTGTGCAGGCTTTTCGTTGTTGGAAAATTCCTATTTATCGCAGGTCAATGAAAACACACTGTGGCGACCTACGCAATAATAAAAAATACTTTTATAATCCCCTAAGTTGACTGTCGCAAATAAACACATGCTCTATCACATTTAAGTAGCCGCCTGTGATTTTTAATTTTGTTGCATTCAGTAAATAAGTATTATTCTGGTCTGTGTTATACAAAGTTTTTCTACAGGGTGTAAAAAAGGCGTATTTTTTTAACTAGGGCCTTAACACTAATGCAAAAATAACAAACATAAAAAGCATCGTAATTTTGTAGAAATTACATCTACTAAGTAGAAAGGGCGTCTCCTTACACATTTGCCCAGTCAAATTTCCAATTTCTACATGGCGCTGTGCAGCATTGCTAGTAGGATGGCTCTTATTTATTCCCTGATTTCGTGTTTGAACCTTCAATGTTGGGTGGGTTATTCAGATAAGCAAAAGCGTAAGGTATTAAGTCACATGACTTTAATGGCCCTTGTAGGTCACCGTTGTTGGAGATATAGCGTCCTGGAAAAATTTGCCATGAAATGTCTGACGATATCCGCACATAAATTAAAAATCTTAAACAGCAAATGATTCATCGAATGTACCCATTAACCTAATGGCAATGAAACTGTTTAAGCGTGTCTCCTAAACAGAAGGAAAAGATATTTCTAGCTTTTTCCTATTTGATTCAAAATGTGGGTTTTTTTATTGTTCATCCATTATATGCATCCTATTTAATCATACAATAGAAACAAATTGAAGAAAAATATACAGAAGAAATGTAGCGCTGCTACATAAGTAAATTAATAAAGATTACATGAAGAGAGAAACGACCAGAAAGAGTACGATGATGATAAATTCATAAATACAGCAAAATAGCAAAAATTAAATGTGAGAAGCTAGATGTTAAAGGAAACTGAAAATAACACAGTCGTGAAAATAGAATAAATTAACATGCAGTTATGGTAAGTACATTTTTACACTTTGAAATATACAAAACACATTTTAAAAGTTTTAATATTAGTTCAAATACGTAGGATTACAAAATGGTTGACATTATTCCGTTTGTGCAAGTGCTGACGATTGGATCGACTGCACATTACAATTATGTCGTGCATAGGAGAGTAGTTCGAAAATCTATAACAGAAATTCATGCCTAATGACATGTAAGTTTAATGAAAACTGTGGCTTCACCTCTATGAATTTTAATAAATAAATTCCATTCGGCACATTTTTGCATTAATATATTTCTACATCACGTATTTTGGGTACGAATTAGAACATCAAAATCGTTGCCAAGTGTTGAGTTTGGAGTATTTACCCTTCCCCAGTCAACAAACTTAATCTATTGTAGTACCACACGAACTGTGAAGAGCTTTTACTTAAGCATATAACTATACAGGGTGATTCGGGAGGAAGTGGCAATATTTTGAGGACATGTCGAGGAAGCCAAAATAAGCAAAATAAGCTCATATGTTCAAGTCCGATTTTTATTTGTTTCAGAGATACGTTGATTAATTGTAATTTAAAAACTAAAGAAAAATTCAATACAAAACTAACAAAACAAAACAAAAAAATACACAAATTGCATTAATTCAAACAAATTTTCAAAAAAAAAACCAGCCCACTTCGATACACTTGTTTGCGCTTGTATAAATTCAACTAGTAGCGAGTTTTAGTAAACGATGATTTGCTCTAATGAACGCTGCAGCATTAGTTCAATTTATAAAGGCGCAAATAAACGTAGCGAAGTGGGAGATGATGTTTTCGAAAATTTGTTGTGAATTAATGCAATTTGTGTATTTTTTTGTTTTGTTTTGTTAGTTTTGTATTGAATTTTTCTTTAGTTTTTAAATTACAATTAATCAACGTATCTCTGAAACAAATAAAAATCGGACTTGAACATATGAGCTTATTTTGCTTATTTTGGCTTCCTCGACATGTCCTCAAAATATTGCCACTTCCTCCCGAATTACCCTGTATATTGCAATGAATTGACATACCTTTTTTTTAAATAATAATCTGTATCTCTTTAGCTTTCAATTATTGTCTTATAGATGGTTTTTTATTTTTCTTGGATATTTTTCGACTCCATAGCACTGGGTTAAGCTGTTGAATTGTTTGTCGACCCTGGTTTATTTTATTCTTTATGTCTAAATCGCTTTTTCCTGACTCTGCAATGGTGACGCCTAGGTACTTAAAGTATTTACAATTTTTAATAATGTCGTTCTCGAGGATAAGGATGGAAGCACGAGGCGTGAAAGATAATGACTGGAATGACAGACGGGCCTGGCGAATGGGAAGCGAGAGACGGCGTCAACCGTAACACAGCTCGCATTATACAGTGTGTACATAAAGTAAGGAGTAAATTCATTATCTAGAAAACGGAAAGCTTTTCGGAAAAATCCTCAGAAAGAGCATATTTTTCTGCATACAACACATCAAAAGTTTTGTCATGTTACATAAGGAAATTTTCGATAAAATTAATGTTATAGTGATTTAAAATTAATTTATTTTATTCAGTTAATTGAACAAACTAATTAATTCAGGGGACTCTAAAACGTGAAGATCTGTTGAAAACTCAATTTGTAATTTTTGAGGTGAATCCAATACTTCCTTTATCGTAAAAGGAAGTAAAAAACATACGTTTTGTATTGACAGCCATGACAAGTCATAGTGACAATTTGGAAAGTACCGAAAGATCAAATGTTATACGTTTGGCAGTACTGAAGTGTATTGTCAGTCTATGTCAAATTCGAGAGGTTAATAGGTTAAGTTTTGTTTGTTATTTGACACAGATTGACGCAAAACTTAACGTACAAATTTCGAATTTGGCATAGCTTGACAGTGCTACCAACACTGCAGTAGTAAGTGACATGGTTTTATCCCACTAGTGGAATAAAGTAATTTCAATATTCCACTAGTGGATAAAGTGGTACTTTAGACGGTTCATAAGTGTGGATAAAACTTCAATTATAAGGTGATTGTGGATAAAATGTCTTTTTTGCTATAATAAAAAGAGTGGTTTTTTAGGACTTAGAAAGAGACCTTTACAAAGCTAGGAAGGACTTCAGTTTCAACACTTAATTAATTAGTTTGTTCAATTAACTGAATAAAATCAATTAATTAAAATTTATTAAATCGTTATAACATTAATTTTCTCGAAAATTTCCTTATGTAACATGACAAAAATTTTGATGTGCTGTATGCAGAAAAATATGCTCTTTCAAATGGCGCTGTCAAAAATAGAGGTTGCCATTTGAAAAAAATGTCGATGACGTCATATCCGGAACAGTAATGATGTCACCAATGCGACTAGAACGTCAAAAGATGCGCATCTTAAAACAAAGGTTGACGTATCCGAGGATTTTTCCGAAAACCTTTTCCTTTTCTAAATAATGAATTTATTCCTTACTTTATGTTACACCTTCTCTCGGTGCGGTTAGTTTACTCGATTTAATTAAATCAGATAGTTTTTCAATTATTGAAGCTTATATGATCTTACTGTTGTATTTAAATCACTTTTTATTTTAATTTTTCAATTATTGAAGCTTATATGATCTTACTCTTGTATTGAAAAAACTTTTTATTTAAATTTTTAAAGTATTGAAGCTTATATGATCTTACTCTTGTATTGAAATATCTTTTTATTTTAATAAGTTAATCTTAGATATATGCCCTTTTATAAAATTTCTATTTTATTTTAGTTCTCCATTTCTAGCTCTTTGAGAAATGACTACTCTTAACTCAAGTTAGGTCCATGCATATTAAAATCCATTTTATGATAGTTAATCAGCTCACAAGAAAAAACATTGTTTATAATTATGACATTTCGACAACTGTCAAAGTGAAAAGTCAAGTAAGTGATCCCTGTCACATATTAAATATTATGAATATCGACCAAAGTAAGTAGTTCTTCCAAATATGCTATTCACTTAATATTAAGAACTTATTTGTTTTATATTTATATAACATATACCTTTTTAAGCTTACCGAAGCACCGAACAACACAAGCCTTCTGCCTCCTGATCCTTTAGAAACCTCAGTAAAACAAGGCTTCCTGTAACAGCTACCGTTGTTGATCACCATCTCTATAACTCCAATGCCGACAACAACACCGCTAAAAACCAAGTCCACAGAAACCGCCCCTCTTTGCCACCTCCACCAAGCTAACCATCCAAACTGCCTTTGCTTCCAATGTAAGCTTCCTGTGTTTAGAAATCTCCTTACTTCCAACAGTGACAATAATATTCCTTATCCAATTATTATAGGACAATTGCGACGCCCCGCAAGACCTCGATGCTCCCTACGTCAAAATCCAACTTAAATGTAGAAATCCATATGGTTATAAACTCTTCCAAATCCAATAGTACCTTCACATGTAGTGTGCATCCAATTCCAGACCAATTTTGGCTGTATTCACGTAACAGCAACTCAAGAAGTTCCGAATCAAAAGGATACTTAATATTGACTTATGTTATGTAGTTTATCCAATTATTCTGCAGAAATTATTATTTAATTATTCTTAATTCTTCTTTGTACCGTTTGCACTATTCTATATTATACAGTAATTTTTTTTTAAATTCGTTTTTATCTTCGTTTCACTGATTTTAATTAAAGACACTCTTTTATGCTCTAATCAGATAATATACATCTTTTATAAAAGGTTTTTATTATTTAACATAGACTTTTATTACAAATACGTTTTACATTTTTAGAAAAAAGTTCGTTGTTATTTTTTTCTTATATCATTTTCTCTAGCAATAAAATTATACCATTTTTTTACAATCTAACACTCCTGATACATTTCTATATGATTCAGATAATCATTTGACTTTGCCCTTCACTTTAGTTATTCCGTTTGTCAGTTAATACAAATTAAGATCTAAGCTGTGATGTTACTCGTTACCCAAATCTCAAATGTTTATATTGTACTTTTAATGCATCCCCCCCCTACTACTTTTAAGTTGCTAATTATCAATCTCAAGAAACTACCACTACAATATATTTAAGCCTATAAACTAGTATATACATTTGCCAAATATAAAATATGTAGAGGTCGGTCTTAAATAATGATATGATGGCCAATCGCATTGCCTTGATAGTTGCAGAGTGGTTACAGAGTTTAATTAGATATAAACAGCTAAAAGTAATTTTCTATCATTGCTCACTGTTTTAGCCTTTTCTGGCTCAATTTCATTATTCCGTCATTGTTATCACCATTATTATTTTACAGGCAATTTGCAAAGCTTCGCTGCTTTTCCTGCATCACAAAAAATTAAAGGCCGCTATAAATACAATCAAGTACGACTTTTGGCCATCAGATAGCATGGGAACTAAAGTGAAAAAGGCTTTGACTTTCGACGACCTCTTGGCGATATCCACCATGACAGCGCTTTTAGTTTCTGCAGTTGTCTTTGCCGCTGGATTTTTGAGTAACCCGTTAAGGGAACAGCAAAGAAATTTGCCCTTTCTGAGCTGGTATCCTTTCCGCTACACCGTAAGCCCCGTTTATGAAATCATTTATCTTATGCAAATCGTAGTGAACGTAGGCTTCGTCATAGTTAGCATATGCGGGCACGATTTCCTCTTTCTAGCACTGTGTACAAATTGCATCGCCCAATTTAAGATGCTCAAACAAGCTATTGCTAAAATCGGGACTGCAGAGCAGGCGCAACTTGATGCAAGTTTGACAAAACTGACACCTGGTCGAATACCGTTTGATAAGGATGCTGAAGGATTTCAGGAGAAAAAACTGCTAGTAACTTGTGTTGAGCATCATAATAAACTAATACGGTAAATAACAATATAATAAAGCATTAATCAATTCTATTTATGAGCACGTAAGCAACCCAATAAGCTGTATAGTCTAGTCGTTGAAGCTAAAAATATGCTATTACCTCAGAATTCTTTGAACCTTGACTGATTGACGTGAAATTTGGTGAGTGGTTAGGGGATGGCTCAAGGAGCAAAAGTGAGTGATGCTAAAATAAAGTAATTTGTAAAGGAATAATGGTCAATGTCAATTCTGGTGGAATGGCTGGGGTTTTAGCGCTCATTTTTTTTAACTTCGAGTGGCAACCGTTTTTGCATCGTAACTCACTTATTTATAATGCAATCGACTTTCAACAGTGCTCATTTTAAAGGTCTTTTCAATTACTACAAAAAATGTTCTATAAGTTTTTCCCGAAAAATGCATCGGTTTTTCGTTAATTAACGTTGATTACTTCGAACCAAGTTGTTGCAACAAAAATCTTCTTCAACGAGCCATAACTTCTTTTATTTTGGACCTACAGCATTCATAAAAACACCAATCTCTTTGCTGTTTTCTAATATTTATTTTTGGTTATTACAATTTATTTGATAGAACGTGAAGTTTTTGACTTATTCGCGTAAAACCGTCCAAAAACATGCATTTTTATCACAAAAAATCTAATTTTTCAATCGCGAATAGCTCGAAAAATATCGATCTATCGAAAAAACTATATAGAACATTTTTTACTTAGAATTTGTCCCTTTATCCATTTTCCTATTTTGCGTGAAAACATTTCCACTTCCAAGAAGGGGTGGCATCCACTCTCATGGTAAAAGCCCACATCGGCGCTGTCACTTTTGCTCCTTGAGCCATCCCCTAACCACTCACAAAATTTCACGTCAATCGGTCAAGGTTCAAAGAATTCGGAACGGAAAACCTTCAACGGCTGGACTAATATGGTTACTGCGTTGACTATATTCAGCACAATTGGATAACCATATTCTATAATTTCTTCAGGATCTACAACGAAATAGAAACAGTCTTTGCTCCAAGCAACTTCATACAATTACTTTGCAGCGTCATAGCCATCTGCGTTTCTAGTTTCTTAATTGCCGTGGTACTTTAGAAGCAGCTTTGAGTACTTATGTTTTTAAAACTGGTAAATTTCAGACAGGACATACGCAAGTTGTCCACCTAACTTCTTACTGCCTTGGTCACGTGCTTCAACTTTTCATGCTTTGCGCTCCGGCAAACGAACTAGCTTATCAGGTACTTACTAATAATTGTACAAATTAATGAACATTTAAACGTTTAATCTTCCAGAGCCAAAGTTTGGCTACCTACGCTTTTAACAGTAATTGGTACGACCGGAAGCATCTTCGCCTGAAAAAGGATTTAATAATGGTACTGCGGATGTCTCAACGACGCAAGAAATTATCCGCACTGGGAATAGTTGACCTTAACTATTCTACTTTCCTTGCGGTAGTATAGTGGCTGCTTTTAATGATGTGAGCTGAATGTTTATATTTACAGGTTATGCACCTTTCGTTTTCCTTCTACAACGCTTTTGTCCACGATGGTTGAAAAACAATGATAACCTGAGGCCCACCTGTAAAAGCACCGTCCTGCAGAAATTTATTAGAAGAAATTGCTTCTACCGCATAATGATACCTAATAACACATTTGCTTCGAAGTGTTTTTGTTGAACACATTTTTAGGAATAACTTCACAATATTATTTTATATATATCAAGATAAAATCACAGTTGAGAGTGGCATAGTATCTACAGTATTGTGTACACACTAATAAATCCCTATTACGTAGTGTTGCAAAATAAGATTCGTTTTAAATAGTAGAACTGTTTTATTACAACTGAAAGTAGGTAAATGTTTTTAAATTCTTTAGTATTTCAACTTCATACTTCATAGAATTAACCAGTGATTGATTGCGTATCGATTACATTCTAAAACTAAATGAAAAATCGGTCGCGCAGCTTCAAATTTTGCTCCTGTTTGAAATATTTTTTAGAGTACAGGATGCGTAGAGCTCTACCTCAAGCTATTGGGATAGGCAGGTGTGCTAAATAGACACTACAAAGTTGAAACTTCTCGTCCTGCATCGTCGCACTGAATACGTCTATCGTCTATTTCCTGGCCCCAGAATCATACCTGGATTTTGCATTCATGGAGTTTGCCAGCACCGACCAGATTACCGCATTCCAAGCTAAGTTGAACATGTATGTCAGTTGCGAATTGTTGTGATGCAAAACCCCTTCTATGCTATTTAGGAGATTGACGGAGGCTTTAACGACGTCTTCGCTGGGACTGCTAGAAACCCTTATTGCGACCCTATCATCAGGCTATTCATGCGTACTTCCCATGGAGTTGCGTCATGAAGAAAAACATGTTTAGGAACTTTATTATGAGTGTGTATGCTATTTTGATATACCCGTTTCGACATTTAATGCCTTAGCGCTATTGTGAAGTGAAATGTAGTTACACAAATTTTTCAATAATGTAAACCACTGTAAACATGGATACAGTAAGTCGCCTGTGAGAACTAAACTATTAAGCACTTATTGCAACCAAAGCTCTTTCCTACCCAATTCAGGTGACTGCAGCACTTTTGATTTGTTCTGGAGTCGTGAATCTGTTGTCATCTGTAGCAACCGGCCTAGTCCAATTCAACCCAACTGCAAATTCTATTTTTACTCCGATATTTTTCAAAATATAGGTGTTTATTTACTTTTTCCAATTCTCTTCGGTGAAAATAAATCTATCATTTTTCTGTTATACTTTTTTCTCAAGTTTCTTTCTTTTTATACGAAGGATCATTCTCTTACAACATTCAATTCAATTTCATTAAGTATTAAACATTGTTCTTTCACCCGCTTTAAATATCTTTATTGGAAATTACTGTTTGGCATACAAACCTTTTAACTTTTTTTATATTATATCACTGATATTCTTAGTGACCCTGTTCTCTGTCTCTCAATATATAGCTTTAGCTATAGTTGAACAACGACCTTGTGATTCCCACAACGTGCTATTTGATTTGTATAGAATCATATTGTTATTATTATTATTTACACAGCACTGCGGTGGACTGGTCAATTCCCACCCCCATGAGACCGGAACAAACTCAAAGGTTTAAACCTGGAAGATGATGACACCTTTATTTTGTTTTATTAGTTTTCCTCTAAGGTTGTGTTAGGACATTTTTAGTTGTGTACGAACGTACGGCTAATTAGCGTTATTTCCTGAATTACGACCCCACTTGTATATGGGGTTTTCGAATTATTTCGCTTAAATTTGAGCATATTGAGTTTCTTGCAAGCATTTAGTGGCGTTAATTTAAGAGACAGCTGCCATGGTTTCGAGAAAGCAAGCTTCAGCTCTTGCGTCCCACCACTTTATCGATCGCACGGCTCTGCGCGCATTTTTCTAATAGAATCGATTCGGTGTCTGAAAGCAACAGTTGGTTTTTGAATTGGTGTTCTCGCGGTGCAACCCTTCAGGGTGGCGGTTGCGAGGAATTTTGACGTTTAATTATTGCGTGTTTACCGGCTAATGTTTTGTGCCATTGAGTGTGTGTACTGCTGTTTAGTTCCGATTTGAACTCCCGTAGCTTCAAAGCAGTTTTATGTTCTACCTTGTTTTTCAACTCATTGTACCTCACGTGGTGGTGCCCGAACGGGGTGTCGTTCTCGTTATTGTAAGCCTTTTGAGTTTTCGTTTACCGTGGGGGCTGTGCCCTCCTATATAACGCCATTTGGACGGATTCCTTTGTGAGAACTCATTAGCATTGTCATGTGTTCGCGAAGCCATCGCTTGTCGTTTTGCCATTCCGTGCGAACTTTGTATTTCGCTCTTATGAGAAGATTAGCCCCCTGATTCCGTTGTATCTTTACGTGAAGTTGGTGCAGTCATCCCCCTATTTTGTATCTGCTGCAGAGTTTGGAAAGCGACCGAGTGCAGCAGCATGGGATATCAATTTTCCGCATAGCCAAGCTCTTTAAAGGTATCGCACGTTGTATTACATTTTACAGTGCGAATTTAACGTATACAGTGTGTTTCGCAGAAGCATCGGACAGTTGACGTAACGTCGCGGTTGTTTAACTTTTATTGTGAGCCTTTTTTGCATTTGTCAATCCATTATAGTTGTACCTGTCATTACATTTCATTTACTGTCAGTTTACATGGTAGTTGTTTAGCTTTATGCAGTAGTCCTGTCATGTGTCACATTATAGTTGAAGACCGCCTCTTATTACCGCTACTTAATTATCGCTTGATGTTCACATCGTTATTTAGTAATTTCACGAGTTATTGTCAAGTTTACCGAATAATTTCAATAGATTAAGACGTTATGCAATTCCATATTTTTTATGTGCATTTTTATATATTGCTATGATATAAAAATGGTAAAAAAAGAATATATTCTATAAAAGGTTGAATCACTTAAAAACTGACCAAGATTGGAATAACATCTTCAAAATACGAGAAAGTCAATGCATTGTATTGAAGCTCAATTAAGAAAAGAATGATCCAAAGCAAGTGGTTTGAATTGTTTAAAATGTATTTATTGTTCATATGAGATACATTGCAGAATGTTACAACGTACTGTGCTATAACTTAATTTTGTTAATGTGATGTTTTATTTATAATCTAGGAAAGTTTTAAATGTGTTTATAAAATGTTAGATGAATATTGATAACCTAAAAAATGAATTTTGTCAAGATATTTAACTAGCTTGATTTAAGTTAATAATTAATAAAATTTACTTCTGAAAAAGAGTGCTAAGGGAAAGAAAAGGAATTGGTTATGTTGTGACATTTCGTCCCTGCGTTAAGACTGTCAAAATTACTGCCCAAACGGGTAGCTCTAGTCGAAGTTAATTTTGTTCCCTCGGATATAATAAGATCAGCAAACAAACAACAGGATATTATTAGACGGATTTATTATATTTTAGTATCTATTTACAAACATAAGGTTTACTCGAAAAATCAAAGTAAAATGTATTTCACACTAAATTCATAATTTGTTCGGGCGTTGTGCTTCGTAATCCTGGCTCAGCTGCAACCCGTCATACGTCAATGGATGGGATGCCTCTTAAAACAAACCCTCTTGGCCTGGGACGTTCGTGAAGGTCGCCAAGTCTCCTTGGGGTTCGCGACGGTGCTGTGTGCTTCTGCAGTGTGCGATAGAACGAGAAGTCGACGGTGTATTTCAGCTGGTGCATGACCTCGAGATGGTTGCAGACGTCGGGGATGTTCCTCCGCGGAACGGGCTAGCTCGGTGGTACTGCCGGCGCTGCTCTTCGTCCCCTGAGAAGTCTGGCTGGTGAGTAAATATCTGTATTGAAGAATAATTAGCACAAATTCAAACGGCCTCGTAGTTTCGCTATATGCCTGGCCTTTGCAATATGCAATATGCAAGCTAATATGTTTATTTCGGGATCAATTACGCCGAGTGGCTGGCGTAATTATTACGAGTAACGTGTAAAGCGGTCCCGTGAAAGAGTCTACGTTTCTGGGGAGAGTTTTACAAATAACTGTAGACGGGAAGGGGGCTAATTATTTAGGCCGGTTCCGGATTATAATATTGACAGGAATAAACCAGAAAGCGGTCCCTGGAAGGGCCTTCTCTTCAAAAACTGGTTTTCTCGACAAGGATATATTCAGGTTTAATTAGGCAGAAACACGGCCTCCTGGTGGAGTCCTCGGTTCAACTAGCTGCAGGTAATTTGGATTCCGGATTCCTGGGGGTGCAGGATTCCAAAAATGGAATAAGTGCCAGTGAATTCTATTAAACGGTCGGGACAGGAACAGGAAGGGAAGGAAGGGGATTATCTAGGAGTTCTCGGGAATAAATGAATAAAATGAATGCCTGGATGAATGCGAACGAATTCTTCGTGAATCGGTCGCGAAGCTGCTTTTATGTCTCCTGCTCGTGCTTCGGACATCTTAGCAACCACTTCGGACGTCTTAAGTGGGAGAGCGGCGCGCGGGTGTACCTGCGACTTCTCGATGACGTATTTGGCCGCGCGGGCCAAAGATTTGTAACGTAAAATACGCTATGGGAGAACCGCGAATTAATTTGTAATTCAAAATCGCGTTCGCGCTGGGCGAAACGTTACAATGTTTTTGATAAGAGAGAAGAAGGCGGGTAGAAAAATTATTAATTTTATGACAAATATACAATAATTTTCCAGAATTAATGCTAAAACAGATAAACTATGGGTGGAATTTAATTACAACGACGTTTAAAGTGATTATCAGTGCGTGATATCAAAGTGTCACACTATCGTTAAAATAATTGGAGAACATTAATACAGAAGTGACAGAATCAAGTGAAGTATAAAGGGAACCTTTTGCAGAGAAGATTGCAGGCACGTGGATACAAGTGAGAAAGCAAAGTGAGTCAATTTAAAAATCAATTCTTAGTACTGAACTATGAACAATATAAGTAAAAAGAAAAAAAGGCCTGTAGGAATTTTGAATGCGTTTAGATTAGATTTATAAATTAAGATTGGTTTGTAAATCTAAGTTTAAAATATTGTAATTAATTATTGGAAGTGTCATTAACAAAATTTTGTTTAAATTGTCGGAATACCGGTAACTTTAATAAACATTAACAATTACTTTTATATGACGTATTAATAGCAAAACTGATAAAGTGTCATTCAAGGTTATGATTGAATGCATTAATAAAACAAATATTATCTTTCTAAAATATTTCATTTAACTAGAAAAGGTAAATTGAAATAGACTGCAGTGTCTTGTTAAAGTAATGCAACAGTTACCCTGCAAATTAAGATAAGTAAAGCTAGCCGAGTTAATAATAATAATTATATGCAAAACGATATCTACAACAAGGTAGGTTTTATGGTGATGGAACTTTTAAAGAATAAAAGGTGCAGTTAAGTGTCAAAACAGCTTTGTTCGTAGCAATATATTTAAATATTTTGTCAATACATTTCATGTTAATTTAACTGTGGTTTTCTTTGTTATTGTGCATGCGTTGTGCGTATTATATTTTACAGTGTAAGAGGAGTTTAGCCAGCTAATAAAGTGGATTTTCGAAAGGTAGGTCCGATGGTGCTCAACCGGCTCGCTGACCAAGCTTATAGGCGAAAGGTGAACTCGTTATGCTTCTACGTTTTCCCAGCGGGTTCACTTATGCATCTTTTTTCTAATGTAGGGAATGTGATGGTGCCTTATCATTTTAGGTCTTTGTACCATTTATTAGGCCGTTGCCCTGTGTGATCTCGTGTTGGACCACCCCTCACTCCACTGAAGTTTAGCCGGCAACTTTTTTGTAATTGGCTGGGCAGCGGTCCTATGTGAGTTCCCGATTTTGTGAGTTATTGTACGCGCTAGTCGTTTAGCTTTATTTAGGGTTTTCGTACATAACGTGTCGTACCGTTACAAACTAGCGCGTTGTCGTAATTGTCGTTTTAGCCCGTTACAGCTGTTATAAAGAATTTGAAGCTTATTGTGTTTCGTCGTTTAATAGGAATTGATTTGTGTCTTCATACAATTCAGTTACTGTACTACGTTTTCCACCTATGTTGTATATTAAATTTACATATTTGGACTCAATTCGGCTATTTTGTAGCCCAATTTTGATCGTCCATTTTTCACTATATAAAAGCACATTTTAAAGGTTGTTATTAATGGTTAATATTCTTTTTTCAATAACTTGCTTGGCTATGATATTCTTTTCTGGTGTTTTTTAGATTTTATTTATTTTAAGTGTTTTCTAATGTTTAACCTTTTAACTTAATGCTTATAGCTGAACCTTCTTTCGTATATACAGTGTGTTCAAAATCAGCAGACCCAGTATGATGATCTCGTTAATAGTAAGAGATACACACTTGGTTCAATGGAAAAAAGTTCGCGTAATTAAAGGGCTGACAAAATTACGCCTAGAATCCTTTGATATGATTTTTCGTTTCTAAATTATCTTTAAAAACCAGAATGTTTAGATTTTTAATTATATTTGTTGGGTTACTATTTAAGCTGGACTGAAATTGACAAAACTACCTTGCAGCAATTTTAGAGCGAAAGATTACGTTACCAGTGCTTTATCCAACATTTATCTGTCACCAACTTCGTTCTTTTAACGTGGCCTTAATTTTTTCTGATGTCGGATTTTAGGAGCTATTGTTATTCTGAATTCAATAACGTATCATACATTATGGAGCATATCACACGTTGTTTCGGCTTTTTTAAAGAAAAATAATAAGAAAAGTAATAAGCCACACTAAACGTTTTTTATTGTTAATTTTAATTATTGTTTATAAGTAAGAAGAATAATCAATAAATTAAGTAATTACTATTGAAAATTATATCATACGTTATTATTAAAGATTATAAACATCCAGCGTGGCTGATTATTCTTTTTTTCAAGTACAGAAGCTGTTTGGCTCTAACTTTACGCCAGAAAAAAATGGAACCAAAAACTCAGTTTTTAACCCTCGCCGTACTGAATCAAAAAGTTACATAGAATACGGTTCGGGGTACATTTGTACCCCACGTCAAAATTGCATTTTTAACTCATCTAATGGTACTAGATTCTATTTTGGCCTTCACATTGATACATCAATAATTACCAGATTTTTTTTCATTTTAATTAATCAAAAACTTGCAAAACCATAAAAATAAAAATTCGTATAGTGCAAACTTAAATATTACGGAATACAAAAACCATTTTAAACATTAAAAATAACTTTTTATATAAACCAAACAAAAACAGCATCACCGTTTGTTTGTATGCACGGATCACAATTTTTTGTTGTTGAATGAACGGCACAAAAATTTTTTTTTGCACTCCTCTATTAAAAATCAAGTGACTACTCACGGAACCAACGATCGGAAACGTCAAATTTACAATCATTCTCGCTTTTTACCGCACTAATGCTTCCAACGAGCACAGAGATTTTTCTCATTTAAAAAATGGTTCAAAAGTAGATTATTGTATCAAAGCCGAAGTTTATAATAAAAAAATGCATTTTACAACTTTTATTAAGATAATACAGCAGAAATACACTCAAAATAATTAAAAATCATTGCAAGCCAAGTCAGCGCCATCTGTGAGAAATTCTATAATACAGTCCTGTCACTCGGATTTCCACCTAACCAAAAAAAAAAGTGCAAACGAGGTACCCAGGTAAATACAAAATCATATAATATTAATTATTGTTTTCTTTATCATGGTTATAAATGTTTATATTTAATATTGCAATTTTCGTAGGTAGAAATAGAAATGCCCGGACATCTTATGGTGTTTTCATTTGTAAGGGCCTTACTTATATATGCATTAGCGACATGGCTAGTATTTGACACCCTGAGGGACCTGACTCGGACAAAGTTTCTGCCACTTGAATTTTATTTATTAAAGATTCTGGAATGTAGCCTCCGCAACTGCGGAGGATTTCCATCCACCATGCCGTTTAATTGAAAGAAAGTCACTTCCTTTGTTTGCCAACAATGTTGCGCTGCTCCTGCGAAAGCAGTGCCCCGTATACTCGTGAGGATTTTGCAACTTTAAGTAAGTTGCAATGAAAGATGGTACTTTCCCAACAGTATTTATACCAACAGGTAAATTGACACATTTACCAGAACGGTATGTAAGGAAAAATCTGTCATTATTTTTGACTAACAACCTTATTTTTAAAACTGAGTAATAATTTCAACCCATTCATTTTTCGTTATAACAAATTCTCTTTTAACATATGTTTTTGTTTCAGGAACAGAAACTAGAATGATATCATCTTTAAAAACAATATCCTTAATCAACATTTTGCAAAGTTCTCCTCTGCGGCATGCTCCAGAAATGCCAATAACCAACACTGTCTGTAAATGAATGTTAGATGTGAGGACCATGTTCAAATAAATAAAAAATAATTACCTTCATGAGTAAATATTCTTTGTTTGGTGCATTTATTAAGAATTTTGTGATATGTTCATCATCGAGAACTTGAGATTTCTTAGGACAACGATGTTCGGTTTTCCTTTTAAAAGGGCTATTAATTTCGGATATTTTGAAATGTCAACATTATTTTTAATGTTTAAACAAGACTTTAACATGCTGTATATTGACCATAACGACTTCTTATGTTCGCTTATTTCTTGGAAATAGGCCAGTAAAACATTTTCAGTATGATTTTAAATTTTTTTCACTTCACACCATTTAACATATGAATTATATGTATTTTCATACCTGAGTCGTGATTTTATTGGCAATAAATTATTCACAGCTACATTTGCTGTGTTTCTAATTTCGGGTGGTGTACATTCCAAGTCTTCTTCGTCCGAAAACATGCTTGAATTGTTCTTTTACTCAAAAGTTTGTCGACCAAAACTTGACAGTTATTTAAATGATCAGAAAGTTACCTTCATTATCGACTTGATTTTTATCGACAAATTAAAGGCGAATAATTTCTATATTTACATTTTTCGGCATTGTGGAGGATCCGTGCAAAAAATAATATACAAGACACGTGCGGGAACAGTTTTGCTTTATTCGTGCGACATTCTTCAACTCGTGCGCTACCGCGCACTCGTGTAAAAACTGTCGCACTCATATGCAAAACTGCTGTTCCCGCACTTATCATGTAAATAACTATTACAGTTGTAGCAAATCTGCCTGCATTTGCGATCTCTTTTTCTGTCGCACACCGACCCACGGTAGGCTTTTCAGCTGCATTATTAGCTTTCTGATCGTTAGCTTGCTGTTCTGCTTGATCGATTTACTACTGATTATGGTTTCTCTGCTATTTCGGAAAAAAATTCAAGTATGTAACTTCGGATACATTATTTCATATTCTTCTGTGTATTGAATCTTCTAATTATGTGTTCCCTAATCAGTGCCTCCCCCAGGTCCAACAAGAACTTTCTTCTACCATCTTTGCTTTTGGAAACTTTTTTGTCTATAGAATGTAAGCGCTTATTCCGGAAATATCTAAAAGCTGGCCAAATATAGCCATCGACATCCATCAAGTCTGAGTCATCGTTATGATATGGTTCTCACTCAAACTCGGTTAATTTCTTGGGATTACCTACTTTTATCTTATTAGGCATACTAATAATATAAACTTATGGATAAAATATAAACATATGAAGTTCACCAACACAACAAGAGCCGCCACGTATGGATTCTAGACAGAAACTGCAAATTCCTATAATATCATGAGATATTATGACACGTGATTTCTAGTTCCCATGTCTTACTGGCCTAAAAAATATATGGCACGGAATACGATGCGGGGTACAAATGTACCCCATGCCAGTTTTTATTTTTTTTTAGTTTTTTGGGCTTGGTTTTTGAAGAATGGTCAGTGAAAGTATATATTTTCCAATGCTGGGGTACGTTTGTACCCCGCACCGTACGGCGAAGGTTAATGTAACTCAAAAACGAAACATTATATCAATTATTTCTAGGCGTAATTTTGTTAGGCCTTTAATTATGTGATGTTTTCCCCATTTAACCCAATTTATATCTCTTGCTATTAACGAGATTCCAAACTGGCCCTCCTTTCTTGGACGCACTGTATAAGTGTTTGGCTAGGTTAGAACGTGAATATAGAGTAATGCAATATCAAGATTGTACATAAACCTCTGAAAGCTTTGTGTGGCGTTTTATAATCTCACTGTTCTTTTAAGCATTTCAACACAATAAAAAATTAAAAATATTGTAGTTGGAAATGCTGATAGATTCGTTACCCGAAACGTCCTTTGATTGATATTTTAAATTTTGATTGTTTAACGAAATACCCAAAAGAATAACATGAATAAGCTTGTAAGATTACCAATGTACTTACAGTGATGTATATTTACATACAATAGTGTCACCATCCCTGTGACTACTCAGGTTTTCCAGAAACCCTTCCATCTCCTTCACCTGAGGAGGTTGTAATGGGCTGGTTCGTGTTATATCAACAATAATTAGCGTGTGAAGCTGGATTGTATTTTTCTCTACATATTGTAATGTTTAGGTTAAGCCAATTAGAATTTACATTGAAGTTCCGTGTAAGGCGAATTTATTACTCGCGCTATCGGCCGGTGGAATGCTGACCTAATGTGGCTATTATTAGCCTGAAGAGCACCGCAACGCGGCTGTTTAGTGCAATTTCGCGCTTTTGAAGCAGCGAGAGGGAGTCGCAGGTAGAAAACGACCCAGTGCGGAGGCACCAAGCAAAGGTTCTTCGATCTGGGAAAACGCAACCGACGCCAGGTTAATTGTATAATCGCCAAGCCCTAACAAGGGAAGTGCCAGCTTAGGGAAACATCTCCGAAATACATCAGTTTATAGCAAGAAACTGCTATTCCAGCTGCCATTCGAGCTTCGAGGAAGCCAGTCGACTTTGCCAACGCACGAAGTCTTTGTGATTAGCTACCGAAGTCACGGAGCTGGTCTCTTCGTTATCTTACAACGAGGTAGAAGCAAATTTAGTTATTATAAACCCACGCTTGAATGCCCGGTTCAGGAAACTGGGAAGACTAGAAGCGTAACTCATAAATTGCATCAAGTTACATCACCCTTGGTGCGCGATGACACCACTCTACTGACACATCGCGTCAACGTAACTTCAAGCGACCGAATGCAGAGCCGTATTAAGAAAATTTGTGCTCGAGAACACGCCTGGTTTGTACGCTTTGTTCTTTGACTTAGCGTTGCGCATTGACAATCATATTCCTATTTAAGGTGCCTCCAAACAGGTAGATTCAGCAGTAAGCTCGTGGACATTTCTTAACTATTGCTGATAGCGTATATAACATTTCTATATTACCATTGTGTATTCTGTTTATGTATTTTCATGCACGTATGTTCTTTTCCAGAGTATATGTATTTTCATGTAAACTGTTTGGTTTTTATTTCTGACAGGATTTGCATGTATGATTACAGAATTATTGGCAGCCCGGAACAATCTATATTGACATTTTCCTAAGCTTAACTGAGGTAAAAGCGGGTCTTGTGCTTCTACGACTGGGTTAACTAACAAACAAAGGGTAATCTAAATTTATAGTAAACTAGTGTATAGGGCTAAATAAAAGTATCATTACAAGGTTGTCGGGGTGGAAGTTCTAGGTTTTAAAAAATTAAATGGAAAAATTCAGGCGTCAGTATAGAAGGGGAGTAACTTAAGGATTTTAGGGGACAGATGATATTGTCTCAATAGCAGGCAAATTAGAAGGTATAATAAGAACAAATGTAGATTTACAAGAGAAGATGGGAAGGGCGCAGCTAAAGATTAACACAATGAAATCATAATGTGTTATCAAACACGAAGAAATATGTGTTTACTAGAATTGAACAAAATTACTTAGTAAATAAATACACATCGCTGGGAAAAGATCGCAATTAAATTTTAAAAAACAAAAATCTAAAAATACTGTTATAACTACGAAGCAAAGTTTTTAATTAATGTAACAGAGGTTCATTTTACATAAATTTGAGAAGCCCGTTTTTAAATTGAAAGTTACGCGACTGACTTTACATTTATTTTTATAATGTAATCCATACCTAATCAACTACTGGTTAATAGTTGCAGATATTGAACTCAATAATAAATATCATCAAAAACATTTATCCACTTCAACTTGAAATAAGATAGATAGTACCTTGTACTTGGACCTTGTACATATTGGATCTTTCTATTAGATTATATTCTAAAGTACAGACCTTCGTAACCCCTTCTGAAAATTAATCAATTTCGTTCAATTACGTGTCGGTTTTGTTAGTCACACTGTACAGAACCAGGATATTTTGAAGAAAGTGTTACATACCTACTCATTACTGAAACTGTTTGCACTTCGTAAACAAGAAAATCCTGCAGTAAAACCAGACACTAACTCGATGACATCATGTATTCTTATACCAGATAAAGCCGCTATCAGCTGATAACAGGTTTGGAATACCGTAAAGTAAGTTATCGGAAGTCACAATTTGTGCGTTTCGTGAAAAACATCTACGCCTTAGTGAAAATATACTTCATAAAATGCAAGTCCGGATATACATCTTGTTTGCCCTTTTTGCTGCGTTGGTTTTCGTTGAAAAAGGTTAGTAAAGTGGCTTAATTGAAACTAGTACAAGATTATATCACATCTGAATCCTTTCATTGTCAAAATTTGTTATTTTCATCACGAGCGGTAAACAGAATTCACTTTTCTAATCTGAAAAGCTGATGATATGACATAAAAATAAAACAGGAAACATGCAAACAGCTTATAAAAAAGTTTTGTGCCGTTTTCAAGCTTTCGTAATTTTCATAGAATTATTACAAAGACAGTAATTTTATGTAGATTTTCTGTACTGATTGTCAGATAAGATCCTGTAGATTTCTACATTTAATTAATAATTGTTTACGAAGCAATACAAATCACCGAATAGTAAACATGTAGGCTGTAGGCATGTCTGCTTTCCTTTTTCAATACTCGATATTCTGATTATCGTATAACTTTTCTTGTTTTGAGCGTATAGGCCTGTTCATTTACTCTCAACGTCAAATAGATACAGTCATTTCCGAGTAATGCACATTGAACTAGTGTGTGACGAGATTGATAATCTGTAGCCATTTTTTGAAATATTATTTAGTTATACTTTAATCTGAAGAAAATAACCACGTTTCCAAGATATTTCTAGAAAATTGCCCAAAAATTAGATAGTCCCTAGTTACAATGCGCATAAACAGAGAAAATGATAATTTAAAATGCAGTTTAAGATCTGTAGATTATTTTTGAAGCTTTATGCGCTAAACCAATAAAGTATTTATTCTTATGTGCAAAGATACCTAAAAAGCATGCTTTCGCAACCAAGTTTTCGGTCTAACTACGTATTTTTGAATGAAAAACAACAGTTGGAATAATTTTTTGTTAACACGAAATTCAACATTTTCTATTGTCAAGAACAGTGTTAAATTAGCCTGCGAATTACCAAGCAAAACTCAGAAGGTCTCACGCTCTTTATCAAGTATAGAGTAAGAATTCAACTGACAGCACAATTAATTTCGAATACAATTTAAAGGTTTGCGGGCGCCTGTATTAAGCTGAAATAGTCGCTGGAACGTACCGGCGACTCTTGTAGGAACTTTAAAGTGTTTTGTCGCTAGTCACGGGCTCGGAATAGGAACGTTTGCGATACGTGCTGAGGACTAAAATGGGAAAAAAATATTTAGTGATTGCAACGTTTTGGCGACTTTCCTGAAACTTGTCCGGTTATATTACAATTACATTATGGTTACGTAGCGGTTTGGTAGCCGAGACGTTCACGGCACTTTACTGATCTTTTAGATTAGGGTTTGCAATATATCATGTTTGGTGTATATTAACAAAGTATATCAAAGTGTTATCAATATAACGGGTGTTCATAAACAGTCGTCATCCCAGTTGCTTTGAAAAACAAAATGTTATGTCGTTGATTAATTCGTGCAACACAATGAAACGTCATTGAGTACTGTCATAGCGCATTTTTTCTCAATGTTAATAGACATACGTTTCTGAAGTCAAAACCTACTGGGATGACGACTGTTTATGAACACCCGTTAGTAAGTTTGTAACTTATATCTGTAGCAGTACATATCGTAGCTTCTACAGGAATATCGTTCAATATTAATTAATCCTAATAGATAGGCAACTTTAAGCGCAAGACCAGTAGGAGGGTTGCCTACCCTTTTTGAAATTTAATTTAGAAGGCCCATGGTTATGTTAATAAAAGAACAATAAATAACAAAAATTATTACTTCCTGTTTAATTGAGAAAGCAAAAGGGCGCTTCTCTATGCAGAAGCGAAGCAAATTGAAAATCCTAGCTTAGAAAGGATACAAGCAGACAATAGTAAGCCTTTATTTAACTCATACAGCATAGTATTAAAACATAATAATTTTTCATAGCAGATAGGATAAATTCCACAAACATTTTCTTTCTGAAAAGGGCAGTTATTATATAACTGGTAGGTAGACGGCAAACTAATACATACAAATCGTAATAGAGGGTTTTCCTTGATTCAGCTCTTAGTGTCACCTCTTTGACCACCAGCTCTTAGGGCTTCCTCTTTGACTACCAGCTCGTCGGTCTTTTTCATTTGACGCCAGTTCTGGTCAGTTGTATATTCGCCATGGAGAAGTGTGTCGATAAGTTACGAGCGATAAGGAAAAGAGAGGACGCAATTAGAAATCTATAACCAGTTAGGAGATCACTCACCAGTCAAGGGCAACTTCTTTGGTTCGATGAGGAGTTCTTCATAGTTAATGTTGGCAGATGGAGAGGTCCAGGTTCAAGGGTTCTCTGCATTAACCGTATGTTAGTCCTGAAAGGGTTTAATATCGTTAGTTAGACTTAAACCCGCGTCATAGCTTAAATATAATTAAATTAGGGCGTAAGCCTTAAGAATATTCAATAACAGATTAGTTTCAAGTAAAAACAATAGTTACTTACCAGGTGATGTGGCCTGAAGTGAGATTAAATCGTTCTGTGACTGTCAAGTTGGTTTTTGGGTCACTTGTCAAATAATAAGTTTTTTTTCATAAAGGACCTTTCTTATACTACATGGAATGATACCAATTAAACTAAATACCGATCATTAATCGTAATTAAGACCTAGGAAAGAGAAATACGAGGGTATAGAGAGCTCTTTATTTTCATCTTACGAACCGGAGGTTATTAATTAAATAGGTATAAGAAATCTCCTAGATACTGATAGATTCATTAATCCTAACGTTTTATTAGAACAAATTCTAACTTGTCAGAGAAGAATAAAACTTGCTAAATAATTACATAATATGTATTAAAATTAGAAAGGTATAAGCCTCTAAGGCATAACAATTGATTTGTGGACTGTTAGAAAGAATACGTAACCTTTGTAAACTTATTGAATTTAAAACTTTTTAAATAAAGTTATGGCGCCCATTTCTTCTGATTAATGAACTTTTACCTTTATATGAAAGTGAAACGAACTAAAAATCCCACAATTGTTAAACCCTGATAAGAAACCGTATCTTGAGCTAGTCGGTGAAGTGTAAGCCTTCAAAGGTAAGTAAAGATGAGGGGTACATATCCTTTAGTTTATGCTTTATAAACCCAATGGATCGTCTAACCTCATAACATTGATATTTTTACAATTTAAAATTTGACATTTGCCTTGGTTCAAAATATATAAGTTAAACACATTAGTTATTTAAAATTAAAAATCGTTTACCTATTTTCTAAAAATATCAATTTCCAAATATAAATACCTAACGTGTCAATATCTTAATTTACTTACAATTTACAATATTTCATTAAATTACTTTTTTAGTTACTTTATATAACAGTTACATTAATTTTAGACAGTTCTTCAAAATTATACCAAATAAAACTTTCCAATAACGGTACATTAAAATCCAAATAAAAATCTCACTGACCTTTGCCGTATTTCAGAAGTACGGTCGGCGCCTTAGAAATCGAGACAATGAAACATTTTGCATGTATTTTTAAGTGTATAAACTGGGATTTGGCAGTTGTTATGGTTTTATTATTATGTAATTTTACAAACGTTGCATCTTTGGGTTAATAGTAAAATTCCAATAATACAAAAAAATTATAATAAATCAAATTTTACAACATATTACGTGTCCCGATTTCTAAGGCGCTGACTGTACCTGAACTTGAAGTTGCTCTCGGTTGCGGACTATCGTACTGGTTATCGCTGCTGTAGAAGCTCGTTGTAGACCTTCCCAAAAATATTTTCTTCAATAGAAATAACTTAATTGGCACAATTACTCACTCCCTGATTCTAAGCTAGATTGAACTACGAATTTTATTGCATATTCAATAGATCAAAATAAATCAGGTTTACTTTCAAACTTGCTGACTTTTACTTTGAATTATAACAATCTGATATTATTTAACCAAATTATATCACAGGGAAAGCTATTTTACCACTGTGTGTATCATAAAAGATCATTATTTACTCACAACTCATTAGTATTAACTTTAAGCCTGATATATAAATTTCAAGTCAATATTATCATATTTTAGTAACCTGTGACTATACCAACTACTACCATTCATTTTTACATTTGTTCCCTTTAATAACCTGTTAAACTAACTGGATCAAAAATTTAAAGAAATACCGCATGCATTTGCATGCTGTATTACATGTTGCTTGCTTTGGCTTGTAATTGATTTTGTTATACTGTTGATTCACTAATCAATAATGCTGCGTCCATTTCCCTAGTCAAAGGCTAAATCGAATATTGTATAAATAATAGAGAGAGAGCAAAGTTTGTGTTCTTTCCCAATGATCTGATTGACAAAATTAATACGGATGCAATTTTACTGTAAAAAATAATGGTGCTGTTCAAATCAGGCCACACGCCATTCAAAATTGCATTTTTAATTAAAATATTGGTTGTAAAATATTAAATATCATAATTTAGGTTGAAAAACAAGTCAATATGTCTTGTTTTTCATTAGAAGAGAATTTTCAGAAATTTACTATACTAATCGTTGTAAACTGATTAGTTGATTCCAAACAAATTTTAACATATTAACCAGAAATAGAAACAACATTTAACGTTTCGCTAATATGCTTAGCTTTTTCAGAACAGGTTAAAAGTTTTAGACATAATACAATTAACCCTGCAGTGGTCGCGCCAAGTCTCACAGACCTGATGAATACGTTATTGAGTGGGAATTTGTTAAAGGTGGTGTAAGAGGGTTGTGCGTCTAGGTACCTTAAAATTTTTAGACTTAGTTGCTTCCCGATAATCGGCATAAGCACAGTTGTTAGTGTTCCTGAGTTATTTGGAAAAAAGCCTGTGAGACTTGGCACGACCATCTACGTTTGTGATTTTTTTTTTGTGTTCTTGATTATTTTACATTGAATGTAGCTGCAATAAACTCACAAATAATTTATGTTGCAAACAATATCGACGTTAGTATACCAAGACGTCAATATACAGGTTGTTAATTAAGTACATAGACAAACTTTAATGAGCGATTCCTTCATCAATTCTAAGATAAAAAGTTCATACAAACATGGGATGAAGCTGAAAAACTTGTCGTATTGACTAAAAAACAGTGGCGTACCAGATTTTTCTAAAATAAGGTAACTGAGGTGGCCCCGATATACGCCAATGGTGGAAATAAATTAAATTTATTTTGACCAAACAATGCCACTTTATGAAATACTATCATATACCAAGTTTCATTAGAATACCTCTAGGCGTTTTCCAGATTTTGGAAAAGAAGATTTTTTTAAAACTTCAACACCCTGTACCTTGAAAACGAAGCCGTATAAACTTTTTATTTTATAATTGATCAGGGAATCACCCTTTAAAGTGTGTCCACGTACTTAATTAACACCCTGTATACAAGAATTAGCTTTGATTCTAACAAATGACCAATTACATTAGCGATCACTACTCAAAAGCTCCACCGGAAATCCATCTAAGTAGAGAAGAAGTAGCTGGAACCTTTTCAGACCATCCAGTAGATGACCCTAATAATCCCACAATTAAAAAACGTTGCTTTCGTCCAAAAAAATTAGGAAAAGGAAAAAAATCGTAAAAAAAATTGTGTTTTCGCATGCAGGGTTTTTGTGCACTGGTTGTGCATCCTTGAACCAAAATGACAAAAATGAATTGTTTTGTTCTACCTCTTAGTTTTAAAAACATTGTTATCTCCATAAATGTATATAGAAAATTAAAATCTTGAAATTCATCAGAGGCTGTATTACTATTATGAAATTAGCATGATCTACAAAAAACGTTAAGAAATAGAAGACAATAAATAGAATAATATTTTTTTAATGTTAGCGGTAACGGAAATATAACTGAAAATCATAGTAATAGTAAATAAGCATCTCATATTAAAATTTATTGTCATATAAATGGTTCTTAATTTTTGGGTCTAAGAGACTTGGCGCGACCAGCCGTGCCATGAAACTGGCCGCGACCACTGCAGGGTTAAAAAATGGCATTTATTGTATTATGTCTAAAACTTTTAACTTGTTCTGAAGAAGCTAAATATATTAGCGAAACGTTAAATTTTATTTCTATTTCTGGTTAATATGTTAAAACTTGTTTGGACTTAACTACTCAGTTTACAACAACGATTAGTATAATAAATAAAAAATAGCTGATAATTATCTTCTAATGAAAAGCAACACTATATTGACTTGTTTTTCAACCTAAATTATTAATATTAATACAGCTGTAATCAAAAATAACATTAAATATCATGCGATAATATGAGATTCTAGATGATAAAAACTTCTTTTATTTTTATTTGAAACTAAATATTATGCATTTATTATATTTTGAGCAGACAAGAGAATAATTAAATGTTTAAAGCCATTGCAGCGTGCAGGTTCGTGATTTTTTAATAATGACGCCAGTTTATTGGCATATTTCGAAAGAAGTGACTTCAAAGTCCTTTTAACTAATAAATAAAATTGCTGCTTGACGATAATGTGGCGGGTTTTGCAAATATGTCCCTTTAAAGTTATATTTTCTTCAAAGTACCAAAGCAAACTATGGCGCTACTTAAAGTCTCAACAATGTGCTGCCTACTACAAACTGCCTGTTCAAAATTCCTGTTGCCACCTCATGACTTCACATGGAACATTAACCTCTTTAATTTTTAACTTCACATTTTTTCAGATCACTACTTGATTTTGCACACATTGTATATTTGTTTCAGTAAATTATAAAACAAAAATTAATAGATTTACAGTACCAAAATGTTGTTTTAAAATGCTATTAAAGTTACTTGTCTTTAAGACCTTCAGTTTTATATAAAAAATAGTAGAATGTCGGAAAATTGTTTCTTTTTTTATCAATTCTTTTGTAAACAGACGCCAAAGTAGCACATACTACAAAACAATAAACAGCATGAAATTTTATGAATAGTGGGAACTATATAGTAAAAGTTACTGCGTGGTGGATTTAAGAGGTGACGCGTACTTTATAGTAACCGTGACAGTGACATTCCATTTTACAGGTGGTGGAAACGCACTAGCATATATTACCTAAAAGTTCCATAACTTTAAAGGAATAATGAAGGTTGCCCCACGAAATATAATAGTGAAGGTGTTCAGAACGTCGCGGCAACTATCAAACCTACTTGAAAGTAGTTACAACTTTCAACTCGCGTTTCAGTAGAATATGCCATCGTTAGCCACCTTCCAGTTCTTAAGACTTAAAGACAGTTCCGAAGGTAACTACGACATTTCCAATATCGGAAGAGCTACCCACAAGCCATGTACAGCAACAAACCAGTCATTGGTGATAAAAACTACCTGGCAACAACTGCAAATATGTCAAATAAAGTAAATTTTACACCAAATCGCAGCTTTAGTGACGGTTATGTAATGGTTACTCATCTGAGGTTCCAGTCTCAGTTACGGATGCTTTGGTGCTAGTTGGAGTTGCCGTTGCTTAAATACCCTAGTTGCTGCTGGAATTTCAGTTTTAAAGTGGAAATCGAATAATGTGAAAATATAAACTCTACGGCCAGGCGAAAGTGAAAAACTCGGGAAAAAGGAGAAAACTCAAATCGAGGCAGGCTGTAGAATTATATTACTTTATTTTTAGTTATAACTTATTTTGCGTTCGATAAAATTCAATCATTATACGTTTATAGTAAGTTGTCTGCATTTTGCTTTTCCATTTACCTTTTCATTTTTGTTGTCCGTCTACCTGCTCCATTTCTGTGTTGTGGGTCTTTCAGTGTTGTACTGCACTGTTTCAATAACCATTTTAGTTATGCTTATATTTAGATCCACTTTTCACTTCCTTTAGTTAACATTGTTTGTAGATCTTCATAGATGATAGTATTTCTTTCAATCGATTTTCTTTAAATATTTAGAAAATGGCAACTAGAATTCCAGTTCTCGGCTTAGCGCTTTATATTAGCGAACACAACAATTGCACCTTTTATCTTTGTTTACATTGTACGTAAGTTCACCGGCGGTAGAACAGCAATGCGGTGAAAAGAGACGACATTATTTCGTGTTGTCCAGCAAATGTACGTCACTAACTTACTAATTCTTAGTCCAGACAGTGGTTCCGAGAACCGCACTAAGCCGAGAACTGGAATTCTAGTTGACATTTTCTATATCATCTAGCGCACGGAGTTCGGTAGATATCCTTTTCGTGTCTTACACCACGACGAATAGTGATTTCAACGCCAGCAGTATTCCTGCAATCACACTGTTTCTGTGACTTCAATAGAGATGTCTCGTTTTCGAAATCCTCACACGCTCTATTCTTCATCTTTATCTTAATCTAGGTTGAGAGCGTGTTATTAACCACACAGAGTGTGGTTTTATGAGCCATTTTCAGGCTCTACCCGATCAGGTGTAAAACAGGATAACTGATATTCTTTAAATTTCTCAACATTCTCAAGCTTTTGTAAATGGTTATTATCTACAGACTTCTTCCCTAAACACAGCTTTCCTTTCGCTCCTAAAAGCTAAACTTACGGATTCAACGCTCGGCTATGATTCTTGTAAATACCTCGTAGACCGACCAATGCTATTTAATAATAATAATAAGTGGTCTTTATTGCCTTTACAAATTTCAAAAGAAAAAGCAAATAAAATTAACAGTTTCAATATCCAAATGGCGAAGTGCTATTTCGTAGTAATGGCTCTGTTCTTCCACTTAACCTTAATAGACATAATTATATATATATATATATATATATATATATATACTTTATGGCTGCTTTGCCGATTTTCAAGTTAAAGAATCATGATAAAAACGTTTGAATTTAAGAACACTTTAGTGTCTGAGAAAATAAGAAAGAGAATTATAAATTTTGACAATGCTATATGAAAAAGAGGGTTCGTATACACTTGATTTGTGAGCACTAACTTACCTGCATCTATAAAGTAAACGTCAATGTCGAACCTGACTTGAATGACATTTATATTTTATCACATTGTAATTATAATAATGTTACTTTGTATTACCTCGAACTAGCTCAATCAGAGACATTTAAGATTCCTTTGTCTCAGCTAAATGGGTGATGATTTATAATAATATTATTAACATCAATTTCAATGAGTTGTTTTTACATTTACTTATAATATTCTTATGAAACCAATTTAAAACTCAGTTTTGATATGAAGTTTAGTTCACAATTATAAAATAATTGACAGTCAAAATCAGAAGTTTAATAATTTGATCATATTTTGTAACTTTATATTTCGGCTAAATATAAACTAAACCCAAAATATGTAGTTTCAAATTATAATTATTAATTTAGAAAAAGTAAGCATACACTTATTTTCTAAATACAATATTTCTTAAATTAATTCGATATCATTTTGCCTTTGAGTAACTTGTTCAAAAACGTATCTTTGAAATCTAGTTCCCTGACCTTTCTCAGTTGATTTTGATACCTGAATTCACTTCGTTGATGTCTCCTTCTACTAGTAACAATACTAGCCCAAGCTCTGCTAAACTCTGACTGCAACTGTAACTGCAACTCTGACTGCAAAAAGCTCCTTGTAGATATTTCTATCTTCCAGATAGAATTTTCACAAAACCCACAACACTTCACTGAAGCTACGTTAATGATTGAAACTGATTGATTTCTAATACAGTTCAATATCAATACAAAGAAACAATATTATCGGATTTTATATCAAACTTCATTCACAGGTCATTCCTGTGTAATATTATTTCAATTAAATATAAATTATTCGCCAATTGCATGGAATTTAACCTACAACGGCTTCTAACGTGTATCGAGTTAAATATAAAAATTTGTAGTTCTTGTTTATTATTTGACCAAGTAACGTTACGTTCCTATTCACAACTGCCACCCATTATATAAATTTTATTTTTATAACCATCTGGATTTGAAATATATATTTATTACATGCAGTATGCATGTATGCATGTGACATTACAAGATTCTTTAAATTCGAAATTGCTTGAATTTCATCGGAACTTGATGTGGCAATTGTAGGATTTGGACCTTTAAAGTTTTTTATAATTTCAGCGGCAGCTTTAGAATGCTACGATTGCAGCTCTCTACGTAACAGCGCCTGTGGAGATTATTTAGATGAAAACAAAGTGGCAACTACAGAATGTAAACCGAGAGAAGTGTGCTACAAAGTTTCAAAGCCAACCACAGATGGTAAGTGCGTTTCTCTATAAGAACGAACAGAGTATTTTAAATATGAACATTTTAGAGAACGGCGTCATCTTCGAAAGGGGTTGCAGTCCTTCGAGCTATTGCCACTCTCTCTCCATCCCCTGCGACCTGTGCGAGGGAGAGCGCTGTAATTCGTCTTCGTCGGTTTTCCCTTCAATTTTTGTAACCATAATTTGTAGAGTCATTTATTACTTTAATTATTTATGATGCATTAAGTTTTTGTAAAGATGTTGATTGTTGTAAGCTTGTATTTTTGTAAAATAAAATTGAAACATTTATCTTGAATGATTGCTCCAGTTCATAATAAATATGTAATTTATGGCTTTGCATCTGCGTTTCCAACAACATGTTAACGTTTATTGACATTTATCTGGTAACCCAGTTGTTTGCATTTTTCGACTAGTTTCTAAAGTATATATGTAGTGAAAATAATACTTACCTTGTGCCCATATAATTTAATCGTAGGCAAAGTTTAATACGTAGATGCAATCGATGAATACCCGTATTCACATAGTCATGGATTTTTGTCTGCATATCTCTAGGGGCCAAAAGAGATTAACGATTAACAATTCCCAAACTAAATGTAATAAATTTAATAGGGATTTTTATCAAGCTTGCATCTATTTGTTCCCACACTAATATTGAAATCAAGCATCACTGTAGCAGCAAGTAAGTATAAAATTGTTAAGTATAAAACTGTTTGAATACCAGTGTAAAATTTAAGTTAACCAATCAGCGATTTAACTAGTTGAAACATAAAACTAGTTTCTAACATAAGGTAATAATTTCTAACACATCATTTCTCAAAAATTAACTTATTAAATACGTTAAGGAACTCGATTATACAATAATACAATGTGAAGCTTGAATTTATATGGGCAGAAATAATTTCTACGTCGTAGCGTTAGCTGAACTTAATATCTAAAGGTACATACAATGATCGTACTACGACTAAATTAAATTACAGTAGATATTGTTGATACTAGAACACAAACGGAATTGAATACACCGAGTATAGTGCCTAATCACAAGGTCAGTTCAGTGGATAACCCACGTACGGGTCCCGTTCTGTTACAAACTGTTCCAAATAAAGCTCCAACAATAATTTCCTTTATCAGAATAGTTCAAATGACCCCACACGCTGGCTACCACCCATCTCGACCTGGTATCGGCCAGATCACCTTCTATAACCTCCACAACAACTACCTTACCTTACGGGTAATTCAATAAACGCTAAATCGAAAAAACAATGTTTAACTGCGATACCGTAAGCGAAACAACCTCTTACCAGAATTCTAGCATTTCAACACGAAAGAGTTCTTACTACCAAAATACACAACACATATGGTTTAAACTTTGAACGCTTCTAAATTAAGTTCCTCCCATCAATGCCCAGAAATTACGCTAAAACACTTATAACGGCTTCTAGAAATTCAACTTCAACAAGAAATTTCGACCCACGCGTTGGTCGATTCCCATAACAGTAATTACCACGAGGAGACTACAATGTAAATAGCAATCTTAGCCAAAAACGAAAATACCTCTTTGCTAAACAAATGTCTGCACCCGTCAAGCTCTACGAGCTGAATGTGTCGTCTAACTGGCAGACCAGGAAATCGGCCGAAAACAATAACGTCAGCAAGTAATCAAAAATTAATGATTAATTCTTGGGAGTGCTAGCCCAGTGTTTAAAATTTTAACAATACCGATAGTCATTACAACTAATTTATTGTATCACGTAGCACGTAGTTAAATAAAGGAAATTCTTTTACTAATAAATAGACATATGTGTAAACGGCACACATAATTTAGCAGGCTTAAATTAGCCGGGTGGTCGAAACTGGCGAAGGTGACTCATCTCTAAATAGGAGAGATACCAGCAATGTATCGTTTATATTACGAATTTATTTGTGCGGCGTTTTAAATACGGCCGAGGAAGCCTGATCGAACCTTAACAATTATCATACATAAGTACCTATTGTTTGAATATCCGGTAAATCACCACTATAACCTTCGCTAGTAAACACCATATTAAAAATTAAAAAAAGGGCATGACTCGGCGTCGCCAATGTAAAGCGTTTGCCGCCGTTGTAGTACCTATGCAAACACAAACCATGTACATGCAATTTATCTACGCGCATGCCTAATTAGGGGCTTAGATGCTGGATTGTGCTGCGGCCTTCTACATACAGGCTAACGGCTTTTCCTAAAGTAAAGCCTACTCTATCAGGAGTTGGAAATCGAGATTTTCTGCAGTCGCCACGAGCAGTAAATTTTCGGCAGTGGAGGATGTCCTGTACCGCACGTCTGCGAAGTTACACCACTACATAGGCCTATGTCCAAGAAAGTTGTCAGCAAATGCAAGCAGACTGGAACAGAATACTCGAATTGAGCAGGGCACATTGAAGAAAAAGAAAGATATTTCAAGCGGAAGGTAGTTCATGCGTTAGCCTACACAAAACTAAATTTCAAAAATCCACTGACTCGATCTAGAAGGTGTCTAGTCGCTATTTAGCTTTTAGTTCAAAAATTATTATATCTGAGGTTGTTCCGGTTATTCTGACAACTACAAACAGGGTTGAAAGTGTCAACAAACTATGGTTTCTTAACGAAAATACCCGACGAAGCGAAATTCAAAAGAAAAAGATGCTGCATGGCTTCGCCTGCTAATTTTGACCAGAGATAAAATTCTAACGCTGATAAGGTCGTATTGAGTGCGCGAAATAAACCAAGACTGCAACCGCGAAAATTGACGAAACCTCCCAAGGATTAAACCACGATTAATTTCAGATCGCAACAGGTTTCTATCAATATACCACAATCCGCCTTTCGACCATTGTCGAGGGGCGAGCATGTGCTCGCTGGGCCAACCGCTCACTAGATAATTTCCCTTAACTATGGTCTTATTATAGTGCATAATAAATCAACATGCAGTATAATACACTCTTGACTTAGATTTTCTCATCCACTTTCTACGCTGTTTCAATAATAGTAATAATAATAGTAATACATATGGATGTAGATTATATGTACTGTTATCTTGAAATTAATTCTGTACATTTACTTTTATCAATGTAAAGATGATTATGCGTATGTTCGTTCAAAATATCTTGGTATCATAGTAACTGCAGAATTTGTCTTGTAATTATCTCTAACCACTATTACATTTTGAAGTAAAAACATGACTTGATATTTAATTTAAAAAACGGGAATATACGTATTAGGAAAATAGAGACAAGTTTTTCATTATCAAACCTGTTCTGCTTCACTCTGTTACGGTTAAAACTGATTTTACACGATTAGGGAGTGCCATTAACCTATATCTAGTTCGGGAAAATTTTACTGTCTGCCCTAAATACTCATGGACAGGCTAATAACCGCGGCTGAATACGCTCAGGGAGATGGGCGGAGTTCTTCGAATAGGACGCCTTAGGGACAAGCGTGTATATGTACCGAGTGTTAATAAATGAGAGGGCGCCACGAGGTTCGGGTATAGATTAAAACCCACGTCTGACAAAAACCCGAAGGGCCAAACGGGGTTGGAGGGTGTGTAACTTCGGAACTCCCTGCAGACGGTGGCCAGATCGCTGGAACTTACCTGGTCGCTCACAAGATTCGGCCAGGATCGGTTTCACACGGTAACATCTAACAATTGGGGTCTATTGGTCTTTAAACGCACACAAATATATCCATGAAATTTTACAGTAATGGGTGTATCTTAACTGCTATAAACAATAATGGTTAGTAAACGGCGACGCATAACAAAATGCCAACGTGCTGCGTATTAGCAGGGCGCGCTAGTGCTTTGACAAAGAAAATGGGCTAAGCCCTACAACTTTAATCTACTCGTAAGCTCACCAAAGTTTTAAACTACGCCTGAGTTCGCCAAATGGGCAACCCTCGCACGCTAAATAGCAATGTGAAATACAAACAGATCCATACTGAACAAATACGTGACCAAACCCGTGAGCTACAAACAGCTCAACTTGACGACTCCACTGGAATTCAGTTCACGTGAAGCGCGGGGTCTTCAACAACACGCACTTGATTAACATACGCAGAGATATCCTGGCGGGCGGGGACTTCGACATGCAGGTCTTACAGATCTAAACAATAGAAGTGCAGTACCTAAACTTTTCCTGGGTTACCACGCTGCTCTAGCTGTCGGGCAGAAGGCTTCCAAAGCTACGAAAATGGAGGTCGTATTTGGCTGCGAAAAGGTCGCTTAAATGCAATGCACACTGAGGTGGACTCGGAATGTCGGCGATAATGGGGGCCCAATGGATTCCTCGATAGAGCGACGGTGCGTCCGGAATCATTGGCAGGAAACGCCGGAACACACGTAATTTAACCAGGGATTAAGCCGTCCTCCATGAGATTATCCGCACATGCGGTTAAAGGGACCAACGCCCTACCTCGGGACGGTACACAGAAGGACGCCTGGGCTCATCGGGCTACACAATAAGCACAGGCACTCGTGACATCGCAACTTGCACTCTCAACGTTTGGCAGACGAGTCTCGAAAAACGACGCGGGTAGCGCTTCTACGGACTCGCACAAAAAGGTGCCTGACAACATTCGACTGCTGCCTAGACAGCGTTTGAGACAAGGGAATGAGTGAATACAAGCTTGCGGGCCTACTCGCACTTGCAGGAGCGAGATTCAACACGTGCGTCGCGCTGCTTCCGAGATTTTGGCCGGGTTCGCACACGGCTGAAGATGTGGGCATTTACAGCGTGCACCGAAAATAGGAAACAACACTTTCTTTCTCGACTGTCCCTAACAACTCTACTTATACATTTTATGGCGAGTCTGCTAGATATCTTGGCCAACTTTCAGTCCATCGTTTTGGTGGTCTTCCTGGTTCCTTTTTTAAAAAGTTTCGGGTTCTTTCATATCCTTATTAGTCAATTGTCGTCAGCTCTTTCTAAATGATCGTTTCATTTTTTACGCCTCCTTTCAGGAATTCCCCTATATCGGCAACAGTGTTCCCTAAGCTCTTGATTGTTTATTCTGTCCAGTTTAGATTAGTCTTTCCTACAATGGTCCCAAGTGTAGTCATCTCTGAAGTTCGCAAGAGTTGTTTTGTTTTTTCCTATCTGCTCTGGTTTCGGCTTCATGGACTAATGTTGAACTAACTAAAGTCTCTATATCTTCATCTTGCTGTCAGCGCATAGGTATTTGTTACGCCACGTTATGTTTCTGAAAAAGCTCGATATTCTGGCTGCACTACCAGGTTGCCGGTTCACTTCTACGTGTGTTTCTATCACTTGTAATGTCTACCGTTAAATATTTAAACTTTATGACCTTCTTCACCATATACCCCTCTATGTCTAATTTGCAGCGTATAAATTCTTGAGCGATTGTTAGTTATAGACTGTGTTTCTGTGTGCTTGATACAGTGCAAAATAACTTGTGGCTGTTGTAACGACTCTATGTAGAATTCTTTGTAGATCGTCCCCTACATTTGCCATGAGTATTGCATTATCCGCGTAACATACAATATTTAATTCTTGTGACCCATTCGCTACCATGGTATGTGAGGATATTTTTAATTTTTATGATCCTAGGTCTAATTTGTGGTATTTTCGCTTTCTTTAATTTAACAATCCCGCCTGTAAAGAAGCATTTCGAACCGTGTGCCTGTATTCAGCAGCTTTAATGGCACACATTCCGTTTTATCGATCCATTTTGGGATGGAGACCACAGCGCTAGAAGGAATCGATTGCTGTGAGTGCAAGCGAGAGAGATGAGCACGTGTCTTTTATCGATACGTTTTCAGACGTAAATTTTGTGCGTCGCTCGATTTAAGTCAAGAATGATTTCGATAAGAAAGAGTAGTTGTGTGTGTAAGAATGAGAGGAAGCAAACGTTTTTACCCCACCTTCTCTGGCGCAGACGAGACGTTGTTAACATATGTGCAAGTTTTGGGCTTCTTGTGCGGGATTCTTACACCAGCTTTCCGATAAGCAACAGTTGGGTTTGGAGAGGTCCGTTTACCCGGACGTGGGCATTGCGGCTTCGCTGAAAATGCTGAATTTGCTTGTGTCCTAATTAATGGTTGTTACTTATGTTTTTGCGTGCCGCATGTTTGAATGTTCCGATAGTTGAAGTCCCGTAGATTAGAGATCGTAATTATTGGTATTTTGAGTATAGGTGACATTTCTCGTACTTTTGTTTGAACTGCACGTCCTGGTTGACGGTAGGTCTTAGAGTTTCTGTGAAGTGTCGCCGATGTCGTCACAATCTGAGTGGTCCTGGTTATCGCGAAGTGGACAACTTCGATTTACAACGTTTGGCGGATTATTTTTGTGGGATTCTTAGTGTCGGCTTATTTTGTATCACAAAGTTCCGTTTACCGTTTAGAACCCTTGCTATGCCACCACGGACTTCGTATTTACCCTCGTTGGTACCGCTTTCATGTACTAGTTTGATAGTGCCTAGATTACAGTGCACGTAATGTGTTGCTGAAGTGTCGGTTGTCGGTGTATTTTTCCTATTAGGAGAGTGGTGGTGCCTTGGCATTTAAGATCTGTATTTCATTTATTAGGCCGTTGCCCTGTGTAGTCCCTTGTTGAACCACCCTTAGCTCCACTGAGCGACGCCGGCACTCCTTTTGTTACGGGTTGGGGCGGCGGTCCTATGTAATTCCTTCCCGATATGTTTATTATTTATTTCAATATTTGTATTAACTTCAAAATTCATATTGTAATGAATTATAAGGATTCTGTTAGTTTTCATAAACTTAATATTACGTCACATACTGTGTGATAATATGGCTTCCTGAGGTAGACGCTGGAGCGTTAAATTCAATCGCTTTTTCGATTATTTACCGTACTATAAACATTGCGCCAGTAGTTGACAGATTTGTTCTGAATCCATGTTGCTCTTCATTTGTGTATGTTGGAGTTTCTCTAACATGATTTTGAAAAGTAGCGTTGCAAAACAGCAATCATTTATCAAGTGCGGTGTGATCGTTCAATCTCGTAAATAGCGGCAATTTGCCCTTATCGATTAATAATAACTAAGCTGAAAATCCATGCATGTACAGAAATGTGCTGAGATGGCCCTCAAAAGTGATCGATGGAAAGGTATCTGCAATTCTCTGCATTGTAAGTGTTAATTAGTTGCCTCGACGCGGATCCAAGCGAGCTGTCGCAACTCACGTCGTGATAGCCACTCTCCTATGATGAAATCAGGCAATAAGGACAAGCCGAAAGAATAAGCTAGTGATGGAAATTGGCTTAACGTGCGTTCAAGAGGATGCCGCAGCTTGTACCTTCAATAGATACGAAACAAAATCACGGCTAAATTGCCTACTCGATTAAGCCATGCCAGATCCCATCGGAGGCTTAATTTGCTCTCGAACACAGCTGGCCTCGGTGAATGTTTAGAATTGAAAAAACAACCACTCACCAAACATCCTATTCAGGTACTTTTTATCGAATGTCGGCCGCTTTTCGGAAAAAACTAATTCCAGCTTTCCGCAAAATTGTATCCAATTATTATTTTAATATATACTGGTTCTTAGATTTGTAATACGAATTCTGTGCAACAATTTATATGATGTTCAGAAATTTCGTTCTTTCTTAACCTCTGATTTAAATGTTTTAGATATTTAAATCCTAATTTTAACCCCTTTTCGTCCTTCTATTCAAGGTAAAGGAAAACATATTGAAAATAAAATAGAACATGTAATGCATCACATCCACAGATTCATTTGTTTTTCATGTAAATGTCGACAAAAACATATTTTGCAAAATTATGGGTGCCAACTTTATCTTGCTGGTTGAGATTTAATGCCGGTGTAGCACGTCCAAGTTTTTTTATTTTAACCTTTTCAGCTAACTGTAGGATTTTAGAACTAATATTGAGAATACTGGTTGTGCTATTCCCAGCCTTTTTTTTAAATAAAATTGCAAGAAATCGCTACAGATAGATAAATACGCTCCAACTGCAATCGACATTATGTAAGATTCTCTAAACGCAACCCGCAACAAGAATGCTTTAATTCACCTTGCAACATTTGCGATTAATTTAAATCTTCTACAATATTTTCAAGGAGTAATGCTGTCGGTGCGGCGGCCGCCCTTGCCCTCAGATAGCATTACATTTTCAGGAGCGCTATATTTGTAAATATTATGATAAGCCCACGAATCTGCAGTGATGATGGCTCCAACATCATGAGCCCTCGCGTCACATTGAAACCGCCGTATCGATAATTGTTCAGGTACAGCGTTTTCACTAGTAATTTCCATACAGCTACCAGCTGCTTGGTACATATGATACGAGTGAGTGTGTTGACACATAACTCAAGTTATGCTGACATACTTTTTGGGTATGTTTTCTATGTTTTAAGCCGTATCGAATAATTATCTCCGGTCTCCTTACTGAAACTTGTTACGTTATAACGGTAGAATACCTAAATGATAAAATATATTTTTAATTACAGAATAGTGACTTTTTTCTAATTACAGATAGGTTGCTCACAGCTGGAACACTCGAATCCCTGAGCCTTTAAAAAGCAGCGGCCACTGCTTCATAATATTCTGACCCCTATTTTATAATCAATCTAATGTGCTCAACTTTGCTTTTAGTTTTTTTTAATTATCCACCTTATTCCTATTTTATTGTCTTCCGTGTTCTTTATAACACAGTCTATTACAAGGAAATAAAAACATAAGCCACTGTAAGTATCCCTGTCTTGCAGTGTTTCTAATTTGTATAGGCTCGGCGTCAGATTAAAACATAATTAGAGCTACATCAGAGAAAAATTAAAGCTGATCTTCAGGTCTAGATGTACTAATTCAAATGGTTGAACTAATCTTGAACCCAAAATGGTACCCCTTATTTACTTATCTACAGATAGAGATCAGTCCAATAACCCCATATCAGATAACGAGGCTTGAGCGATAAGCTGAGATAGATTTTCCACCAGCTGTCAACTCGTCGCCACTTACTTGCTCTATGTAGATTTAATACTCTAAAATGTCAGCCCCCAGACTGGTCTTTTTACTTGTTATTATTTTTGTTGTAAACCAGCAAGGTAAGCCGTGCTTTGAGACGTTATAAACTAGTCAAGCCGTTGGTTTTGTAGGATCCGGCCAAACTATACAATGCTACCAATGCGACAGCATGGTACAGCTCGGGTGCGGAGAACCATTCAGAGAAAGGAATCTCGAAACTGTTAGCTGCTCTACTGACTGCCAGAAGATTAAGTACCCTACTATAGGGGGTAAGTGAATAGCATACGCTTTTTTGAGTTTGTAAACCCGTAACTGGTTTTAGGAAATGAGGCAAGGATAACGAGAGGCTGCTACAATGCGACGATCTGCACGAATTTGCACGTTTGCCTGAGCTGTGATAATTCTTTGTGTAATTCGACGAGTTGTATTGTGCCTACTTTTACCTTGATTTCGGTGGCCATGTACTTAAGTCAACTAGTTTTAAATAGATAACAAATTTATTTGCAAAACGGAATTTATTATAGTTTAACGGGGAAGAAAAAAATTTCGTATAAAACACAAATTCGGATTTTCGTTAGCTTTTAGATAAAACAAGAATTCAATTTAATTTTACCAGAAATAAGACATCTCCATGTATCTGTCTATTTATCTATATGTCAAACTTTTTCTGTATTTTACTTTGTGTATAGGCAGCCCATATCACACCTCTGTATTTATGTAGATTGCTGATATTAAATGTTAAATATAAACAGCTTCATAATGTAATCAATTCCAAACTATATTCCTCATTATTTCTTTTAGGGACAGGTCAGTCAGTAATGTGTAGACACGTATCAAGTTTTGGCGCGTCGTATTTGGAATGTACAGGAGGTCGTTACCTAAAGCAAAACTTACTGCTGCAGTAAAGTAAGAGAGAATTTTAACATTCTTAAAGTTACAACGCAATGTCTTGGGGTGTAGCAAAGTTTGGCAGCTAGTTCCTGAGTAGGATTGCGGTTGGTTGTCCGTAAGCGCCATTGGTTCGAGACTGTTTACAACAGAAAACAAAGTGTTGATATACATCCCTAAACCACATAGCTGATTCATAAAACAACCAATAAAAGAAAAAGCCAAAAATTGATGTAACCCAATTGTTTATTTACACTATTTATATCTGCATATGAATTAGAATACAGATTATATTTCAGTCTCCTCCTCCTCCTTCGTCGTATCTTCATGTCTGAAGAATCGTGACATTACGGCTATGTACATTTGTTGATTGTATTTTTCCATTGTTGTCGATCTTCCGCAACGCGAAGATTCGATTGTAGTGGATGTCCCGTGATCTCTTTTACTTGGTCTAGCCATCTTGATGGCGATCTGCCCCTAGGTCTTCTACCCTCGACCTTTCCTTGTACAATTAGTTTTTCGAGATTGTCTTTATCCCGTCGAGTGATGTGTCCGAAATATTGAAGAATTCGCCTGAGACAGATGGTGGACAGTCGATCTTGGATATTTAGCTCGTTAAGGATTGACACGTTTGTTCTTCTTGCAGTCCAGGGAATGCGCAACATTCTTCGCCAACACCACATCTCGAATGCATCTATTCGGCGTCTATCGGAAGCTTTTAAGGTCCACGACTCGGAACCATAAGAAAATATGGAAAAGACCAAGGATCGGACTAGACCCACTTTTGTGTTTTTTGTTATTTGTTTGTCTACCCATATTTTTCTTAAATTAGTCATTGCTGTTCGTGCTATTGCGATACGTCTTCTCACTTCAGTTTCAGAGTCTCCATTGTTGGTTATTACTGATCCCAGATAGACGAACTCGTTTACTATTTCGATGTTGGGGAGGCGGTTGTTTAATTGTATCGTGTTACTCCTATCAATGATCATAATTTTGGTCTTGTCCATATTGATTTCTAGTCCTAATCTGTTGCTCTCCTGGGTAACTAACTCGAGCATCTTGGCCATTTCTTCTTCGTATTTAGCTATAAGGGTAGTGTCATCGGCGAATCTGAGGTTGTTTATGATTTTACCGTTTATTGTTACGCCTCCGTTAAAGTTGTCAAGGGCCAGTCTCATTATTTGTTCTCCGTAAGCATTAAACAGTCTGGGCGAGAGTATGCATCCTTGGCGCACTCCTCTATGTGTTTTGAAGGGCTCGGAATGGTTGTTATGAATATTAACGATTGCCTCGTTATTTTCGTACAGACTAGTAAGTAGGCGTACCAGGTGTTTTGGGACTCCCATCTCTCTTAGCACTGACCACATCTTTCTCCATACTACGTAGTCGAAGGCCTTTTTATAATCAATAAAGCATATGAACATAGACACCTGAAATTCTCTCGCCTTTTCAATTAATTGGCGGATGTTGAATATTTGGTCTCTAGCTCCCCTACCTTTTACGAATCCGGCTTGTTCGGGCGGGATCTGGGGTATCAGGTATGTTTGTAGTCTTTTATCAATTATTCTGAGTAGTACCTTACTAGCATGTGATATTAAGGATATTGTTCGGTAATTTTGACATTTCTGTGTGGAACCCTTCTTATGAATTGGAACGAAAGCAGATTTTGTCCAATCTTTGGGCCATAGACCGGTCTTCCAGACTTTATCACAGATGTCATGTATGATTCTTACTCCATCGTCTCCGAGCAGTTTTATAGTTTCGGCTGGAATACCGTCAGTTCCCGGGGCTTTATTAACTTTGAGGTGGTGTATGGCCTCTTCAACTTCATCTCGCAGAATCTCTGGTTCCATAACATCGATGTTTTCTGTGTTTGTAATCTGTTCTTCGTTGTTGTCATTCGCTTCTTCTTTATATAAATCCTCACAGTATTGTTTCCATCTCCGTATTATTTGTTGGTCTTCCCATATAATGTTGCCGTTTTTGTCTTCAATGGAAGATGTCTTGGGCTTGAATTTGCATGTCAGTTCTCTGACCTTTTTATATAGGTCTCGGGTGTCGTTAGAATTCCGATGGTCTTCTATTTCTTTGCAGATGTCCTTAATGTGATTGTTCTTGTCTTGTCTGCATTGTCTTTGGATTATTTTGGATAATCTTTTGTAATGATCTTTGGAGTCCTGTGTTGTCATTCCCTTCTTCTTTAGATCTCTCCTTTCGTTAATCGTGTCAAGGGTTGTTTGCGAAATCCAACGTTTGTTTTTCCGTTCTGGTGTATTATCCCTTCTTTGTAGTATTGATGTCTTTCAGTCTATCCCTTCTTAATTCTAATCTTTATTATTAGTGATGGGCTTATTTGAATGAAAAATAACCGGTTATTCGGTTATTGAAATAACCTATGTAACTCGGTTTTCGTTCCAAGTATTCGGATGAAAAATAACCTCATGCTGATACGTACTACGCTTTGAATATAAAACCTCTATTCAAAGGTGCTACGTGCCATATCTCAGCGACCTACGCAGTGCTCAAAATTCTGTAAATATAAATACGTCATAACTCATAAACAAAGTAGGTTGTAGTGAAAACACCATTTGGTTATCAAACTCTGGGGACCTGAAACCTGAACGGCTAAAAACTGCGAACGCATCAAGCTATAAAACAATTTTTTATTTGCTTACATCTCAAAAGGTTCAATACAAGAGGCGGCGCCTTTAAGCCGCCCGATCGATAAAGATAAACGTTTACCCCTGTTCTTATTGCGATTAGCAAGCAAGTCCCGCATATTTCTTTCTTTCTACACTTCTTAATAAATACATCTTAATTTCCAATACATAACACATAATGTACGGTCGGCGCCTTAGAAATCGGGCACTACACACTATTATGATATATTTTGCATGTAATTTTTAAGTGTATAAACTGGGTTTTTACAGTTATTATGGTTTTAGTTGTTACGTCAGATTGTTTATTGTTTGTCAATTATGAAATGCTATCTCACATTAATGAAGTAACCGGAGCAAGAATACTCCAAAGACTAGAAGAACATATTACGTGTCCCGATTTCTAAGGCGCCGACCGTACATATTATGTTTTGGTTCCTCTGCTATCTGCAAGTTACGATGTCGATGCAGATGACGGTGAACCGCCAACCGGAAAACCGGCTGACTTAATCGAAACGAATCGAGAGCCAAAATTTATTCAAATAATTATTCAAATAATCATTCGGTTATTAATATAATTCGAATGCAAATAATTCGGTTATGAAAATTGTCCGGTTATACCCATCACTATTTATTATGTTAAAAATGTACTTATTGGAAGCTTGGAAGTTTTATTTTTAAGTTGAATTTAGTTTTAACTGACGTTTTTCGTTATGTGTACACTTTTCCATCTGTAACATGAAATTTTAATAATTTGAATAGAGAGCACCAACTGCACGGTTTTCCTAACAATACTGTACGAGCAGACGTAACCTAATCGTATGAGTGATCGAAAACCAGCGAAAGCGGGTAACGGGAGTCACGATTCAAATAGAAATCTAAATTATGTTAGAACGCGAAAACTCACACGGATAAGCCCAAACGCTCGAGTTAATTCTTCACACTTAAAGTTGTGTGTGTTTAAACGATTATAAATAATTTTCAAATCGCTCCAATATTCCCTCGCATAAACATTAGCTTTACACCAAAACGTGGTGGAACGTGTCTTTAGGTAGTTGATTGCAGCCAAAAATTGTGAGCAATGCTGCCACTCTTATGTATAATAAGAGACTTAAGTTAGTCCTCACAGCTCAAAGTCTCTCTACATTGTGGCGAAAGCTTCCCTAAATTCTCTCTACCATCGGCCATAAAATTAACAGCACAAACCGCACGTAAAAACCCTTATAATATAATAGCAACTATAGTAACGGTATTTCACAAATTGTGAGTGTTTACACCCGAAACACACGTGCAAAATACGATGAATATACCTGGGAGATATAGCAGAGCAATCAGAGCCAGCGTCCCTGAAGAAGCTGCGCAAGGTTTTGATTTTAGGGTTCCTGCGAAGAAGCCGCCCAAACAGATATTCAATGTCCAGTTGTTGCTGTACAATTCGCACGGAGAAAAACGCCGTAGTTCAATTCTCAGCAGCAGCTACAGGAATTGAAAGGCATAGAATTGCTTAGAAGTCGGTTTTTCAGGTGTTGTATAAGGTGACATCAGTACCCAGCAGGAGATAGATGCAGAGCGAGATACTAAGGGGTACTAAGATGCCTGAAAGTTCAAAGGTGTCCTGGAGTTTGTGATTGCACATAAATAAAGTTGTATCCTAGCATAACTAGATTGATTTCAGCAATTTCACGCATACTTCCTTAAGCATGAGATTTATAGAGAAAATAACAGTGTGGGTAGGCAACTAAGCATACCATGAGAAGTTGCTGGCAATTCTTGAGCATCAACTTAATTTTCAATTACCTAATGCAAAAATAACGCCTAAAAGTATTTCTAGGGGTCAACTATTTTTTTATTACTTAGTTGTTTTCTTAACAGACTGGCCATAGTAAGAATATTCAAAAATAAATGTGTTTTTACAAACTACAATGCCAGTAGCTATTTATCACAAAGTCACTTGTACAACTAGAGACAGTTGAAGCCACCTGTTACGGTCATTATAATTTAAGCATTTATCTGTGCTTTATTGACTAACTTTAGCATTACGTGCTCTACCCGACCTGAGTTGCCCTAAACGCTACTTATTTGCATGGTAAATTTAAAAAAGCTATAAGTAACGATATCCGGCCACGGTTATGATCTGATTTCTCGCAGCATTTTCCGCTGAAGTTATTGTGGGGTAGTTGTGATTAATCCTAGGAAGGTGATATTTAAATTATCTTGCTGGTAATTGGCATACCCGTTTGGCATACAATTAGAAGTGTTTATTAATCCCATTTTGAAGGTTAGGTAGGGGATAATACAACAGTGGCGATTTCGGCGGTGTCACTTGTACAGCAGAAATGACACACCTTGATAGCTCGTGTTCACTAATGCATAGCTTGACGTATTCAATCGATTTGAGCGTGGTACCAGGTATTTACATAGGTGATAGAACTTGTTCTGGCGGGTTTTTAAGTATTATTTGCTTTATTTCGTCAGGTTATGTATTTAGGCTGCCGTGAGGCACGGTGGCTTAACAAGGTTTGTTGTTGCTAGGTATGCAAGTGTGGCTTCGTCGCCACGTGGTGGTAATAGCTATTTAAGTAACAAGGAATGTAAGGACCTATTAACATTTGAGGTAGGCAAGTACAAGCCAAGACGAAGTCGCGGCTTGTTGTCTAACGAAAATGTTAATAGGCGATACATTTCGATTTATCTTATTATATTTTTCCCGCTGCTTCTCGAAATTTTCCTAGATTTTTTAAAAAATTGTTTGGTTTGTCACCTGTCACCAGGATTAGTTTTCGTGAGTCGTGTTACCTGTGAGTGTCACATGTCACATAAACACTTGCAATTTATAAACAAAACATTTAAATCTGCATCTTGCTTTGCTAATTTTATTATCCTAGGAACTTAATAATAATATTAAGTTCCGTTGTCAAGAAAAAGCAGCAAACAAATATAATCACCGACTTACAAGTTTTGTTACTAAGGCTGTATCACTGACTTACATGGTCAGCAGCGGGAAAAATTATTTATTTTGTTTTGGATTACAAGAAAACCAACGCCGGTGTACGAAATAAAAATAACAATGCTTTAAATTCTGCACTTTTGCGTTCGACCCATAATGGGAGGTTTCTGATTTGGCGTTGCTGCGTCTTTATTGGATTTCCGCTTCTTAGTTTTCAGTTAGATGGGGGAATATAGATACACTGACAGGTGGATTTGGGGGATGGCAGGTATTAGGGTAAGTTTGGTAGCTGAACAGTTGTAGGGCACCTTATGAAACTTTTATTTTACTTTAGCATGTCTGTTGGGAAATATATATCTCCTGAATGAGCTGTTTAAGAGTGGGAAGAGAACGTTGAGCCGATTTTTATCAGAAGTGAGTTTTTGGGCACTCTTCGGCTGTACGTTAATGGCATTCCATTGTTTTAGGTCTGTTCTTGTTAGTTTGACACGTTTTCTTGTATTAGTATTGTAGTATTCCGTACGGGACGATTTGTGAATGGAGTTACGTAAATTGTGAATCTTTGCTGATCGTTTTCGTTGTGAATTCTGTTTATCTGCTTGCGATTTCATTTTAGTTGTGATTTCGCATGTGTAGTTTGCACGCGGCCAGCATATAAGCGAGATTGACGTTGGTGCTCTTGATTGAAGATTACCAAGATTACCAAGTATACGAATTGACGTTGGTACGTAAAATATATATTCTTGCTTATGCTGGTTATACCATGTGTGTGTTAAGTCATCAGTGGTTTATATAAATGTGCCTTGCGTTTTGACTATGATTATTAATTTAAAATTTAAGTAGCTGTGACATTTCTAAGAGCGTGTTAATGGTTTTGGCTTGTTTGTGTAGCATTTTCTAGTTGCAAACCATTTTAAATTCATAAAAATGTGCTTTCGCGTAACAACTGTAAAATTCATAAGGCGCTCAAGGTTCATAAAATTATGCAGCATTATGGATTTGTTGACGCATTTTCCGTATACTCCTGCTTTAGCTCTAGTGACTTTTTGGTCGGATAACGAAGTGAAAGCTGCGGTAAATAAATATTTTAGAGGCCTGCCAAAAGATATTTTTTAGAGTGCAACAGTTCTAGAAGTGGTGGACCAAATATGCGAGTGGTAAGAAGAACATTTCTTTAGAATCCTAGGTGTTTTCTTTCATAGCCAGGTAGATTACTTAAAAATCTGTCCTGGTACCTTAAAATTCAATAGCTTTTTTTTAGTACAAGGAACTAGATTTATATATTTATATACCTTATTTACCCGTATGTATTATAAATGAATGTGGATTTTATCATGGCGGATATAGATGTCTTGTTTTTGTTACATTATTTATTTTTCACATCCTTTGGCTTTCTGTACCACTCTTAAACGGGGGTTGGCACAGCCCTAGCTAGCTCTGACCGTCGGTAGCAAATGTGGTGTAATTAAGGACTAGGCAGTTCCTATACTTAGGGTTAAATACAATTTTTATGACGCAACAAAAGTTTGGACGCCTGTTGTTAAACACAACATTACAAATCTAGCTATAAAGTTATCACCACCTACCTTAGAATTACGGGTTTCACACCTATATAAAAATTCACAGATTGTAGGGGGGGGGGGGGGGTTGCCTGTCTTCTTAGATTCTGGTTTCCTTTTTTTCTTTTTTTTTTTAATATTATAGGTGATTTTTATATCTTGCTTACACCTGCTGTTATAATTCCTGTCTGAATTATATCTTCTACCGGTGCTTTTCTTTTCTTGAAATTATTATTGCTTTGAAGGACTGCTGGCAAGTAGTTTTAATCGTTGGCTCTGATCTCTCAGAAGTTCCTTCTTCTTAAGGTATTTACCAAATTAATGAAGTTTTCTTTCCTTCGATTGGCTATACTAGATTTAATCATTGCCACCGAGCTTGGAAGCCCTTCCGTCTGATTTCAACCACTTTATGAAGCTGTATTATATTTCTTTATTTTTAATACTTCTTGAAATTTTCAATTTATTTAAATGTGTAGTATTTTCTTCTTTCTCAGTAGCCTGCACCTTTTATTTATAATTCTGTAATACTCATTTTGGATACCCATTCTTCTTTGCTGTAATTCTCTCTTCCCTTCTACAAGTTCTTGACATTCTTGATCTAACCACTTCTCTGTATCTTCTGACTTTTCCATCTCTAATGTTTTTCCGCAGTTTCCGTCGCTATCTCTACGGCTTTTTTAATCGTCTCTTCCATAGTACAATTTTCCAACCGCTCGTCTCCTATCTTGCACTTTGCCTCTGTTTGGTATGTATTTAGGTTACTAGGTATTTGTAGTTCTTTACCTTAAATTTCTTAATTCATTATATTTTCACAAATGTCAGAACTGAAACTTCCAGAATCGATGTAGCCAATAATTTATACGATTGCCTAAAAATCCCAACGTGAGGTTGAATTGAAAAATATATTCTCAAAGACACAAGTATAAGATTTCATAACTAAAGAAACGTAACTAACAAATTTAATTTGGCATTGAATTTAGATTACCACGAGGCTTTGTATGAAATCTATAATACTCTGACCACTTCTCTTAAAAACAATAACTATACAAAAATAATTTAAATCTGATATCAAAGGTATTTCTAGCTTAGTATAAAATAAGCCTCTTTTACTAGTTTTAAATTCTAAATCTGTTTATAAATTGGATCCTAGAGGTTATGACTATGAAACAACTTCAGTTATCAGTCAAAAGTATGGAGATTGTCAAATGTGTCAGTTTAATAAACAATAACATATATTAGCATTCAAAAATAAAATTTTGAGTTTCAGCAGCTGGAAGATCATAAAATTGTATGTACGTATTATATCAAGTGTTCATTTATCGCATTCATTTGCTTATATCTGTCTACCGGTTGCTACTGAGTAAGTCCTGTTTGGTGCCTCTTGCATGTAGTTGTAATCTGCGCTCCTCTTTATGTAATGGGCTTAATGAGGTAACACATTTCTTTAATTAATTTTTCTACTTTTGGTCGCCATTACATTGTTAATCGCTGCAATACTACTTTATTAATATTTTCTGCACCTCATCATATCAATTTGAATATAGTTTGTGTATTACCTTTACTGTTAATTTGTTACTTCCTTTTACGATAAAGGAAGTATTGGATTCACCCCAAAAATTCGAAATTGAGTTTTCAACAGATCTTCACGTTTCAGAGTCACCTGATCCCAAAAAACATATAGTTTTTCATTGGTCTGTCTGTGTCTGTCTGTCTGTGAACAAAATATCTCAAAAATAAAAAGAGGTATGGCGTTGAAATTTCATATATAAGTTTTGTGTACTATGTAGATGAGAGAGCAAGCTTTTGAAGAAAATCGCATAACCGGAGGTATGTGTTTACTCTTGTGATTTTTCAGTTTTTTTCGATTTTTTCAAAAACGGCTCTGACGATTTTTTTCAAACTCTACATTTTTATTACATTTTTAATGTGTATTGATGTGAACTAGGTGATTTTCCAGTTCAATACTTCTAAAGTGGGCTTCTATTGTGTTTTTTCTATTTCTTTTATTAACTCCTATTTTAAATAGAACACCCGGTATATTATTACATTTTTGAATACAGCTTAAAATTTTACAGAAAATTTGTTTCTACAACTAACGCTCTATTTTGCACTGTTTTTATAGAATCTGTAATTTTTGAAAATTTTTTACAAATGCTTAAAAACTAAAAATGAAATTTTTGACTAATTATAAGATCACTGCAAAAGGAAGTTTTTTCTTATACCTTTATTAGCGTGTTTGAAATTTACATTTGGCGCTTTTATTTTTATATCAGTACATTGTTTTGCAATCAACATATTTAAACGAGCAATGGTTTGCTATATCTCAGCTCAAAGCAATAACTGATAATATTAAACCTGTTTTTACATCCATGTATCATCTAATATATTTAAGTTCAAATGAGTTAACCGCTAGTGCAGGAATTTTATTTATATTGTATTGTATTTTTTATGTTATTCTGTACTTAGCCAACAGCCGTTAGGCCAATTATAGACGTCGCTGTACATTTTATGGAAACTTCCAACCCCACTAACGACTGTCATGATGTTATTATGACATCCGGGACTAACTATTTCAGTGGCAGCCGTACCACGAAGCGCCGAGAAAAGCAGTCATGGAACTCCCATCCAAGTTCTGACCAGAAAGGGCATTGCTTAACTCTACTGATCGAACGTGGACGCTTGTTGAAGCTAGCCAGACCTAACGCGCTAGATTGAAAGTGCAGTCTTTGCAAGTTTTGCCGGAGGCAAGCAAACAGACCAATTGGGTCCTACGTGTTGCTGAAAATCGATACAACGCCCTAATCATGCGCATTTGGTATTATAAGGCGTTAAACACCGCCGTTTCTTTGAGAATTGGTGTTTGCAGCCAGTTCACGTCTTAAGTTTTATAGCCCCAGAAGCTGCAGGGCACCCGTTGAGCTGATAGCATAGCCAGCGGACGCTGTAAATGTTTCGATATCAGTTTTTCGTTTACAGTTACGTCAGAAAGCTAAATGTGAAAACACCTTGAAAATCTGATAAAAAAATGAATGTGAATTTCTAGGAAATTAACTAATTGCGTCTCGTTGGTCAATCTGCGTTCCACCACAGAAACTTTTATGGGTGCTGCTGCAAGAATTAAGGGAACCTTCTGACGTCAAGCACCTGCTAATCGCAGGGGTTTTTAATTACATTTACGAAACCCGGTGCAACACCGTTTTAAGGTCGGACTTCTGATAGGGGCAGCTGCAGTGTAATTTGTTGTTATTTAGCTATAAAAGTTTGACTGAATTGTATATACTAGCCACCTTAGTTATTAAATGCTCGTAGAACCATGCATAATCGCTTGTAGTTTGGATGATATAAATGATCACCGTTTGTGTAAGTAATCGTCACTTATGTGTTCTTGTATTTGCTGTATTGTATTTAGTTTTTGGTATTGAGAGGTGGTGAGCTGGCTACCAGAACTTTGTTGCATTAATTATCTGTAACCTTGACTGGGAACCACAGGTAAGAGTTCTCTTGTTGTAAACTGTGTTAGTTGGCAACAAGCAAACAGTTATTCAAATATTAAGACGTACGGGAGGTCTCTTTTAATATGACTTGTAACCACTTTACAGTATCTTCTTTTTTATTGTCTTATTTTGGTATGTGATTCTTGAATTTATTTATTTCAATTAATTATATGGAATTGGCATCTTGTCTATTGAATGGGGACCCTCTCTTTCTACACTTATGCAGTGCTGTTTCACAACTTCCAGCACTGTCCTCCTTTTGTAATATAGATCGAAATTATCTGCAAAGTGTAATTTTGAGCAAATCGCCTGATACGTGTTTAGCAGTATAGCATTTGTAATTTGAGGGAGCCTGAGTTATATGGGAATAAAGTCTTTGGTATTATAAGGACGTCCAGTCATTTGTACTGCATAAAAATGAGTCTTTTCAGCAATATTGGAATCGAGATCATGAGCGAAGAAGTTATAGAAAAATTCCATTGATTATTTTCGACTGAAAATTGTCTCCTGGTACATCAACAAAGAACGGGAACTCCTTTTGTGTTTATTTTTGCCGACAGTAATCTTCTAAATCTGTTATTTGCTATAGAAGCATTGCATTTTCTTGCCTGTCGAAGACCTTTATGTGCCTACTCTTGGAGATGTGCAATAGGTGTTGCCACCTGAAGATCTGGGCGTTACAGCGCCGGCTTTGGAAGATCTTCCGGTGTTTGGCAAATTTCTATTGAAAGGGGCAGAACCTATATAAAACAAGCTGTTTCATTTTCATAATTAAGTAGGTACCTACTGCTAAGTTTCAAACTGGTTTGTCATATTTATTATACAATTTAACTGCTTTTGTAGTTTTTATTCATCTGGCGGTAATGGCTAAATAGCAAGTTCAGTTTTTAAAGCTTAAAATACTTAGAGTAGTTCTTTTTTATTTCAACTTATTACAGTTTACGGTTTCCAGTCTTATAAAAGGCATTAAAAATGCTGTCTTCATTGTTCCGGAGTAATTATGATTATTTTAACTCTTTAGCTCTCTTCCCATGCTCTTATTTTATACTCCAAATTGCCTATCTTCCATTCTTCTTTGTAGTAAGCTGTGTTACTTTAATGCTGACGTATGTTGTCTTTGACTTTCTGCTTACAGCTAACGTGTTCTTGCCTTGATTCGAATGTTGCATGTTCTTACCTAATTTATATTACCCTGTATATTATTTTGTAGCAAATATTTCCAGTCCCCTTTACTGTCTTTATTAGTTCCTAAAGCTTTCCTAGCTGCTTATTTTTAGTTGTGCTGATATCTCTTCCTTCTTTCTACTTCTCTTCCTTTTTGACTTCGTCTTCTGCTAATAAATATCTCTACCACCAAGTTGTGGTCAGATCCGCATGTTAAGTTTATATAGCGTAAAGCTTTTCAACCATTTCCTTTATGCGTTTTGAACACCCTTCTCTGAACGCCGTAATTATGGAATCGTAAACTATCGTCCTTGGAGCGCCGACCTTAGCATATCGGTTCGTTGTCATGCCTATCTGGGACAATAATTATTCAAACTGCCATCGATACATTTTTTTTGTCTTGTCGCGCGCTAGCGTACCTCGACCTCCTTCTCTAATTGCACCTTTCAAATTGTTGCCAAACAGAAAAATGATCTAATTTGCAGGCCGCTTATTAATAATTTGCTTTGATAAATTTGGTGTCGTTTTTTGTGTTCACTTGCTACCCGCGGATTTATACAGGTCGCACTTGGCGCAGATTATTGTATTTGTTGTAACCAACACTTTAGTCGAGGATTCAAACAACGCTTCGGTTTAAATAACAAAGCTGGAAGCTTTTAGGTATGTGCGCGCTTTCTCCTTCCTATTCTTGGTGGTAATTAGGCACTCGTACTTTCAGTTTTTAGTTTTAGGGAGTGAATATTGACACCGTGAAATTTGGGATCTGTTAGCTGGCATTAGCTGCCAAATTAGCAGTTCTGACTGAGCGTTCCTTCCAGGTTTTCCAAGAGTCCGTGTAGCGACCCTGATTTAGTTCGAGATTACAATAATCCGCTGCATTTTGCTTTGTTAACGCCTTGCGGTACTGGGAGTAGTAACACACAATCTTTTTACTTTCTTGTAATCACCATGTTCTATAGTGCGTGTTTTCTACTCCTTTTGTAATTTGACGTTAGCTAACATAGAACCTCTGTAATTTTCGGCCACAGCAGAGTGCACCATGACTGTATCTTACACCCTGATATAAAGTCGCTCTTGGAAGCTATACGAGTGCTGATCATAAAATCATGTAACATCCTGCATTGTCTGAACTATCGTTAACTAATATAAACCTTATCAATGTTTATTCGGTAACTGAACTGAGCACCAATATTGAATGTCTCATTATATATTGCTGAGTACGCTTGTGTTGAAGAAGGGGTATATTTACTGGCATGCATTAGTCTGCGTTCTTCGCATAAAGTAATCAGCAAATTTTACGTTATCGTAAACGCGTTCTTCCCGAAATTTTCCTATTGCAGTATCCTTATCTTCTCTTCTCGTTACACTGCTCTAATATACTGCCTTAATTGACTCTTTCTGTTTCTTCACTTAATAAGTAGCAAGATAGTTCCTTGTTATCAAGTTATCATTTACTGTATACAGTCATATTATTGTCATAAGTTGTCACAAAATTAACATTTAAATTTTTATAATGTCATCGTTTACTTCCTACAGCGCTCATAGTGTGGTAGCCCACTTCAGGCTTATTCGTATTTCGGCACTCCATTCCAAGTATGGGGATGTCCTACTCGTATTTTTCTTAACCCGTTTCTTTTTGTTTTGCCTAGGATCTTTTTCACTTTTAGCATTTCTACCTTCTTTCGTAGTAATTTCCATGTACCTATTTACAAGGTCAGTTTGCGTGGCTTTTTTCGCTTTGTATGTTTTTAATATGGCTATTCCGAGGCCATTATCTGAGAAATTTTAGTGTTCTTAAGTTTTTACGTAGACCACCCAACAACCAACCACAAGCGAAGCTATATCGTTTTATAATAATTGACATTACCAGCTATTTATGCGATAATTCGCAAATTGCGTCACAAATTTTAGCGCAAACCATTAAATATATTTATGAAGGCAGTAATTCTTATCTTTTCGCGCTCTTGAAATTGCATAAATTGTTTTCTATTTAGTTACTGGAAAGTTGTTGTTGTGTGTATTTATATTTCTAAGTGCCGTACCTGCATACTACTGTTAATTTAGCTTCAAGATCCCCAAAAAACTGGATTAATTGTCAGTAGTCATGTTCGATGAAATTGCAAGTTTTAATTATTATTGCAAACTTCTGATATTTAAAAGCACTTGGTGCGATTAAAACTAACGCGTAAGCAACTTGAAACCTACAAATTCGTTGAATATCTAGAGATATGGCTGATGTGTTTATCAGATAACGGTATTTAAACACTGAGGCTGCCTGTTAGAAGTTATGAATTACACTTCACTACTGCGTCATCTCTGTTGCGGTCGTACAACCTGAAGATGTCTTCCACAGTTTACCTTATTCTAGTGTTGTTCGCTATAATTCAGTGCGGTAAGTCACGTCATGTTGTTGATCACATATGCCATACTTAATGCAAAATGTGTTTACTGTTTATAGGTATTTGTTTGCAATGCTACAAGTGCAAAAGCTCAGATGATCCTGCTTGCGGCCAAAAATTCGAAGCTAAAAGCTCATGGGTCACAACCTGCCCTTCTGGGAAAACTTGCCAAAAAGTTAAAGAGCCTACTTATGGAGGTATATTGTTTTTAAGTCCGTTAATAAATAATAACCTAAACCTATTTCAGGAGGGCCCGAACCCATGATAAGGGGTTGCTACGACAATAGCTTATGTAATGAACTAAGTGTTTGTCTAGAGTGCGAAAGTGACCTCTGCAATTCTGCGATTGGGGTCGAGTTCAATTTCATTTTGAGTTTAATTGTAGGCATCGTTTGCATTCGTTCCGGTATTCTATTTAACTTAAGTTTTGTATAAGTATTTAAATATAATACGGCAAGTAAGTTACTTTTAGTTGCTTTATATATCTTAACATTCAGGTCCTATTACTTATCAACGTTAATAATGTGTTAAAATTTTAATGGCTGTGTGACAATTTTAAATGTGATGCAATAAAACTTTACTGGAAAGCTAAAGAACGTACAATTAAAATTTGAAAAAATAGCCCTTTTCTAAAATGAAGTAAACGAAGAATAAAAATAATCGACGAACATTATAAGACGCTGAAAATTCGAAAGATTAGAAATAATATTAAGTTTGCAGTTACCATTACTGTTTCTTAAAGAAAAGACATCAAAACATATATTCTCATTTCCTAAATGGGCATCAGCAGATTCAATGTAAACGGGTTTTACATACAATAGTTTCGAGATAGAGGAAAATGATAATACAATCGCATTCTCTCGTTATCATCAGCACCAATTACTCATTACATTTGCATTAGTACGATTAGAGGTTCTAAGTTTCTTGTTAAAATTGTATGCATCAATGTGGTTTCAGACTAAGGTTAATATTATTTAAAATTGTGTAGTCGCTTTTCATTATTTTCAAACACAACATGGACTTGATGAATATAAAAAGCTAATAATAATTTAGAAAAAATAAGAATGGTGTTTACATGTGTCTTTAAAGTTATGTCAATCTTTAGCGATGTACTTTATCTGCCCTCGGTATGAAGAATAATAGTGAATGAAGTGGTATACTCAAAAATGCCTATTAATCACTAGAACGGAATGTGGACTAAGATAATTACAAATACTTAAACCAATTATTCCCATATTACTATATCATGAACGTAAAACATGTGATAGATGATTATTCAATTTTACACAATTTTACATTCAATTTATCTGAAAGGGGTCTCAAAATGATAATAGCAGTGACTATATACAGAGGTACACCATATTAGGTCATAATTCGCCGATGTTTATTGCTGTGTAAAATAGCAGTAGACAATTGCACAGCAATAATTATTTTCTTATATACTGACTCTCTCCCCTTTTATCCTGAGGTATCGAGTAATAAAGAACCTTTCTATTGCAGCGTACTGATTGCAATTTTCCTATACATATGTGTAAGTTATAAGCTCATAAGCCAGGGTTTCGAAATTACCTGATTAATCAGACAGGAATACGAATAAACTGGTCGGTTTACAAATATTACATGTCACATAATTAAAAACCTAACCTGACAACAATAACGTAATCCACGCAATATAAGTTTAGCAACAAGCAACAGATTCCCCAAAAGGATCTTGCAATAATTAGCATTCGGTGGGAGCTGCTAACTTAGCTCCGACGCGACGGAGGTAGCGGATTCATGATAATCTTATTATACTCGAACACCAGGCGCCACTAATTTTATTATATATTCAATTACTTGCAGACCCAAAGTTGGAAGGTTCCAGATATTAAGGTACTTATCAATAGACGTAAGTCCATTTACTGATTGACTAAGAGAAAATACCTCCGCATATCGCAAGGTGATCTCAAATTATCTCCTCTGGCCGCTATCTCATTGATAAGCAAATTTATATGTCTTAATTTATACAAGAATATGTTACGATCAATAGAAAACTTTATTATTATATAATATACACATGTAGGCAATGTTTTTCTGTGAATAAATATAGGTTTTTTGGAACTAATATACGATGCGTTTGGACCAAGCCAATAATATCACCGTTGTGTGATCACACTACGTTTGCAAGACTACAATGGTATTCTGGCGACCAATATGTGTGGTATAAAAGTTATGCTGTGAAAATGTTACCAATATGGCGGACAAACGACCGCGACTCCCAGTTACCACGCAAATACCACTGAGTTTCCCAGGTAAAACTCCCATTTTGAAGACTTATTTTGGTTACTGGTGGCTGCTAGTTTTGCTCTCCACGGAGGTTCTTATTAACCTAGTTTCACTATAAAGAAATTTAAATACGCAAGTGTATAAGACTTGTAACTTACCCGACATATAAACTACTGAATTTCCAAGTTTTCCTCTAATCCAGCGACGAATATACGTGGCTGGGCTAAAAACTAATGCACACATGCTTGTAGAACGCGAACGGAGATGCGCATAATTGTATTCGAAAGCTACATCCTTTCTATATGCGCATGCCAAGTTTGAAGGAGTTTCGTTCACCAGTTCGTTTTTTAGTAGCGGAAGTATGGAGACGTGTTTGGCAGTTTGCGATGCGCTTTTGAATGATTGCCGGTTATTTTTGATCAAAATATCGACGCGATTGCGATGTTCATCGTCTGTGGCAGTGATCGGACGTCCGCTGCGGTTTTCGTCATCAATTACGGCTTTTTTGGGAACGCAACCACGTAATGTTATTACCCATCGATTCACAGTAGTCCTATCAACAGTATCGTCACCATAAACGGCCTTTAAACGGCGATGAATCTCAGTAGGAATCACGTTTTCAGCAGTTAAAAATTCTTTAACCGCGCGCTGTTTAAGTCGAGTTTACATAGCACGAGAACATGTCTCCATACTTCCGCTACTAAAAAACGAACTGGTAAACGAAACTCCTTCAAACTTGGCATGCGCATAAAGAAAGGATGTAGCTTCCGAATACAGTCATGCGCGTCTCCGTAGGTTATTGCGTTTGCGTTCTACAAGCATGTGTGCATTACTTTTCAGCCCACCTACGGATATTGCAGTGATGCATATTTAGCTCTATAATACTTATTGTAATTGTATTATAATTTATATCATTTATATTTCACGTTAGCTATTCAAATTCAATCATTTATTTGGCATTTTAGAATTTTAGATTCTTATTGACTTATTAATATTATGCCCTTCTGTTTAATTACTAAACCAAATATTTAATTGACTAGCTCTAGCAGAACAGTTAACTCCAATTTCAGGTTAGGATCATGCATTTATATTTTTTGTAATTATACGCAATTTATTTTGTATTACATGCTATTAGGTTTAATAAACAATATCGAATGATATTTTACTAAATTGAAATGAAGTGAGTTTTAACCTTACAACAAGCTAAGACAATAATCAATATGGTTTAAATAGGTAAGTACTGTTTTTTATTATTGTTTATTTGCCTATTAATTAACCTCTTCATATTTTATAAGCAGATACCTGAATATTTTCACACAACCACTTGTCTCCTATGCTCAAAACCCAGAACCCTGCTGTACAGGCTTCTCTCTGTGCTTCAGATCAGCAATTGTGTCTACCTTACATCTCCTGCAACTCCAACACCTCTCTCTTTCTGTGGACTCTGTGGATGGGCCCTACACTGCAATGATCTGCACCTAGCTTCTTCTACGAATATCGTATCTTTAATGTCGGCAAGCAGTTCCAGAATTCAAATTACACTGATGACCAAGTTCTTGTTTGGCCTTTTATTTATGTGCAATAATTACGTATTTACATCTTTTTTATTTTAATAATCAAGTATAATTGTAAATATTAGGTTTTATTTTTGTGTAGCAATACAAAATTATTTGTATATACGTATGTATTACCGATAACCTCTCATTTTACTTTGCGGTGTAGAGGCTGGTGCTTTATGAGCTTGCATCTGGCAATACAATCTTCAACTTGCCCCGGATTCGGGATACAAACTTGGAGCGCGCCTTTTGTGCTTGCGCAACAAACGTTGTGTGAGGTGTGTGTCATGGTGATGTGTTGACCTTGCTACTCTATCTCTTAAGTCTGTGGTTCTGAGTAGAGCACAGTTCATTTGGTGCCAACTGCCAAGCTGTGGCTGGACTCTCCTAACCCGATTCTAATCGCCAAAGTTGAAATTCGGGCCCCCTCGTAATTCGAACCTAAAACTTGCTTAATGCAAACCTAGCGCCTACCCAACTGCGCTACGCGGCTTGGTTTGCAAAGATTTTTGTAAAATTCTTAAATTGTTTCTTCGTTGTTGATTTCATTCTCATAATATCCTTATAGGAACATGCTACACTCCAAATTTCATATCTAACACTCATTAGATCATAAATATTCAACTAATTATAATTCATTTGACATTTCATAATAAATTAACTTCTAAATATGATATTAGCTTTGTTTTTAGGTTATTACAAAATATACTGTAGTTTGCCTTATAGGCATAGCATATTATTTATTAAATTTAAAGTCATTTTATCTTCTGAGTTATCGTCCATTAATTCTATCTAAACTGACTCAATATAATTAATATGACTTTAAATCAAATGTCTCGCTGTACATATTAGAATAAAGTATTTATTAATAAAACATGCTAATCTTGCCATCTGAAATTATTCAAATTAGCTCAAACTAAAAATCAGCAAGACTAGCGTTGAAGTAAAGATTGTTTGTTTACAATCAGTTCTCGTTTTCCTGCTCAACCAAAACAACGAGATTAATCGGTCGAGTAAATGTTTCTGACGTACCACTATACAGGTATCGGAAGAACACGACGTTAAGAAAAGATGCGAATAATGTGTTACGCACTAACTACAAGTAATTCGAGAGGTCTACCTTAAATATACGATTCTCCGACCGTTACGATGCTGGTCAGTTGGGTCTAGGACAACTCGGCGCCGCCATCTCGGCGCCGCCACTTCGGCGCCGCCATCTCGGCGCGAGGCCATCTCGGCGCCGAATTTAAATTCGCAAACAACAGTGTGCACTAGGTAAGAAAATTATTATAAACAAATAATAAATAAAGTGATCGCCAAAAATATGGCATCAAATGAAAAAAAAATATTTAGAATTTCTTGGAAAATCAAACACTAACGACCAGAGGTAATTGCAAAGTGATTACAAATGGGCCAAACAAAAGTTGTCACGTGACTTCCGTTATCAGTAAAATTCAACATTTTTTTAAAATATTTACGAAAAATGAATTTACTACCCAAGATAGGGACAACATTTACGAAACAAAGTTGTTATCTGGCCTTGACATTGTTGAGTTAGCTAAAACTAACACATAATAAAAATCGTATAGATTTACAATCTATCAAATCTATCGAATCTGAATTAGAAACATATGAGGACAGAGAAGATATTAACGAAGAATGGAAGTACTTGAGCAAATTAATTAGAGGAAAGGCAGAAGAAAAGCTAGGATATAAGGAAGGAAAAAGGAATGGATGGTTTGATGATGAATGCAAGAGAGTCATAGAAGAAAGAAGGAAAGATAAACTTGACTATCTAACACAAGATAATGTAGAAACACAAACCAAATACCGGGAAACGAGAAAAATAGCTAAAACCATATTAAGAAACAAAAAAAGACAGGAACAAAATAAATTAATTAGTGAAATAGAAGAAGACTTCCAAAAAAACCAACTAAGATGGTTCTATGCGAAAATTAAACAAACAAAAAAGAAACAAACTAAGCAAGTACTCATGGAAAAAGAAGGGAAACAAATAGGAAGCGAGCATGAAATAAAAAAACTATGGGTAGAACATTATGAAGAAATGTTCAAAGACGACACGCAATGGAATACAGAAGAAGGTGAATCAGAAGAGAATGGAGATGTAGAAATACCCACGCTAGAAGAAACAGAAAAAGTGATTGCACAATTGAAAAATGATAAAGCAGCCGGAGGTGACCAAATTTACAATGAATACTTGAAATATGGGGGATACGCTTTAATAGAAAAATTATATAAACTAATTAGGAAAATTTGGGAAATAGAGGAACTACCAGAAGAGTGGAAAGAATCAATAATATTACCGATATACAAGAAAGGACAACCAACCAAGTGTGTAAACTATAGGCCAATAAGTCTACAAAACGTAGCTTACAAAGTGCTTGCCAAATTAATAGACATGAAACTGAAAATAGTAACTAATCCTATGCTAGGGGAGTATCAATCTGGTTTTAGGGCAAATCGATCAACAGTGGATCACCTCTTCACCATCAAACAAATACAAGAGAAATGTTGGAAAAAGAATATTAAAATATATGCATTGTTCATTGATTTCAGACATGCATATGATAAAATAAGAAGACCTGAAGTAATAAAAACTCTAAAACAGTTTATGTGTCCTAGTAAGCTCCAAAGATTAATTAAGATGACGTTAAAAGGAACATTCAGCAAAGTAAGAGTGGGCAGCAACGAAACAGAGGCATTCCAAACCAGTAATGGATTGAAACAAGGAGATCCTATGTCAAGTACATTGTTTAATCTAGTTTTAGAAAGAATAATCAGAAAAAGTAGTATAAAAACTAACGGCAACATTCTCAGAGGACCCCATCAATGCTTAGCTTTTGCAGACGATGTTTTAATACTAACAAGAACAAAACATGCGTTACAAGATATAGCATCCAGATTATTACAAAATGGAGAAGAAGTAGGATTACGAATTAACGATGAGAAATCACAATTTATAATAATGGGAGATACAAACGAACGTGAAAATTTAGAAATAAAGTATATGGATAAAAGCATCAAAATAAAGCAAGTTACAAGTGTGATATACCTAGGGATAGAAATAACCACAAACGGGAAAATGGACAGTGAAATAAAACGCAGACTGGCATCGGGCTCTAAGTGCGTGGGTGCTTTAAAACATCTGTTATCGTCAAAAGTGCTATCAAGAATAACCAAAATCAAACTATATAAAACAATTATAAGACCGGTAGTGTTATATGCGAGTGAGTGTTGGGTCATGACGAAGCAAGAGGAACGTAAAATAGAAGCATGGGAAAGAAGGATATTAAGACTAATATACGGAGGTGTAAATGAAGACGGCAACTGGAGAAGACGAAACAACAAAGAATTGGAAGAACTATTTAAAGACACTACAATAACAAAAATAATCAAACAAAATAGAATAAGATGGCTAGGACATTTAACTAGATTGCAAAATGAAAGAATTGTCAAAGAAATTTATAAAACAGAGCCAGAAGGAAGGAATAAAAGAGGTAGACAGAGATTAAGCTGGAAAAAAGAAGTAGAGCAAGACCTGAGGAAACTAGATGTTGCCAACTGGGGAACCTTAGCATTGGAAAGGAAGATATGGAAAACAATAGTCGAAAAAGCCAAGGGCCTCTAGGCCTGTAGTGCTGAAGATATATATATAGATTTACACAACTTCGAAAAACGCCACTTTTAACTAAGTAAAAATCACTCAATATATCTAAAACGGGCTAAATAGGTTTTCGGACAAGCTGTCATCCTGTATAAAGTGAAATGTAAACATTACCAATATTTTTTATATATATATTTATATACAGGGTGATTTTTAAGTTGATTCTTTCCGTTTACAAGGAAATAAAGCTAAAAAAATAAGTATTTTTTTATTTACCACTTTTCCGAAATATCAAAACTAACAGAGGTACAGGGAGTTAAAGTTTCAAATTAAAAACTAAACTTGGGCGCAAAGACGGCTGGACAATTTTATTTTTGTTTATCTCTGTTGTCAAGCAATGATCTGTGAACTAGTTTTCCATTGTAATTTTCTTAATGTTATTGCTGCAATAATGGATCATGTTTATGAAAATAATGAATGAGTGAATATGCTTATTATTTACTGGGAGTGTCGTCAAAATGCCGCTGCCGCATCGCTCTTATACGCGGAATGTGTGTGTAGAAGCGAATGCTGATAATTTTGATCATTTAAGTTAGATTAAGTTTAGTTTAATTTTCGTTAAGTAATTTTAGTTCATACTTTGAAACTTTAATACCTTGTACCTCCGTCAGTTTTGATATTTCGCAAAAGTGGTAAATGGCTTACTTTTTTTAGCTTTATATCCTGGCAAAAGGAAAGAATCAACTTAAAAATCACCCTGTATATACAGTGTGTCCCCGGATAGGTGAAACGACTCTTGTAAAAGGTAAAAAATTCTCGATTTAAATTTTAATTTTTTGGGGTTCAGCCCTGCTTGGTTAAAGGCGAATTTCTAACAGCATTTTAGTTTTGAAAAATCAAATATGCCTTGAAAGTTTTCAAAAAAACTATTTTTTGTACTCATGACTTCAAAATTCATATTCCCCGGTCATTCCCGATACGCCGAAAGTGAATTTTCCCGCACTGCGGTGTTTTTTACTTTTCAATAAAAACTAGTAATTGTGTTTTTTGTAAATTTTTATAATAAACGGGGCTGCGCGCGCTATTGCGCGGTCTATTATATTCAATTTACCACCATTTTTAGGCCTATTACGCTGGCCCATCTCCAAGGGGGCTCTTGGGGTTCAGTCCATCTTTAAAGGGGCTTCTGGAGCTCCGCCCCTCTCCAAGAGGGACCTCGAGGCTCCGCCCATCTCCAAGGAGGTCCTCGGTTCTCCGATCATTTTAAAGCGGGCGCTCGAGGCTCCGCCCCTCTCTAAGGGGTTCTTCAGGGCTCCGCTCTTCTCTAAGGGAGCCCTCGGGGATCCGCCCCTCTTTAAGGGGGCCCTTGGGCTTCGCCTCTCTCCAAGGGGGCCCTCGGGGGCTCCTCCCATCTCTAAGGGGGCCCTCGGGGTTTAGCCCCTCTCCAAGGGGGCCCTCGGGACACACACGTCTGGATCGTTCTCCTTTATTATATAGAGGATTGTCCCTCGTTGGTTTAATTGCGCCTGCAAACACCAGAGACGCTGTAAACGTCAACAAAAACTAACAGGTGCGAAACTTTTATACCTATCCTAGTATAAAAGTTTCGTGATTTGTGCTGTCTACTCAGTAAATTAGTAAAACACTAAATAATAATTTTTTTATTTTTTAAAATATTTTCAGTTATTCATTACAAAAAACATTGTACCTAACTCCTTCGGAAAATTTTTTTCCGAATTCGCACTACATGCAGCACTCCCTTCGGTCGTGCTGCAAACAAAGTGTTCATTCGGGAAAATTTCGAACTTGTTAGGTAAATAACTATTACTGTAGAGTAGCGTGTCTTTTATGTAGCAAATACGACAAAAAGTTAAGAGAAGTTGTTTAGAATCAACATCTAGATTTTTATACCAAATTTCAAAATCCTCTGTCAACTTTGATCTCCCACATTATCTTTTATGTTTAGGTCCCACATCAAAGAATTTTACTTTTAACAAAGGCGGCTATGGAAAAACAAACATTTTTCAAAAAGTTTTTTATTTCAAAATAAAAAAATTTGTTAAAAATAAAATTCTTTGATTTGGAAAATAAATATTAAAGAAATATTTGTCATATAAAAAGCACTTTACTTAGAAAATGGCGTTTTTCAAAATTGTGTAATATATAAAGTGCTTTTTTTCGGAATTTAATCAAGATTTCAATGAGATTTTTTATTGTGTGGTAGTTTTAGCTGACTGAACAATCTCAAAGCCAGAAAACTTTTTTTCGTAAAATGTGTCTCTATCTTGACTAGTAAATGCATGCTTCGTAATTATTTAAAAAAAAAAACGTAAAATTTTACTGATAACGGAAGTCATGTGACAACTTTTGTTTGGCTCATTTGTAATCACTTTGCTTCCACCTCTGGTCGTCAGTGTTTGATTTTCCAAGAAATTCTCAATAATTTTTTTTTCATTTGGTGACAGCTTTTTGGCGATCACTTGATTTATTATTTTTTGATAATAAACTTCTTACGTAGTGCACAATGTAGTTTGCAAATTTGAATTCGGCGCCGAGATGGCCTCGCGCCGAGTTGGCTGGCGCCGAGATGGCTCCGCGCCGAGTTGTCCCGGCGCCGAGCTGACCCCGCGCCGAGATGGCGGCGCCGAAGTGGCGGCGCCGAGATGGCGGCGCCGAGTTGTCCGGCTTCGTGGTCAGTTCTATACATCCAACAGTGCTATTACTGCATCGTTGGTGGTGCCATCCACACCGCCAATTATCGATAACTATTCTCTAATCCACAAATGTCAAACGTGCAACATCGCCTAACCTAAAGTGTAAGCTAATACTTCACCGAACTTTTAAACCCCCATATACTACATCAGCTTAATCGCACCAGACAACTACCTATATCGTAAGAGGGAAATGTCAACAAGAGAGCTGTAGAATTAGCGAAAGATATCAATAGGTCTACTAAATTGCCATCGTCACAAAATAAGGTGTAATAAAAGTTGCATTCGTTGAATGCCGGCGGCGAATCGTTCGGGTTTGGTATGCAACCCACGAAACTCGAATGCGCGGCGAACGTGACTTCGGTTAGCAGGACGGTTGTACGGCAAAGGACTCCGCTAATAATATAAACACAAAAATTGTGTAGATTTATTTGATGCTATTCGATCAGCCCGGCATACGGTCACATTTGCGTGGGTAGTATACCAAAGTTATCTTTGGTCTGTCCTCTTGCAAATTGTTTTACCACGTTATTAAAGTTTTAACTTACATTCCCCGCTTGCACTCATGTGATTGTATTCCCCGGCTAAGCAGCAGTCTACGGTTCGAACCATTTTTTACGCCAATACTGATGTTACTAGCTTGGACATTCAAAAACGGCCTTTAGGGGAGTTGTTGTCACCGAAAATTCGATCCAGAATATCTTGTGTACAGGTTTCGAAACCTAAGGATGGTTCCTAAACTTTGAGTGTTCTCGAGATGAGTCTTAGACTCAAGAGTTTTGGACTGGCCAGGAATTGTCCTTATATACCCTTTCGAGCCCCTTTCTAATTAGATCATCTTTAAGGGGGAGAAAAGTAGTGCTGCCCTGAAGGCATGGGCGTAGCCAGGGAGGGGCAGGGGTTGGCAGTTGCCCACCCCTAAACATTTATAAAGAGCAAAAGGCAGTTGATTTATAATCATTATTGCAATTCACATTCTACATTTAAAAAAAAAAAGAAGCTACGATCTGCAGCAGATTTGCGGAAACTGATGATATTTCAACTTATAATTTTTTTAATTTGTAAAAAATAAAATAAAACTATAATAATAATAATAATAATAGTTGATTGTGTAATTAAATGTATGCCCCCCTCTAACTGGAATCCTGGCTACGCTCTTGGCTGAGGGTACGTGTTACGTGGACACACGCATCTCTGGGCTTCAACATGAGTTACCTATTGCACGAGCCGCGAATGCCAAACGTTTATGGTGGCAAGATAGCGACTTGAAAATTTTACATATTATTGATTATGTTCAAACACAATTTGCACGGGATCAAATGTTACACTGCCTTGGGATTTCTCACGCGTTTGTTCCAAATGTTAGTCCTTTCTCCGCAGCGCTTTCTTGGTATTGTTCTGCTACGTGGCTCGAGACTTGCCTTTGGGCTTTTTGTCTTCGCAGCGAACCTCCAACACCTATTTGGGGGTACCTCACTTAAGTCATTTTCACCACTTGGCCAAACCGAACCAACTGTTTTTCTTCCACCTGTGGATTCAGTTGCTTGTAATCGGGACTGATGTTTCGTTTTATGTGCCAAAGATTAGAGATAAGGATAGGCAAGTACACGGCATGGTAGCTCAGTCTTCTTACTTAATTTCATTTTTCCCATAAAGCCTCTACGGATGGCATAATAGAATTTTACCCGAACTAATGGTTACTTCCATATCTTTAAACTGCTGGTCTTGTGCAAGTTTTTGTAATGATTCTAAATAGCCCGCCCTGAATTGTCCAGTTCATGCATTTGAGATCCGAAAGTTTCTAGGGCTCAAGCCCTTACTTTATTTATTTATTTATTTATTTATTAACGGGAAACCCCAATTGAATTAATACATAAAAACAAAACGAGTAATAGTATAAAGCACCCTAATAACACAATAAACTAAAAACAAAAAATTCTCTGTATACACAAAATATTAATGCAAGACAAACAAATCTAGTAATAATACAAAGCACCCTAATAACAGAAGAACTAAAAATTAAAAATTAAAACTTCTCTGCATACATAAAATATTATTGCAAGATTACCCTAAGTGAAGTTTTAAATATATTTATTGTTACACCAAAGAAATTTATGCTATTACAGACATTATTAGCGCTATGACATATCCTGGAAATAGGAGAGTATTGTCCATAAGTGGTTCTATGAATAGGTATATGAAAAAGAATAGAATTTCTCATATTTCTAGGAGGAATGTGAAAATAAATTTGAGATAACAACTTAGGGCAATTTATATAACCATTTAATAATTTAAACAGAAAACATAAAGCAGAACAAGTCCTGCGCACTTCAAGAGTTTCTAAATGGAGAAAATCTTCCATATGCGAGTATGAAAAATCGTTACTATTAACAATGATACCTATTTTAAATGCTACTAATCTTAAAAACTTTCTCTGCACTTCCGTTTATTTGATTTAGCAGGCGATTCTTTTGCATATTTTGGAATTCGAAGTAGCTGCACATGTCGAAAAGCCACCCGGGCAGCGCGATCTGCATGTGCTACAAGGTAATGTTTTTTTCCGGAAATCTCTGAGTTCACCGATTTGCTACTTTTCAAGTGCTGGTCGACAGCCCATGGGTCTATTTGGCAAACGCCATTCTTATTGTACGAGCGAAACCGAGATAAAACTTATAATATTTGAGACATTTTAATTACGTTATTTCGTAAAAGGGCCAAAACGTTGAGAAAAGAAATGTGAATTGGAAAATGTTGCATGGAAAGCTTGACGGCTGGAGATCAAGACTGAAAGAGTGCTCTCAGAAAATAAACAAGTATAGGTTTATGAGTAGCGCCATACAATTACAATGCCACATGAGGTTGACCAATCGAAAGAGCCTACAATAAGCAATACAAGAAATTTTACTAATGAAATACATCTGGCATCTGAGAGCAACCCACCTGTGAGCAAAAATGAATCATAGAAAAAGAAAATAGGAAACGAAGCACAAGACTTACAATTAATGGAAAACATGTAGCAAATGTAGTTTTCATAACTATTGACATCATCAATCCGCAGCCCTGAGAAGATTAAGCAAGAACAAAACGATATTTACGATGAGCTTCTGATTTTTTTTTTGTATTGTATGGCTTGTGGTAGGAAACCCAGTGTTAGAGTTTTTATGTTGCTCGAGCGCATCTGACGTAACCTAACGACTGTCACTGAAATGGCAACCGGGACCGACGGCTTAATGTGCTCTCAGAGGCACGGCTGGCTGCAATTTTACTACCACTATAGGTCGGACACCCGTCCGAGTGCCGACCGCTGCGAACGTTACTTAACTCTAGCTACTGTTTGACCAGTCCTTGGAGCATGTGAGTATAAAACCAGCACCTTCTAACTAATATACCGCATAGTTATATTTCATTCGAATCAATTATTTTTAGCATAACTCTATGGAGTTTTCAACTTGCAGTAGTTCTCTTGCATTCCAAGTTAAGATACTAATTTTGTTTTGAAGTTGAAGCTTCTTAACCTTGTAGGTTGACAGAAATATGTGTTTAGTGTCATTTTCTAAAAGATTCTTGTTTATGAGTTCAGTTTGTTATTTTTTATTGTAGCACCTTGCAATAATATTAGCAAATATTCGCATGATCTTGTGTAGATGCTACTCAGGAAAACATTCAGTTGTGTTAGTAATTAATCACTTTCTTTCTTTAACATGTGCTTTATAGCTCTCTTGCCTCCAAGCCTGTTTTCGGTTGTCTCTATTCTGTGCAATTGCTACCCAATTTGAAGATATCTTTTTGAGATAACCCGTCCAACACGCAGTGGTTTTTCTCAATTTCACTTTCGATTTCACATCGATCATCGGTCTTTATTCGATCACTATCTTCGTTCAAGTACCGTCATTCAGCTTTGCAACATGTCTTGCCCATCTCCATTTCAGTTTTGTCGCACGTTTGACAATATAGTCTTCACCTGTTCTTCTGGGAATTTCTTCATTTCTTAGCCATTCTGGTCGACTTAGGCCCAGCATTGATCTTTCCATTTTGCTTTAGGCTTTTTGTATTTTTATTACTGATGCTCTGGCTAAAGTTAAACTTTTAGTAACTTAGGTGCAAAGCTTTCTCTTTCAAGCTATACCTATCAGCTTAAAAAATAAAGCTTGGAAACTATGCATCCTGCCCATTCTTACGTATGGTCTTGCATATGTACAAAGCTATTTGTATTTGTTCACTTTGGTTCTTGTATAGTTAAGCTGCGCACGAATTTTTTTTGTAGCTAGTACTATTTCTTGCAGTATTTATCTGGGTTATAAATTATCTAGTATGAAGACAATGTCGTCCATAAATTAAACATTGTTGAGCTTCCTCTTGTCAATACTTATGTATTTTCCTTCCCACTCCCCAATATTTAAATCTTGTTGTTACGGCCAACATGCGCCAAGTTTCGATTGCACATTAATTGCCCCATTCTTTGTGTGCTATATTCCCTAACCCCAGACTAGCTTCTTCGTGGCATACCTTTTGAGGTCACCGAACTCGTCCTGCGACCTTCAATTTGTACAAGGCAAATTAGCGATCCGATGTTGGGATATAACTAAGTCATGTCGTCGATTGTTTGCAGGTGTTGTTTACAGGTATTTTGGTAATTGCGAGCTTGGCCTCCTTTCTTTTTGTTAACGTCCTTTACGACAATCGCGAGCAATATTTCGTTTGTGACCTTTTCCCTAGCTTGGGGCTGTTTCATAGTAATTTATGGGCCTACGAGATCTTGCAAAAACGTAATTTTGTTGTAACTTTTGAAAAAAGATCTGCTTAAGCTTCTATCTACCTTTCAGCTGTTGAGTGATACACATTGAAATGGTATTAAACCCACAACTTAGCTCTTTTTGCAGTGCAAAATATTCAACCAAGTCAATGAAGCACAGAGTTGGGATATTTTATATAATTGAAATTTTAAACAAAAATAGAAATATTAAATGCATTCATTATGAGATGCGAGAAACAGTAATTAGTCGGATAAGGGCACGCAAACGCAAAGCATATTTCAGAGGGTTAGAATTTGGCTTCTGGATAAAGTAATATAATTAAAATGATAGGTTTGTGCACATATAAAGCCAGACCAAACGAAAGTAATTGATACAAAAAGGTTCTTACATACATAAAAAAAGCGTAGTTGTCAATAAAAGCAAAGGACTGTGAAAATTGTGAGCAAGCTGAAGGGTAAAGCAAGATAAAAGAAAATCTAGACAATTGCAAAGAGCAATTCCTGAATGGACATAGTGCAAAAGCAGAGCAGTGAAATTAAAAATGTTTGTAAGTTTAACGCTATAGAACAATATTAGTTATAAGCAAAAAGACAATATTTTAGATTAAGAAAATGTTAGATTGTAATTTATGTAGTCAAACGGTATTCTATTTGTGGTAAATATTATCAAACCTAATTTCCAATTAATAGTAGAATAACACCGCATCCTAGCAACATGATGCTTTTTTGTCTTTAACAAGGACAACAATTGAATAAAATTAATTGAAAGGTTGTTGAATTTGTGTTCCACATTTAATAAATGTTTTATAATAATAAATGAGTATTTTATAATATAAAAAGTGCCCAGTTTTATTCACGAAGTGTTAAGGCAGCTGTGTGATCGTTTGTGGGATATCATCTCCGAGGATATCGGCAGCGAGCACCTGAAATTCACAATATTCGACTGCAACCAAAATTAGAATCGGAACCCAGAGCAGAGTCACTACGACCAGCTCCGAAGCCAGCGTGGAAGGTTATAACGAGGTAGTAATTTGCCTGCAATTTGAGTTTCAGTGTTCGGGAAAACGATTTAAATCAAATATTAAGCCTTGGCGAAGAGGCCTAGTGCTTTTCCAAAAGTCCAATTACTTCATAGTTTTCAAAAATCGAACGTTGTCACCAGGTTTTGAGGCGAAATCGGCCAGAATCAAGCTTCATAAACAAAATAAAGTTGGCGTGCATTCTACGACATCTAAACAATCAAGAAGAGGTTTGGCGTCATCCTAAAAAACAATAAAGGCCATGTTTTATTAGTTGCCAAGCGGGAATATTCCAATAATTTACCTGACGCGTTTTTCACTGTATTTCACAATTTTACACGTTCAATTTCACGCTGTACGCAAAAACTATTTTGTGTTCATCTGTCAATTTACGAGATTGTGAATTTTATCTACTAAGAACGAGCAAACGATCTACGTTGAGACAAATAACCTAAAATTTGAGAATATACTCCGCTTATGAACCCAACCCATGAAATAAGAAGTTTTGTGTGCCGAAAGCTAGCGTAATCAGTGTTGTAGTTAAATAAAATAGAAAGAGAGGCATTCAACCATTTTATTTGTGCGATTAATTATTACAGTTCATTTTAACCAGCCTTAATTTACTGACAGGCAAAGCTTGAGCACAGCAATAAAAATATAAACTGAGAATTGTGTGTGTACTAGGATCTTTGCCAGTAATTTTAACTTATAGTATTTTTATATTACAATAAATAAATTACAAACAACCACCAGATAGGGGAGCCTTTGCAATATTTCCAGGTGCTTGTTTTCAATTTCGCTTTTCTTGTTTAGATGTGGTAGAGGCGTCGTGAATGCGTGTTGTTGTGGTAACCAATTCCTTAGCTTTTGTAACTCAGGTTTGTTTTCTACTAGAAGCTACATAATTTCTATATATAAAATGTAAGTGCCATTTTTTTGTATAGAGCTCGGAACATTCCCGTCTTCTGTAAAAACGCCCTTAAAGTACAAGTTTGTAATTCAGGGGTAACCGCAGAAAAACAACCCCAAACCTCAACAGCCACGTCCGACGATGGCATTGCAAATACTGCAAGAATCCAAGCTTCCCTTACCATCGTAAATTCTGCAATAACTGCAGTTGTATGCAACATATACATTTGCTGCCAATACTATTTAAGTAAATTTTAATAGCTGTCTGGGAATCGAATTTTGTGTACCACAATAGTACATTGTGTATCTAGGACGAAAAGGATAACATTCCCAGACGACTATGAACACAGGAGTCTGGGAATGTTGCTTTTCGTCCAAGATACACATACTATTTTTCCGCGGATCGAAACGAGTAATTAAAAAAAATAGGAGATACTACTCGAATATTCCCTGCCTAGGCCGGGAATATTATTCATGTACAGTTTTATTGTAAATTACCTAGCAACGGCTGATGTAATGGAATGTTTGACTTTGCTCAACAAAATTTTGTCAATAATGTTGACACATTATTGACAAAATTTTGTTGAGCAGTTCTAGTACGATTGGCGGAAAATACTTTTATTGTTTTCTTCTGCTTTTATAATCATTATATGCTCCTAGTTTATTATTGTAATTATTTTAATGTTACTTTTTCTAGTACATTTGAAAAAATAGTTTAATTAAGTATATTATTGTAAGCTTGATTCAATGAATAATTTTCACGGTCAGCTTTTTGCCTAACTTTTTTCATTTGGAAACTGTTACAATAAATAATTTTGCCTTAAAATGACAGCAAATAAGTTTATTGAAGCACCACAAAGACGTTTCAGAGGTTATAATAAATAAAAATATTGATAATTTAACCATAAAATAATTAGCAATATGAAAAACTCATCTAGCGTATAAATGGCGTTGTTTTTGAGAATTAAAGTCAAATCCTTTTTAAATGTCTTGTTGCTACATGTTTTAAGACTAACAGGTAGTATATTATAGAGGACCGTACTCACATACCAATAACTGGATTTATATGCAGTTGAGAAGTCGCAGTGTACGGACGTGTCGTGAAACTTCGCTTTACATAAATTATTCTACGTGTGTTTACCATGACGAGCAAAGGAGTTAAAAACTGTGCAGTTTGTACTCATAGCATAGTGAAAAGCGATGAAATAATATGTGATACGTGTAGTAAGCCTATCCACACTGTATGTACTGGTCTGTCGCGATCTGAGATAAACTGCATCAAGGATGAAAGTAGACTGCTATCATATGCATGCCCCTCATGCAAAGCCGATAAGGATATGTTCAAACAGCTGAAAAGCATTGTCATCCAGCTTTAGGAAGAAGTACAAAAACTAAAATCTGGTACCTATCGACAAGAGTGCGAAGCAAATCAAGACTTCACCGAAGAGTTAATTGCAGAAATGCAAGATCGTCTACATCGGGAATCTAACATTATTGTTTATGATATGGCTGAGTCTAAAAAAACCGCTGCTGAGGAGAGAATTGAGGATGATTTCAAAACTGTGAAAGAGTTACTTACTGACGTCGGACTCGATAATATTGTTGTAGAAACAGCAAAGGTATACAGACTGGGAAAATTCAAGAAGGGAAATACGAGGCCGGTGAAAGTAATTCTTAACAACAAAATGTCTGCTATAGAGGTACTTAAAAGTAAAGCAAAAATGCGTAACAAAACTGTGAATATTTCCGCGGATCAAACTCAAAAGCAAAGGGATTACTTCAAGACGATAAAAAATCGGTTAAATAAATTAATCGAGGAAGGTGCGACAAACAAAACTATTAGATTTATAAATAAAGTTCCAACTATAGTGGAAAAAGTATCGGCAGGTACTGAAGAAAAAAACTAATTCATAGTGCGGAAAAATTACGTTGTAATCCATGTAAATCGTGTGTTGTGTATTACCAAAATGTTCGAGGACTACGAACAAAATCCACCGATTTTTACTTAAATTTATTAAATCATGAGATCGACATTGTTCTGTTAACCGAAACGGGCTTACAGTGCGGATTCAAGGATGGTGAATTATTTGATATAAACAAATTTAACGTTTATCGCTGCGACAGGTCTGTGAACTCAAGTGATAAACTACGATTCGGTGGTGTGCTTGCTGCAGTCAACTCAAATATTGGTTCTTCGCTAATCGAAGTACCAATGCGTGGAAATGAAGAAGTGTGGGTGGAAGTTTGTCCAAATAAAAACTCTCGATTATTTTTGGTGTAGTTTATCTACCACCAAACTCAGGTATTGACAAATTTGAATCTCACGTTCGCTCGGTCGAGTTCATAACGGATCGCTTTCCTGCATCTCATGTTTTCGTTGTGGGGGGATTACAATTTGCCGTCCTCGTGGATTTCGTCACATGAGGAATTAATTATAGCAAAGGGTGAATCGAATGGAAAATCAGATTTGCTGGTAGACACGTATAATTATTTAAATTGTAAACAGCTGAATAATATTTTAAATGCAAACAATGTAGTTTTAGATTTGGTTTTTTCAAATGTTTCGAATATTACAATTGAAGCCTCCGACTTTGCCCTTACCAATATTGACAGCCGCCACCCTCCATTGCTAATAAATATCAATTATAAAGATGAAAATTGTCTGCTCAATAAAATAACTTGGGATTATAACTTTAAGTCTGCTAATTACGATTTATTAAATGATTACTTCGAAATAGTTAATTGGTCTGTTATATTTAGTGATAGCATGGATATAAACGAGTCGATCAGTAATTTTTATGATATAATCTTCCATGCAATTGAAGCTTATGTACCAAAATATTATAATTTAACAAATACATTTCCGATTTGGTTTAGCAAAGCAACAATAAATCTGATACAGCGAAAGTCTAAGTTGTATAAAGCGTATAAAACGAATAATATCGCAACTCGCTCACGTAATTATAACTTATTTAAGGAATGTCGCAGATTGTGTAAAGCATCCATTGAATCTGATTATAATAGATTACTTTTCAATACCCAGGAAAACCTAAAGAATAACAATCTGAAGTCCTTCTGGAGTTTTGTGAATGGGAAACGTATTAAACCAGTGATTCCAAATAAAATGATATTTAATGGTATAAATGCTACTGATGGTCATGCAATAGCAAACTTATTTGCAGATTTCTTTGCCTCAGTTTACACAGTGCACACATATAATCATCAACCTGCACTTTTTTCTTCTGGTAATTCAAATTTTTACTTATCTTCATTAACTTTTACCGAAGACGAGGTTTTTGATGCGTTATCGTCTATAGATATTAACAAGGGTTTGGTCCTGATTTGATTAATCCTGTTCTTCTAAATGCTGTAGTCCGACCTTAACTTTGCCTATTACCCGTTTGTTTAATCTATCATTAATTAGTGGAGTTTTTCTTGATCTTTGGAAAAACAGAGTTGTAACGCCAATATATAAAGCGGGAGATAGAAACAACGTTGAGAATTATAGGCCTATATCAGGACTTAATGTTATAGCTAAGACTTTTGAGAAACTACTTTTAACAAAACTTTCTCCGCTAACCCAAAATATAATTATTCCACAACAACATGGATTCTCAAAGGGGAAATCAACCTGCACGAACCTTGCTTTATTTAGTGAGTATTTACATGAGCCCTTAGAAGCTGGTTTTCAGGTCGATGCCATATATACAGACTTCAGAAAGGCATTCGATAGAGTCAATCATGCAATTCTAACGGGTGTTCATAAACAGTCGTCATCCCAGTTGCTTTGAAAAACAAAATGTTATGTCTTTGATTAATTCGTGCAACACAATGAAACGTCATTGAGTACTGTCATAGCGCATCTTTTCTCAATTTTAATAGACATACGTTTCTGAAGTCAAAACCTACTGGGATGACGACTGTTTATGAACACCCGTTAGTTAGTAAGTTACAGTCCTTAGGATTTGGATATCCCCTCATAAGTTGGTTTCTTAGTTATTTATCGGGTAGGCACTCTCAAGTAAGGATTAAAGGATACTTATCCAGACCCTTCCACTGTACTTCTGGTGTACCTCAGGGGTCTCACCTGGGTCCTTATTTGTTTCTGTTATTTATAAATGACATCGCAACCGAATTTGAATATTGCAAATGCCTCTTGTTTGCAGATGACGTAAAACTGTACGCTAGAGTACAAAATATCAAAGATCATTTAAGAGTGCAAAATGATATTGATAAACTTGAAAAGTGGAGTGAATTAAATGATATGGAACTTAATATTTCAAAGTGTCACATAATCTCATTTAATAGGAAAAAATCCGTTGCTCATTACAATTATATTTTGCATAACACTATTCTTGACAGAATTTACGAAGTGTCGGATTTAGGGATTTTATTTGCCGTCAACTTAAGTTTTAATAGACATATAGATACCATTATAGCTAGATCAATAAGAATGTGTGGTTTTATAATTAGAAGTTGCCATGATTTTAGAGATATGCATGCACTGTTGCTGCTTTACTATTAGTAGAACAGTTGGGTAGATAGCGGCCATTTTGTGTTGGGACATGGCGGCCATCTTGTTTAATCGGATCAATTAAAAGTCAATTAAACCGCGAATTAAACCGCGAATCAGATGCTCTAATTAATGTCGCGGATTGACCTAATTATTTTTGATGTGTGCTACTGAATAAATTACGCATTAGCTTCCGATTAAATTACGCATTAGATTTTTTATTTTCTTCCGGAATTACGCGGCGGCCATTTTTAATTTTCGCGGGAATATTTGAAATTTGAATTTTTTCCGATTTTTTTCTAAGTTCCATTATTTTAAACTTCCCGGGTGTGAGCCACAATTTTTTGAATTTAAATCTCCCGGGTGTCGGCCATCTTGGTTTTCTGGCGCGTATATTTGAATTTAAATTTTCAGATTTTCTTGGTTTTCTGCGCCCGCACCTCTAGCGTATTTTCAAATTTTCTAATTTAGCGCCCATTTTTGAATTTGATTACTCGCCTCGTTGACATCTGTCTCTCTCGCTGTTGTACTCTCTCGCTCGAATTTATTTAATTTAAAAAAATCTGTTCGTCACGGCCACTGGTCGGAATTGAACCGACGACTTTTGTATTTGTAGGGCAGAGTCCTTACCCCAGAGCTACCGAAGCGCTCGAGGTTGTAAGGAATTAATCATAAAGTCACTCTCGCTTAGAAAGCATATTATAATACATTTTAAATGTTATTTTTGATTGAAGTTTAGTTGCCGGATCGTATCCTTTTGTAATATAATAGTTCTGTAATTTTAAAAAAATTAATTGGACGTAGTTGATGTTATACTAATAAAAGAAAATGTATTTAACAAAACAGCCACATTCCACTTGTTTACGAATCGTTTCCTGGAAAACATACTACATCGTGTAACTGTATTCGCTAATTATTCAAAATGTTTTATTGTAGCCTTGTCTAATACAAGGGGAAAATAGCCCTTACGCCTTTGTACTTGTTTATAATTATACGTGTTTTATAAATTTTGACCGCTGTTGTTCTAAAAGCCTGTCAGGAATCCACTTGAATGCGAATCTATTTAAAACAATAACGAAAGTTGACCGCTCCAGTCCGTTGGCCACTTTCACTTTTGTGGTGCATTATGGGTGGATTGCATCTACACCGAGGCGTTTCGGTAGCGATCGGTTACAATTATATATATATATATCAGCAATAACATGAACAAGAAGATATACGTATTGCTTGAGTAAGAAAGAGATAAACATATAATCCGTTCACGACCTTTTTGGGACAGAGTTGGCTATTATTTTTTCTTTTCATGTTGGACTAACTGATTCGGTGATGTAGCGGATGCAACTTTTTTTCTGTCAGTGTCTGTTCGACATTTTCTTGCCACCACATTGCCAAACTTATTATTTTAATATTCGTAAGAAAATAAATGCTTTATCAAGTGTGTAAAAGTAATTTTAATTTCCGTCAAAGGAAAAATCAAAATGCCCAATATAATTTTGTTACAACAAAAAATTTCCATTAAACGATGCTAGTTGCAGTTTAAAAAGGACAGACCAGATCTAAAAGAACACGAGTTGATGTCGAGACTAGAGAGAGATCAGGCAACAATGTACCTATTCAGAAAATATAACCTTAAACTGAAAACAACCTAACCTAACAGAAAAAGTGCCAGTTTGCATTAGGGAGTTTAGTTGCCGCAGAGGTACTGCCAACAAAATTACTAGATGGTCATAGCCTCACCTGACCCAAAAAGATCGTGAACGGCTTATATTAGCAAGTATTGGAGAAGGCTTGACTAATTTTAATTATGACATTTGTCAACTAAACATAAAATAAATTTGAATAAAAGCACGCAAAATTACGAAAATACGTAGAAAATTTATAAAAATCGGCATCTTGTCACATTAAATTCTGCAAAAACGACAAAAAACAATATTTTTTTACAACTTTTATTGAAAAAATAGTAAAATTTTACGAAAATACGTCTGTGTTGACGACCAATGAAAATAAATTTGAATAAAAATACGCAAAAATTACGAAAAGACGTATGTGTTGATCCCCAAAGTAACAAAAATTTGAATAAAAACGCACAATTTCGTTGAAAATCTTTACAAAGCGACTTTATAGTACCGAAAAAATGATGTAAAAAAGTTTTTAAGAGTTATTTCTAAGCATAATTTTGCAAACGTTTAACAAATAAACCGTAATTTTTTAAAGTACATCTCACAATTATGAAATCGTAGTTCAATTTATATGAATTTTCAATACTTTGTATGTGAAAAAATAGCTTCAATTACTAATATTTGAATAAAAACATGCAATTTCCAAAGCATTTCGTTCAAAATTTTAGAAAATCGACAGCATCTCCCATGAAAATTTATAAAAATCAGCATCTTGTCACATTAAATTCTGTAAAACGACAAAAAACAATTTTTTTTTAGAACTTTCATTGAAAAATAGTAAAATTTTACGAAAATACGTCTGTGTTGACGACAAATGAAAATAAATTTGAATAGAAACACGCAAAAATTACGAAAAGACGTATGTGTTGACCCCCAAAGTAACAAACATTTGAATAAAATCACGCAATCATACAGCATCTCACATAAATTTTCGCAAATATCGACATCATGTCACATAAATTATACAAAAACTGTCATCACGTCACTTGAAATTATACAAAATACGATATTTTTATTCAACACACGATGAAAATTGAACAAAAATCACGCAATCACACATCATATCACATAAATTTACACAAAAATCGACATCATGTCACATAAATTATACAAAAACTGACATCATATCACTTGAAATTATACAAAAAACGATATTTTATTCAACACACGATGAAAATTGAACAAAAATCACGCAATTACAAGCCATCCCACATAAATTTTCACAAAATCGACATCATGTTACATAAACTATGCATAATTTTGCAAATGTTTTACACTTTTTATAAAATGCATCGCTCAAAATTAAAAGAAATAGCAATTTCGTTGAAAAATTTGCAAATGTTTTACACTTTTCTATAAAATGTATCGCCCAAAATTAAAAGAAATCACAATTTTCTAAATTATATCACGCCATTATGAAATCGTAGATTGATTTTCACAAAAATCGACATCATGTTACATAAACTATGCATAATTTTGCAAATGTTTTACACTTTTTATAAAATGCATCGCTCAAAATTAAAAGAAATAGCAATTTCGTTGAAAAATTTGCAAATGTTTTACACTTTTTTATAAAATGTATCGCACAAAATTAAAAGAAATCACAATTTTCTAAATTATATCACGCCATTATGAAATCGTAGATTGATTTTTTGAAATTTTACACTTTGCAGCGGTAAAATAACTTCAAATACTAATATTTTAGCTTTAGATTTTGTAATTATTTCAGATTCGTGAAAAACAAAAGCAGAGTAGAAATAAAGAAACACAAACACTTTGTAATAAACAAATATATTGTTCTTATTTCGTATAATACTTAATAATATAAATATAAATGTACAGCTGAATGGCTTATTTTCTAAAAATTCTCTAGCAATTTACAAAACTGTAGTTTGAGGTGCACAACATTTCAAATTAAAAAGGCTGCAAGTAATAAAATCAGAATTTCATTGTGTCATTTTAAAGTTTAAGATGCACCCAATCTAGAATTCCCTTCGTTTTTGGTGTTGATGACATCTGCCTTAGAGGCGTTTTTCTAACGGCCCTTTTTTGGAGGCGTTTCCTTATCGGCGTTCTTCTGACTGAACCTTTTTGATGTGGACTTGGATGAGTAGCTGGTGTTTTTAATTTATATTCTAAATTGGACTCGCAGTTATCAGTTTCCATTTCGTTTTTTCCTGTAGTACCAGTCGGGGTTGGCTTCTTTTGCTGTTTAGGTTTAGCTAGCAGCACATTAGCAACGTTAAGGTCTTTGATGTAATCAGCAAACTGTAGGCGTCCGGGTGGATTAATAGTTTTTCGAGGCCGCAGAGTGTCGTGAATTAAATCGACTATGTTAGACGCCGGTAAAATTTCACCCTTTATAGTAACGGTACCCTTGTGATCCCAGCTCACATCGCTTGAGGTACTCAAAATGCGTAGGAAAACTTCAGCTTTTTTCTTAAAAGTTTTGGGAAGTGTAGATAAAATAACGGCATTTGATAGGCTGTCACTGGTTGTTTCAATAGGTATTTTGATTGGCTGCCGCGCCTGGTTTGTGAAGTGAAGGAATCGTTGTAAAACCTGATTTTACTGGATCCATTTATCGTGATCAGTTAATTTGGACTTTAAAACTTTTTGCATTTCGTCATCAAGCTGTGATAATATATTTTTCTCCGCATCATCGCCAGACTTAAGACGTTGGACAAATTCCGGCGATACAATCAACATCTTCCGCTCTTTGTCCATTTTAGTCGAAAAGGAGCTCAGTCGTTCTGGTAGAGCCGTCGTGAATAAACTAGCTTAAAATCAAGACTTTCATAATAAATATATAAAAAAAATATGACAGGTACGGGAATCGAACCCGTATTCTCTCTCGAGATCAGAGCTTAAATCTGACGCCTTAACCATTCGGCCAACCTGCCTCCCTATATAAACGAGCACTCTCTGCATAATTAAGAAAACATATAGTTTAAAACCCTTTTACATGCAATTTCAAACCATATTTCATATAAATTAAGCCATGTACAAATTTCTAAATCGGTTTTGATATATATTTTATCGAAAGACTTGACCCTCAGCTGTCGTTTTATTACTATTTGTCGTGATGCGTCATCGCTGAATTTTACAAGTGCCAACCTGTCTGCGATGTGACGTACGCAGTGTTTCCATACCTTTTTATTTTAAAATTTTATAAAACCAGAGCTCCAAACTGCTGCCGCATCAGGTAACAGAGTACAATGGTTTAAAACGTGTTAGTGCGGCATCAGTCGGGCCTCTGTTTTTATAGAATTTTAAATAAAAAGGGATGGAGACATTGCGTACGTCACACAGCAGACAGGTTGGCTCTTGTAAAATTCATCGATGACGCATCACGACAAATAGTAATAAAACGGTAGCTGAGGGTCCAGTCTTTCGATAAAATATATATCAAAACCGATTTAGAAATTTGTACATGGCTTAATTTATATGAAATATTGTTTGAAATTGCATGTAGAAGGGTTTTAAACTATATGTTTTCTTAATTATGCAGAGAGTGCTCGTTTATATACGGAGGCAGGTTGGCCGAATGGTTAAGGCGTCAGATTTAAGCTCTGATCTCGAGAGAGAATACGGGTTCGATTCCCGTACCTGTCATATTTTTTTATATATTTATTATGAAAGTCTTGATTTTAAGCTAGTTTATTCACGACGGCTCTACCAGAACGACTGAGCTCCTTTTCGACTAAAATGGACAAAGAGCGGAAGATGTTGATTGTATCGCCGGAATTTGTCCAACGTCTTAAGTCTGGCGATGATGCGGAGAAAAATATATTATCACAGCTTGATGACGAAATGCAAAAAGTTTTAAAGTCCAAATTAACTGATCACGATAAATGGATCCAGTACAATCAGGTTTTACAACGATTCCTTCATTTCACAAACCAGGCGCGGCAGCCAATCAAAATACCTATTGAAACAACCAGTGACAGCCTATCAAATGCCGTTATTTTATCTACACTTCCCAAAACTTTTAAGAAAAAAGCTAAAGTTTTCCTACGCATTTTGAGTACCTCAAGCGATGTGAGCTGGGATCACAAGGGTACCGTTACTATAAAGGGTGAAATTTTACCGGCGTCTAGCATAGTCGATTTAATTCACGACACTCTGCGGCCTCGAAAAACTATTAATCCACCCGGACGCCTACAGTTTGCTGATTACATCAAAGACCTTAACGTTGCTAATGTGCTGCTAGCTAAACCTAAACAGCAAAAGAAGCCAACCCCGACTGGTACTACAGGAAAAAACGAAATGGAAACTGATAACTGCGAGTCCGATTTAGAATATAAATTAAAAACACCAGCTACTCATCCAAGTCCACATCAAAAAGGTTCAGTCAGAAGAACGCCGATAAGGAAACGCCTCCAAAAAAGGGCCGTTAGAAAAACGCCTCTAAGGCAGATGTCATCAACACCAAAAACGAAGGGAATTCTAGATTGGGTGCATCTTAAACTTTAAAATGACACAATGAAATTCTGATTTTATTACTTGCAGCCTTTTTAATTTGAAATGTTGTGCACCTCAAACTACAGTTTTGTAAATTGCTAGAGAATTTTTAGAAAATAAGCCATTCAGCTGTACATTTATATTTATATTATTAAGTATTATACGAAATAAGAACAATATATTTGTTTTACCGCTACAAAGTGTAAAATTTCAAAAAATCAATCTACGATTTCATAATGGCGTGATATAATTTAGAAAATTGTGATTTCTTTTAATTTTGGGCGATACATTTTATAGAAAAGTGTAAAACATTTGCAAATTTTTCAACGAAATTGCTATTTCTTTTAATTTTGAGCGATGCATTTTATAAAAAGTGTAAAACATTTGCAAAATTATGCATAGTTTATGTAACATGATGTCGATTTTTGTGAAAATTTATGTGGGATGGCTTGTAATTGCGTGATTTTTGTTCAATTTTCATCGTGTGTTGAATAAAATATCGTTTTTTGTATAATTTCAAGTGATATGATGTCAGTTTTTGTATAATTTATGTGACATGATGTCGATTTTTGTGTAAATTTATGTGATATGATGTGTGATTGCGTGATTTTTGTTCAATTTTCATCGCGTGTTGAATAAAAATATCGTATTTTGTATAATTTCAAGTGACGTGATGACAGTTTTTGTATAATTTATGTGACATGATGTCGATATTTGCGAAAATTTATGTGAGATGCTGTATGATTGCGTGATTTTATTCAAATGTTTGTTACTTTGGGGGTCAACACATACGTCTTTTCGTAATTTTTGCGTGTTTCTATTCAAATTTATTTTCATTTGTCGTCAACACAGACGTATTTTCGTAAAATTTTATTATTTTTCAATGAAAGTTGTAAAAAAAATATTGTTTTTTGTCGTTTTACAGAATTTAATGTGACAAGATGCCGATTTTTATAAATTTTCATGGGAGATGCTGTCGATTTTCTAAAATTTTGAACGAAATGCTTTGGAAATTGCATGTTTTTATTCAAATATTAGTAATTGAAGCTATTTTTTCACATACAAAGTATCGAAAATTCATATAAATTGAACTACGATTTCATAATTGTGTGATGTACTTTAAAAAATTACGGTTTATTTGTTAAACGTTTGCAAAATTATGCTTAGAAATAACTCTTAAAAATTTTTTTACATCATTTTTTCGGTACTATAAAGTCGCTTTGTAAAGATTTTCAACGAAATTGTGCGTTTTTATTTAAATTTTTGTTACTTTGGGGATCAACACATACGTCTTTTCGTAATTTTTGCGTATTTTTATTCAAATTTATTTTCATTGGTCGTCAACACAGACGTATTTTCGTAAAATTTTACTATTTTTTCAATAAAAGTTGTAAAAAAATATTGTTTTTTGTCGTTTTTGCAGAATTTAATGTGACAAGATGCCGATTTTTATAAATTTTCTACGTATTTTCGTAATTTTGCGTGCTTTTATTCAAATTTATTTTATGTTTAGTTGACAAATGTCATAATTAAAATTAGTCAAGCCTTCTCCAATACTTGCTAATATAAGCCGTTCACGATCTTTTTGGGTCAGGTGAGGCTATGACCATCTAGTAATTTTGTTGGCAGTACCTCTGCGGCAACTAAACTCCCTAATGCAAACTGGCACTTTTTCTGTTAGGTTAGGTTGTTTTCAGTTTAAGGTTATATTTTCTGAATAGGTACATTGTTGCCTGATCTCTCTCTAGTCTCGACATCAACTCGTGTTCTTTTAGATCTGGTCTGTCCTTTTTAAACTGCAACTAGCATCGTTTAATGGAAATTTTCATTGTAACAAAATTATATTGGGCATTTTGATTTTTCCTTTGACGGAAATTAAAATTACTTTTACACACTTGATAAAGCATTTATTTTCTTACGAATATTAAAATATTAAGTTTGGCAATGTGGTGGCAAGAAAATGTCGAACAGACACTGACAGAAAAAAAGTTGCATCCGCTACATCACCGAATCAGTTAGTCCAACATGAAAAGAAAAAATAATAGCCAACTCTGTCCCAAAAAGGTCGTGAACGGATTATATGTTTATCTCTTTCTTACTCAAGCAATACGTATATCTTCTTGTTCATGTTATTGCTGATATATATAATTGTGACCGATCGCCCATTTAATTTTAAACTAGCTGTTGTAATTTATAAGCGGCTAAAACTCAGTCGAAAATAACATTTAAAATTTATTTATAATATGAATATGGAAGTGTAATGTCAGAACAGCTAAGTGGTACAATATTCAAACCTTTAAAACCAAACAAATCACAGGCACCGACCTGTTTTAAAAAAGGGAACTTAGACGGAAATTTCCAATAGTAGGTAGGGACAATGAGGATCTCGTTAATCCAGCCATATAGCAGGCACAAATTATAAAATTATCAATTATGACACATCCAACCGTAAAATCAGTTTTTTAAAATTACTACAAGTCATTTAACAACACAGGCAATGCATTTCCAATTTCATAAATAACCTTTTTTGAAAAATAGATTGTTTAAAGCTGGGCTCGTGACACGTAACTGACTATGTTTAATTCCTTTAACCTCGATCGCTTCGATAGCCCAGTTGGTTAAGGCTTCGTACTCGTAATGCTGTGATCGCTGGTTCGACTCCAGCCATGGGATATCGCAGGAAGCTTTTTTAAAATTAAAATAAATGTGAGAAAACCAAGATGGACGACACCCGAGAAATTAAATTCAAAACAGGGACTTAGAAAAATCTGAAAAAATTTAAATTTCAAATATTCGCGCCAGAAATCCAAGATGGCCGCCGAAGCCCGACGCGTAATTTTAATCGGAAGCTAATGCGTAATTTAATCAGTAGCACATATGTAAATTACATATCAAACTTCATATGTGATTAATTAGATCAATCCGCGAAATTAATTAGATCAATCCGCGAATTAAAATTAAAACCGCGAATAAAACCGCGAATTACACCGCGAATCAAAATTTGATTGACAGCTATCAAAAACAAGGTGCCCCTATACTACTAACATGTAACCGAGTCCCTAGATTTCGTAATAGTCCTGATGACATTGCCATTATGGCGATACCTGCAAGCTATTTCCTACCCTAGGGTCCCTAGGATGTTATTAGCGGTATAGTGTGCGAAAGTATCATTGGTAATGAATTCTTACTACAAAGAAAAATTTTCACTTCTTACTGTGCAGTAGAGTAACAGAGGTTGGCCATAATCTGTGCAATTTCTATTGTTTCTAATAAAAGATAATGATAGAGGAAAACTGCTAAACTATGTTACTAGGTTTGTGGTCACTCAATTGAGATCTTAACCTTTGTGTTAGGAAATTATCCAAACAACATTTATTTGCCTAAGCATAAAAAATGATAAGCTAAGGACACAACTCACTAATATCTGCTCGTGTTTAATTGAAAAGTTTGTTACCTGTAAATCCCCTTTTACGGCATGCAAAACAACTTCAAGGTTGCTCAATAGCTTAATGGGATGAGACTATGTCGTAGATTGCAATAAAAGGGGACTGGCTGGCAATATTCAAAATTATTGTGCCTTGAATGATAAATCCCTATCCACTATGGTGACTTGGATACCAGTGATGGGCTTGAAGGCTGCACCATGGAAAACCTCCTCGACTTACTTGACTGCAAAATTCGCGGAACTGCACTGCGCTTTATAAAATTAAATCCAACAGTAAATTTTTGGACGCTGTGAATGCATCAAGGGATTCCAATAAATTTTCTAAGAAGTTCCACTTGTGTTCGCCTGAGGACAAATTCTACATGGGAAAACAATACTAATACACTGATGGGGAGCACTAAATCCATTACTTCACTGCTAAAGGAATTTGCTCCAAAACTAATTTCATAGCATGCAACTTACTTGCTAAAACGTATACAAAATTGGCGGCAGTTTGCAAATACAAGATCTTAGTTTAGGTGCATCTGACATATTTAAAATTGACGGTAAAAAGCACAACATGCAATATTAGATAATGAACCATAAATAACTTACCTGGATGCAGTGATCTCAATTGTTGGCAAATACAGAAATGGAGAGAAGTCAAATACCCAGAGGGTTCAGCTGGGCTTACTGTATCGCTGGCGGCCAAATTTGAACGAGATATATGGGCTTGCAAACTTAAAAACGGAACCAACATGAACAGCTCCAAGGGCATCGACGGGCGAAATTTGCATGGTAGCATTACAGTACATGCTATGTGGCGTGAATCCATACGCGATAAACGGAAGTTTTTTGCAGGGTGGTGTCGCCGTCGAGCGTTAATTTAGAAACTAGTTGCAACACGATAGATAGCAGGACGATACACGATGTTCTATTGACTATTCAACACTATAACATATAAGCCAATCATATTGCAGACATTTGCTTTTTTCAACCAATAACGGCAGTATATCACTGAATATTGGGCACCATGCAAAATATTCGCAAAACAATGTACGTACTCAAAAAATAAATAGCCTTGTTGCGAAGTATCGCTTAGCAATCATGTTCTGTCCTTAGTGATATCGCTACGTTACGTAACACTAAACCCCAACAAACTGTGTGGCTTGTTTTAAAAATTTTAAAATGCTGTGTTTTGGAAGTATTCCGCTGAATTTAATTGAGAATGAATACTTATATTAATTGTTGGATTATTTTTCAATAAAGTTAATCGTTATGTATTAATATTGTTAAATAATCGTTCCAAATACCACTCGAAGTGGATATATTTTTCTAAAATATTTTGCCATTTCCATAGAAATTATTGCAAATTTCACTCAACAAAATCACATTTAAATGTCACTCGCCTTCGGCTCGTGACATTTTTGATGTGATTTTGTATCGTGAAATTTAAACGCAATAATTTACATGGAAACGACAAAATATTTGTCAAAAATATATCCACTGCTTGTGGTATTACCCTTGAATATATCCGACCGGAGATAGATGTGAAATTGTACGAAACTCGAGGGAGACGGGATTTGAAATTTCAAATTATACAAATTAGTTTAGAAAACGACAAACTACAATATAATAATTTAAAAGTGTAAATTAATGATTTTACGCTATAACATTTGATCTGTTACCTTAAAATAATCTTTGAAACTTATTTATGGCCTTTTATTATTCATGCCAGATGCCAAAAACATCAAAAATGTTACATTAAAATTCAAAAAATGTCGGTCAGACTTTACATCTTTATAATGTTTTGTTCTGTTTTTTTTAATGTTTCCTGACAAAATTTTCAATAGTACTCAAAAAGCAGTTACTACTAGCATTTCTGCTAAAGAAAGTAAATTGGATAACATACAGGTACCCGACAACATATTTTTAGAAACTTGACGTAAATAGAAAGCGTTACTAAAAACCAACCCCATCAACGCGAATCGGAAAATTACTTCCAGCAAATTTATTTTTACATTTGTTGGGCCCCAGATTCCGGCCGGCAATTAGGAGGCCATTTTAGACATTTTTAATCCTGGCCTACTTAAAAATTAATCAGTAATTAATTAGCAAACGGCAGCTATAAATCGAGCAGACATTCAAGAATGAGATGCTTCGTTTGAAAGTTTTATAGCGGGATCAGGTTACTAATTTGTTTACCCTCCGCAGCCCTATTCCTAATTAAATAAGGTGTGTTTTGTCCCCTTCAAACGAACGTTTTAAAAGTGGTTCTTGGGCCTACGTCCCGGTTAATGGCTTTTACAAATAATTGTCATTGTGTTGTTTGCAACGGCTCAAGCAAAGATTGTCTATCATTTATTTGTTTGGAATTGACGAAGATTTACAAAATTTGCACCAGTAGTTGCAACAGTCTTGCAGCGGTTCTCAAACCTTCACCAGTTACCGTTTATGTCTTTTATTAAATAACTATTACAGTTTTGTAAAAACAAAAGTCAAAAGTGAAATAATTCTGATAGTGAACGAGCGAGCTTTATCACCATTGTCGTTTATTAGCTCCTCCGTTGGAATATTACATACAAATGAGATAATTCCGGACGACTTCCAAGATTGGACACGGTCCAGTCCCGGAGATCGTTTATTATTCAAATGAGACGTTTTCGTCATTGTCTTTCACCTATATAGCTCAGTAGCTCAGTTCAAGTGAGAGTCAACTCGTGGCTACGAAGTGCCAATATCTGCTAAAACAGGAATCTGGCCTGCACTTGTGGTATTCTCGGGTGTTGAAACTAACTTCAAACAACATGCACAAGGTAAGCCATTTTGCTTATACAAACAAACATAGATCTATTGACCTTTAAAGTGCACACGCTTAAAACAATTTAAAAAACAAATGAAAATACGATTAAACCCTAAAATGAATTACAGCTTACTTTAGCATACCAACGTAAATTAAAGCATGACAGTTCGTGGCTACATATATTTACAGAACAAACACTAGCAGAAAACCCGCATTTACATTTAAATAATATTAAGAATACGCCCACTTAACTGTGTTTAATGTGCAAACGTTAAACTGCATGGAAATCAGGCGTCGGAATTTCCTGCGTCAACCCTCGGCTTTGAAATTCGCATATGTATTTATACATTTATTAAGAATATTCCTTGACACTCGTTTTAACTGCAAGCATTTCCTGTATCAGATCACCTTATGATCGAGGTTGGGAGTTGTTTAATCGCGGATTGGGCTCGCCCTAGATTACGCCATCCCATGACTCGTTGGAAATTCCTTACGAATGGAGCGGGAAAGGCCCTGGCTTCTAGTTCTAGTGCCGCTCTATCGGCTGACGTCAACTAACCATCAGAACGTCATTAATATCATTGGCTGCTTTGCAATCGTGTACTTATCAAGTACATGATTATAACGACACTTGAAGTGTAAACATTGGCTTGTGGCACCCACAAACGCTTATATGCGATAACTATTTACTGCGAGTCTTCCAGCAGCTTTTTATTTAGCTTTCCATATGGCGATTTCGTACGATGAGTAGCTTACACACGTGTGGAGTTTGAATAAGCTTGCTGGCTGATTGCGTTCCCGGCGATGCTCGAAAAAGTTTGTTTATCGCTACACCCTGCACACTGAGCAGCGCCGCACTCGCGCACTTTCAGTAGTAGTTAGTTATGCTAAATTACAATGATTAAATCTAATTCATAATAAGAAAACATGCAAACGCAAACGGGCTATATACGTAAGTATGAAAATAAACAATCCAGTCGCGGAAGGCCAGCTGGTCATTTCAAAATAAAACACATATTGTAGAAGAACAGCTCAATTTACCAATTGCCGCAGAAATGATAGAAACCATGTCAGTGTATTCCTTTTCCAAATTTTGCTGTTTCTCGTAGAATTAATTTTTTTTCTATAGACATACAGCAGCACCTCGAATGTGGATTAATCGGTAAATTATTTGTACTACAACTTTATAAAGCAACAGATATTATAGTACCAGTTACTATTCTGTAAATCTGTAAAAGCTGGCCTTTGCTGCAAAATCATTAAATCCTGAGTTGCATGATTCGTTGTTAACAATAATAATTGATGTAATTAATTCTACAACGGGACCTTTAAAATCAAAGATATTCTCCATCACTATGTAGGATCTTTTGGAGATATGTCAACTCAAAAAAGAATACTAATACTCTTCCGAATCTAATGACTTTTCAACAAGTCATGTACAATGATTCCATTTCTATCTCCAACGCGTTCGCTGAATATTTTTCAACTTTTTACAGGCCTTCAAATGGTCTAGTGGATGTAACTCTGGATAATCAGACTCCATACAACATTAACTCGATTGTTCTTTCACTATCGGACATATTTGCGGGGATAAATGGACTTGATGTTGGCAGGAGTGCAGGGCCGGATGGTATTCCTCCTATTCTACTCAAAAACTCAAATTTTATCTTTGCTCAGATATTGAAAATTTTGTTCGATAAATCGCTGTCTGAAGATTCATTTCCTACTGAATGGAAGGCATCATACATTACCCCTATCCATAAGTCCGGGGATAGAAACGATATTACCAATTATAGACCTATTTCGATATTGAGCGTAATTCCGAAGTTATTTGAATCCTTGTTAATAGATAAATTAAAAGGAGTTATTTGTCCTCATCTTACGGATAGGCAATTCGGATTTATGAATAAAAGAAGTATAGATGCGAACTTGGTGTATTACACTCAATATATACTTGACTCTTTAGAAAATAAACATCAAGTAGACAGCATCTATACTGATTTTAGCAAAGCATTCGATTCGGTGAATCACTCCTTACTGTTAGCTAAACTACATACTTTTGGAATATCGGGCTCTTTATTAGAGTGGTTCCGTAATTATTTAACTAACAGAGTGCAATATGTTAGGGTTTTCAATACATGTTCAAGGGAAATTACGGTTTATTCAGGAGTACCACAGGGATCACACCTGGGTCCCTTGCTATTTATCATGTTCATTAATGATCTGCATTTAGTTCTGAAAGACGTAGAAGTGTTGCTATTTGCTGACGACTGTAAGATCTTCAAACGTATAGAGGCAGACGAGGACACTGTAGTTTTGCAGAGGGCATTAGATCGGTTTGCAACCTGGTGTGAAAGAAATGATCTAAACTTAAATCCAGAGAAATGTAAATGTATATCTTTCTCCCGTGCCAGAGCTCCCTTGTCTGAGGACTATAAAATAAACTCGGTGTCCTTAGCTCGAGTATTTACTATCCGCTATCTTGGGGTAATCTTCGATTCTAAACTGTCTTTCTCGCAAACAAATAGATTTCACAGTTAATAAAGCAAATGAGCTTTTGGAGTTTATTAGGAGAGTTTGCTTTGAACTCAGGTCTGTTTCTACTATTAAGACTTTGTATGTTATGATTGTGCGACCCTTATTAATGTTCGGCTCAATAGTGTGGTCTCCAAACTTTAAAGTGTACATTGATCGGCTGGAGACGGTCCAACATAAATTTTTTAGAATTGCAGCGACGAGACTGGGATTGCAGGACCCATTTTGCGATCACAACTATCAAGAAATATCTATAACGGTACAAATTCCCTCACTCGAGTCCCTGAGGAAATATTTTGATCTGCTTTTTCTTTACAAATTAGTAAATGGACAACTGGACTGCCCCCTTCTTTTGAGTCAATTGATGTTCAAGGTGCCTTCACGGCCCTCGAGATCAGTCACCACTTTTGCCTTGTCAACTTATACGTCGTGCTACACCTTAAACAATCCTCTAACCCGTATATGCGCCATGTGTAATGATCTCTCATGTGATATTTTAGATCCTAGTTTGAGTCACTTTTGTAACGCAGCGAGGAGTACTATTTTTGTTTTTGAGTGAACGAGCCATGTCGTCACTATCGTCGGAATTAATGTTATGTTATTTATCTTTTTTTTTTCTGTAAAAGGACTTCGAGTCCGTCCATACTTGTAATAAATAAAAATAAATCACAACAATTATCACTATTGTTTTATTGCTTGATTTTCTGGAATAACGAATGCCATAATAGTTATTTATAAACGAGTAGCTAAAGTGCCACTTTTTTGCAAGCGTGAGAAAAATTAAAGAATGAGCCGAAGGCGAATTCTTTAAATCTCATAAGTGCAAAAAGAAGCTTTAAGTACGAGTTGTATACATAATTTTGTCAACTACCACATATTTATGCTAAAAGAAATTACAAAACGTCAACGTCATTTCAAATTGAAAAATTCATTAAAAATCATGTTTGGTATGCTTTCATTGTTTTATATCCACATTTAATAAACAGTTTTGACAGAAGTGTGCAATAAAGTGACAGATGTGTGCAATAATATTTTTATTGCATAGTATGCAATAACAACATGCTTTTGACATATGGAAGGTGTCAAATACTAGCATCATTTAGGAAATGGTAGTCGAAAAAAATAATTAATTAAGATTGTCCGGCTTGTACCATATTATATTAAATGCCTGGGTTTGGGCTATGAAATAATTTAAAAACAGTTAAGTTTGTCCCTTTTTACAAAAAGAACAGACTTATAGCTTTCTCATTCATATAACCTTTCCTCACTTTATGGCCACTTTCAAGGCAAATTATACATAATAAAAAACATATAGTAGAACAAAAACATTGAAGAGCTTGTTCTTCAAACAAGGTAGTCGTCACAACTTCAGGACTGCTGCGATATTAATTTCACTCAATAGGTTACAAAGGAGGAGTTCATCGTTATGATTTCATTTATAAAGATTGAGAATTTACTTCTTTAAAAAACATCCGTATTGCCATTTTTCCATGTCAAATAGTTGTTCAATAGCAGTTATCAATTTTTTCAATATTGTTTGAAAGCAAATCAAGACCAACTTTTTCATGTAGGTAGTATTAATATAGTTGTTCGGCAAGGGCATTTTAGAATTACCATGAATATCCCTTAATGCCCCTGGAATGACTTATTAAGATGAATTTTAGCTTTGAAAGAGGAATGAACGTTCGCATTCCCAAAAATATCCAATTAGCAGCCACGGATGCGCCAGCTGCGTGGTCGGCTCTTCATGGATGTTTAAAATCACGATTTCAAATCATTAATTATAGTTCAAAAAAGGAAGGAGCAGTCCATTTGTTACTTTTGAGCGACAAAATATGTTCGGTCCAGAAATATGGTTGCATTTTAGCACTCACTTGCATAACTCCCACAACATATGGGTGACATATTTCATGCGTGGTGTGTATTTCAAAGTCCGGGGCTGAAAATTACCTAAGAACGAAATCCCCGCTTCCTCCAGTCGACCCGCCGGAGTGCAATATGCAAATTCATGAGTTTATCAGGTCGGAATTAATAAAGAAAAGTGGAAAGTACGCGTGCAATAATGACTCACTCGGTTGCAAATAAGCGCGATTTTTTGCCGTCAGTGCAATAAATTGGCGAAGAAACACTGCGGCAGATAACTATTTTAAATCATCAAAAATTTATAGCGACTCTTAACCGAGGTCTGGTTTACTTTCAAGGCCGCATAGCGTATGAGAGTGCATTGTTATTGTTACATGATTCATGAAACAAAGTTATTGGTCAGCAAATAAAATACTGGCTTTTGTTTCGTGTTTATTTTTCGTCGGAATTTATAGTTATTTTGGAATTATTTCCGTTATTTATGTACCCCTTTATGTTTTGATAAAACATATACTCCATAAACCAAAATAATGGGAACGCTGGCGCACAAAGCAGGCATTTTAAAATTTCATAATGTACTGATAAGTTGAAGTTCAAAGGGGACCTTCCATATAACCAGCACTAAAGTTGTGTTCCGACTATTTGTGTACATTATTGAGAGACTTTATTGCCTATAAAAGCCTTTTCTAAATATAACAGCTGGGCAAATGGCAAACGTGCGCTCTGGGGTTGGAAAAAAGAGCACATCGATAAACCCTGATGAAATATTTTACATATGTAGTTCGCTCCCCGTCTCTGATTAACTCTGTCTATCTTGTTTTGTTATTAAATTATCTGCTTTATCTTTCACGCAGAAAACCACGTCGGCTTCCAAATTGCGTTTTTATAAAAAGTACGCTGATAGGAATAAAAATAGTGATCGCTGCTTTTGAAGTAAAACTTCAATAAATACGTAAAGCAATAAAAATGTGGTTTTTTCGTGAAAAAATTACAAATAATTAAGAAGGGAATATAGCGGTTTTAGTAAACCTACATTATTTTACAGAATTAATGTATTAAGGACAATTTACTCCAAAACCATTAAAACCAATTAAAATTGTGACGTACAGAACAATTCACATATTTTGTTTTATCAATTCGTTTGTCAGTGGTTAAGTATTCCGGCTACTGCTCTAAGGGTCGAAAGTTCGATTCCCGGTCCCGGCAAAGTTTTGAAAAATAAAAAGATGCAGATGAAAACCCCTACAGAATGCCATCATTCGGAAGTGATGTAAAGCCGTGGGTCCCATGTTACTACGATGTGTAATATGTAAAAGATCCCTTGCTAGGGTTGGAACTGCTTAGAATTCCATGTAGGACTCCGACCATAGCATTTGGTGTCTAAGGTGTACTTTGCACCTTGTCTCTAACAAACAAACAAACAATTCCTTTTTAACATTTCTACCAAGTTTTCCTTCATCTGAAATAGATACAAATAGAAGTAAATAAATTATTTAATTTATAATTTAGGCTTCTACATAAGCTATGAAAAAATGGATGTTGTATAATTAGTGCAAATCGTTAATAAAGAAAAAATTGTGACGCCTGATAGATATATTATTATTTAAGAAAGATTCAGTTAAATTAATCCTTTCAAGTCACCACAATATCAAATGGTTTAGGAGGCCGAGTTTCATTGGGTACAACTTAGTAATAAAACCTGCAGAATTTGTTAATATATCCCAGATTCTCCCTGCGAACGCTGCCTCGTAGCACCTGACGAAGGTCATTCGCAGCGTGTGGCGAGGCCGTCTCCATGGCCCGCGCACTCCCAGTTACAACGTCCACCAGCTCAGCACCACGTGCCGTGTGGACCTGAGGTTTTGTAGTGCTTTAGTTATTGTATTGTATGTTAATCTGAGTTTATTAGTATGACCTTTTGGAATTGCGATAATAGTATTTTGCATATAACGATTTTTGGTGCTTACTTGAGTAATTAGATATTTGATTAATTGGTTTACTTACCCTGTTGTTTAGCAGCCACGTTTAAATTGTTTTTATATGTATTGCGGCTGTTTTAGTAATCACATTTTCTTGAACGTGTAACAGCCTGGTGCGTTAACATCAATTTGAGTTTCGCTTTAGCTGTCAATTTTATGCTGCTGTGGCTATGCTACCGCCGACGGGTTTATTACTGAGTTTATCTAGCTGCCCGTTTCTAAATTAATAGTCAATTTTAGGGTTTAGAATGACCACAAGTAATGACTTAGAGCTTCAGAGAACGCCTTATGAATTTATTATAGGTTCTAGCACCCCTGTGAGATCTCATAAACTGCAGGTACCGCCTCGCCTAAAATTTTGTTTGCAGTAAAGTCAATTTATTAAGCCAACTCTCGGGGTTTGAACGTTGGCCTTACTTTATGCTTGCGCTATTCGCACCCCTTGTTTTGCACTCAGCTTAACGGAGTATAGTTGGGTATTTAGAGCTTTCTGTGGTTTTGATCTTAGGTTACTTTAGTCATGCCACGCGTTGTGTCGATCACCGCTTCACGGTGACCGCCGCTGTATTTATGTTGAAACATGCTTCGGCGTTTATTTAATTGATTTAAGATTTGAGCACTATCTAGGTGATTATTAAGTATCTAGCGCCCTTCTGGCTGGACTAGAATTACATAGCACTATTCGTTACCCTATGGGCGGGCCAACTTGTGATATTTATTAATGTTAACTATGTATGGGTTATGATATTTATTTGTGATATGTATTGGCTGTGATAGATTTATTTTGTCGGTTGATTTGTTTTATCTGTGTACGTATATTATTGGTATGTGTCTTTTGTGAGTTTTTATGATGTGTGCACTTTGCTATTATTTGGTTTGCTGGGTTTATCTCTTACCTTGGGGTGGTCCGACCAAAGGATTTGTCGACGTCGAGGACCTGGCGCCCTCTCCCATAGTTTTGTTGCAATTTTGCTGGAACCCCGACCCTTTCGACTAGTTAGCCAACCTAGGCCGATATTTACCAGCCTGCAAAATACCAAATATAACTTTCGCTACCAGGTAAGGCCGACCCTTAATCCTTCGTCACAGTGTTGCTTTATGAAACCAATATAATAAACTTGTTTTAAGTTTGTTTTCGGATCTTTGCCTACACAATATGGATATGGCAACTATGATGCGATACATTCCCCCCCCCCCCCCCCACAAATAGAAGAGGAAAAAGGGACCAGGTAGGAAAACTAATATAACCGCGAACAAAAATACCAGGATTATATTTAGCTACAAAACCTCCTGAATCTTTTCAAAAATCCTTAAAAACTAGTAACAATAACTTATTACAAACGGTAACAATAAATAACGTAACACTACACATACACTGCCACTGCTCACACAAGTCTGGGTCGTTTTCGAGCGTCTTCTTCTACTTCAGGGATAAAAGCTGAAAAAGAGAGAAAAAAGGCAAGGGTATGTATGAAAAAGTAAAAAAAATATATAGGCAACAAACAAATAAACACATAGAAGCGTGGAAGCTTTGTTTATCTAAAAAGTAGGCGGGATCAGCCGAATAAAAGTGACTGTCTCGGCAATGTCTTCCAGTGACATGTAGCTATTTGTGTTACCAAACTTAAAAAGAACTTAACTATGTTCGCAATTGCAGAAGTGTGCGAGGTCCTATGCGGCCTAAATTTTTGCTTCAAAACGCGGTTGATTATGCCTAATAAGGGATAAACAGAAAGCGAAATAAGATTTTCCAATATTGTAAAAGATTTATATTTAATTTTTAATAACGAAGCAGTCGGGACAAGAAGTGGATTTCGATGTTGAAAATTTTAAGTGTGCGTCCTTAGAACCGCGGAAGGCTGAACGTAGAAAAATGATGGATTCTAAAAAACACCGGTATGGTGTGCAAGCGAAAATGGAAGGGTGACTACTAGAGAATTTTAGGAACTAAAAATAGATTCAATAGATACTTTGTATTCGCATATTTATAATTTCTTTATGATTAGTATTAATATAGCTATTCTCAATGGTTTAAACTCCTTAGAAATCAAATAAAAATCATTTATACAATTATTATAATTAACGATTAACTGAGTTCCTCTGCTATCTGCAAGTTATGATGCCGATGCAGATGACGGTGAACCGCCAACCGGAAAACCGGCTGACTTAATCGAAACGAATCGAGAACCAAAATTGATTCGAATGATTATTCAAATAATCAATCGGTTATTAACATGATTCGAATGCAAATAATTCTGTTATGAAAATTGTCCGGTTATGCCCATCACTAATTGTTACCGTTGTACTTCCCGCGAGGTGGTCCTCGACACATAAAGGTAAAAGAGGTTGTAGATAATGAATGAATGGATGAACGATCAAAAACTATTTTCATCTAGTATGGCTATGGAATAGTTCTTAATTTATGAATGCAACTACGTTTATACTTAAGTGTCAAAGCTGACATTTTATTTTTACCTGAATTATAGGTGCATTCATAAATTAGGAACTATTCCACAGCCATACTAGCAGAAAATAATTTTTGATCATACTATATTTTTTTGTTTTCGACATTTCAACAATTAATCTTTTTTAAGATCACTTACCAGGGACGTCCTAAGCGAGGATGCAAAGGGTGTACGGCAACCGGGCGGCAGGGCCTAGGGGCGGCAGCTAGACCTTGGTTGTAGAACCGATTTTTTCACATTGTGAAATTTAGAGTTCCCCTCTAACGCTATTAATGGAGATAGTGCGTCGATGAGAATACGTAACCGCGTGACTCGCTAAAAAGTAAATGGATAGATTTTTGAGCTAAGCATTCGGATATAAATACAGTCGATTTACTGAACCAAATAGAGATTTTACCACATCTTCAATATTTTGATATATTAGTTTACAAATAACTTAATTGCAAAATTAACTAGATGTATGGATTGGTTTACGCATTTACTTATCACTATCCGTCACTGTTGCTGAGGGTGAAAGATTATTTCCCAAATAAAAAATTATTTTAAAATATTTAACAGTACGTGAGGGTTAGTCCCTCACTTGAAATTTGAATAAGTCTCCTACGCCTAAATATTTAAAAATTATTTGCCGTTTGCTAGCTCAGTTAACATTAAACTTTAAAACACCCCATTTCGTGGCTATGAAAGATCAGTGTCTGCTAAGACAGGAAGCTAATCCACCCATGTAGAGTTCTCGAGCTGAAACTGACTTCACCCAATGCACAAGAAAAGCCAATTTGCTTACACACATATATTGACTTCAAAACATATATTAAATAAAAAGAATGGTTAGTCGTTCTTAAATATACACGTAAATCAATACAAAAAAATCTACGGGTAATATAGCTTGGGGTACTATTGAAAATAACGTTGAAAAATTGTCTTTAGAGCGGAAATGTCAAAATGTCTTAAAGTCGACCCTGTTAAAATCAAACGCGATCTATACACCTACTATTCGTTTATCTAGCACATTGTTCGCGCTTGCAAAAGCTTTTCACAGCTGAATGCAAACCTTTCCGAATCGATCATTGAAGTCGCACTGGATTCCGTCATACAAATTTTGAATGACGTAATGCGTGGAAAGCTACCACACCAAATGTTTTCAGGAAAGACCAGTCTACCTTTATTTCTAGACTTGGCGTCAATAAAAAACAGCAATAAAAAAAGCTATCAATGTTATAATAGTTTCTAGTACTGCGAAAATATACTGCAGTGCCTACAATCAGTTTTAATTTTATATGAATTCATTCTTTAATTAAAAATGTTATTGTATAATAACCAATAAACCCTGAACGGAAGAGATCCTCAGAAAGAACCAGGAAAGGATGGAGGAAGAAAGAAAAAGGAAGCATTATGCGTCTATAAATCATATAATCGTTGTAGTCCCCATTTTCAAGAAAGGCAGGATTATCCCTACTCTACGCTCCATTGGCAGTTTTCCTCTCCTCATATATTGCGCATTACTTAGTATATTTTTTACTTAACTCTTTTTCCCCACCTTGTTGCACACTCTTCATGTGTTAATTTTCGTGATTCATGTTCTGTATTTTTTTCTTCATTGTTATCACTCCCATTTAGTGCATCTTCTTTTTGCTATTACTTCTTTTACTTATATCCATTTTTATTTTATCTTTGCAAATATGTATATTAAATTCCCTTGCGTTAGTTGTGTTTCTATTTACTTCTAATGTCTGCTCCATCCGCTTCGCTTTTTCTTCCTGTAGTATTTTACGATTGTTTCCCTTTTCATTTTATTTCTGCTTCTCTTACTACACTTCTCCGTTCTTAACTAATCTAGCCTTGTATTTCTATTCTGCTTTCCTATTTCCTCACACTCGTAATTAAACCAGTCTTTTCTAGTTTCATTATTGCTGTCCATATATTCTCTGTTCTACGGCTATTCAGTTGCCTTTTTATGTTCCCTTCATATCTTCTCTGTATTTTCTCATGTCCTAGCTTCTCCAAATTCAACTTCTCATATTGTTTATTCCCATCTTCTTTTGTAAATTTCATCTTCATGTTTATTTTATCTATTTGTGCGTTCACGTCTCTAATAATTATCACCATGTCGTGTTTTAGTATTGAAGTTTCTGGGTACCCAATAGGAACACTATTTGCAAATGATAAATGCCTTGTGGGTAACAACAACTCTTTAATAAAATTGAATATTATTCACACACATATACACATAAGTGCACAATTAACTACATACAAAAATACGTAGTGCTCGATTAACAACTAACGTGCTAACAATTAAACTCTGATATTTTGGCAGAACTCGGTGAATAAATGAAGTGACTGACGTAGAATCGAATGACCCTGGTCGTGTTTACAATGGCTCTGGTCGATTGCGGCAGTGGATTAATTTATTGGCCCCTCTTGGATGGGTGGGAACTCCTTGCAATCGAAAGTGCTAACTGCTATTGTCCGAAGGTTTTGTATCAGCGAGAGAATTTATGACGCCTTTGCTTATCTTCCTGAGTGCCCCAATGGCTATTATATCTAAAAGGGTTTTACAACCTCCACCCGCATACGGTCTTTACATCTGTGGGGCCACTAGAAATTCCCTTCCGTGCTGCTCAGCACTCCTGCTAGACTGCAGAACACATTAATTTGTCGTACTCGCGTTGCTAATTGCGCGCACTCATATTGCGTCTGTGGATGTTGGTCAATTACTCGTTCCTAGCTTGCTTTCCCAAGCAAGTCACTTGCTGACATAAGACGAGCAGCACATTCATCGGAAGTTTTTCTTTCGGGATTTA